>JASKMD010000007.1:3967124-4117124 GCA_030144725.1 Haematococcus lacustris
GGGCAGGTGGGTGGGCAGGCAGGTGGGCAGGCAGGTGGGCACGCAGGTGGGCAGGCAGGTGGGCAGGCAGGTGGGCAGGTGGGTGGTCAGGCAGGTGGTCAGGCAGGTGGTCAGGCAGGTGGGTGGGCAGGCAGGTGGGCAGGCAGGTGGGCAGGCAGGTGGGCAGGTGGGTGGGCAGGCAGGTGGGCAGGTGGGTGGGCAGGCAGGTGGGTGGGCAGGCAGGCAGGTGGGCAGGCAGGTGGGCAGGCAGGTGGGCAGGCAGGTGGGCAGGCAGGTGGGCAGGCAGGTGGGCAGGCAGGTGGGCAGGCAGGTGGGCAGGCAGGTGGGCAGGCAGGTGGGCAGGCAGGTGGGCAGGTGGTCAGTTGTAGTCGTGTGACTACCTCTGTATTACACTCAGGCTCCAGTGCCTACTTCCTGCTACCCAGACATATGGCAGCATGCAGGACGGCAACAAAGAGTACTAGACCTAGCCTCACCTTGCGCTCCTCCACCTCCATCCAGGCGTCTTTAGAGCGAGTGACGATGATGATGTAGTCGTCAGCAACATAGTCAATCAGTGCGGAGAAGGTCTTAAGCAATCTGATGCTCATCAGGCTGTTGTGGAGGGCAGTCTTATGCTGCTTTGGTGCACAGTTGGAAGGGGAGGAGGAGGCAGGGGAGGCGTCAGGCCCCGCTCCTGTCACCGCAGCCCTGGGCGTAGGAGGTGCAGCAGGAGGGGTGGTGGTAGAGAGTTGAGTACTGGACGTCCAGATGGCCGCTGTGGGCAGCAGCTCCGTGGGCCCTACAAGGCCCTGTGCCTTAGGGGCTGGCTCCCGCCCCAGGTCTTCAACTAGGTCTGAGCAGCACGCATGGGGCAGCACACCAACACACACACGGTCCAGCAGTGCACAGTCTGGGGCGGGAGCAAGTGCTCAGTGGCAGTGCAATCAACGTGCGCATGCTGGCATGCGGCGGTTTGCAAGTGTGGGACAAACCCTCTACGCCTCCATATACCTGGCATCCTGGAGTTGCAGCATTGGTTTAGGACTAGTGCCAGCAAATGCGGCACAGTCACACGTGCCATGCTCGCATGCGAGTGAGGGGCGGTAGGGTTTGTCAGCTGAAGCGCACCCACCTGCTTTGCTGGGTACCACCTCTTCCGCAGCCTCCTGCTCATCCATGTCCCGCAGCACCTGTGGCCAGCCCATGCAATTGCACACGGCACTGTGCGACAGCTCTGGGCTGGATCACAGCGCCACCTTCACTGATGTGAGGTTCTTACCGGGGCTTGTGACCCCCAAGCAATGCAATCTACTGCTTCGCTGGTTGCATGAATACTGATATCGAGCTGGGTTAGGGCTGCCATCAGCTGTTCGCCACAACTCACCATGATGTGTTGACGAGCGGTGAAATGGTGCCTGGGAAAGGAAGACCTCTGCACCGTGGCCTTGAACACCTGTAAGCCCCGCATGCTCACTCGCTCGATCACCTCCAGCTTGAGATTGCACAGCAGGTCGCCCTTCCGCTCCAAGGCCTCCCGCCCAGCATCCAGCTTTCGTTCCAGCTCCTTGCACTCCTCTTCCAGCTCTGCGTCTAGAGCTAGCACCAAGCGACCCTCAGTGGCCTTTATGTCCGTTTCCAACTCTTTCACGCGTGGATCGAGATGGGCTTCGCCACGGCGCTGGACCTGCGTGCCCGCGGTTGACAACAACCAGGGTTGCCAGTGCAGGCTACATGGCGATTGGCTTTGCCTCAAGACGCCTTGCGAAGCTATAGCAACTGTACCTCCCGCTTGATGTCCATGGCATTGGCAAGAGTGCTCGGCGTAATCTTGTGGAAATTCCCGCAGGACTCAAGGCAATCGAAGCTGGTCTCAGACGCAGCACTGCTTGTGTCGTTGCTGGAGCCTGTGAAGATCTCATCGCGCTCCCGAGCAGCGTCACCAGCCTCATAGTCCTTCCTTTGTCTAGGCATGATAAAGAGGTGAATGAGACACTGAGATGTGCTGGCACTGGTTATGCCCAGGTGGAGCTGGAGTCGAGCTTATTTAGGCGGATAACTGGGGTGTGACCGGAGTGGTCGGATGCGCGGGACGCGACCCCGCGGCCCTCATTTCGATAATAGTTAGAATCGGACCATTCTCAGATTTTGTACATCAGCAAAGTGTTTGGAGCCCCAATGCAGCCAGGTAACCCACGCCGAGAGCGGGGCGCAGGCCACACCGTGAAGTTCAGCACAAGCGGTGCTGCCCCGCAGCCAGCCCAGCCTATGCGAAGGCGAAGCCGCCCTGGTTAGCCTGCTCCCATGCGTGCAGCTCAACGTGCAGCCCACGACCAGCCGGAGCTCTAGGACCGCCGCATCCCAGCCTTGCCCCACCCCCTCCTAGCCTTGCGTTGTTCCTCCCCTCCCTGCCCAACCCTGCCCCACCCCCTCCCAGCCCTGCCCCACCCCCTCCCAGACTTGCGTTGCCCCTCCCCTCCCCTCCCTGCTCAGCCCTGCCCCATCCCCTCCCAGCATTGCGTTGCCCCTCCCCTCCCTGCCCAGCCCTGCCCCACCCAATCCCAGCCCCGCCCTCATTCCAACAATTGAAAAGTCTGTGTGAGGTGAGTTTACGGCAAGGTATGCGAAAAGGGGAGATGGCAGACTCGCAGGAGAGCAAGCCTACGAGCTAGAAGACCCAGCTGCAGACCGAAGACCCTTTCCATGTTAGCGTCGCCTGGTTCGCAGCCTACCCTTTCTAAGATCGGGCGCACCCAGTTGCCTTGCAACATCAAGAACATAAGCGTCGGCAGCCCCAGTCGGATCGGTCGGAAACGGTTGTGACAATGTGGCATGTAGGCAGTTGGCTCCTGACGTGTCTCGCTCCTGGCGGGCCTACTCCCGCGGTTGCTTTTCATCGTCGCCCCGTCGTCGCCGCCCCCAGAACGCTACGCCCAGAGTCCACCAATGTCAAAGAGCCAAACCGCGGCTCCAAGCCTGGGGGCACGGGGCCCATGTTGAAGTACATGCCATCGGGGGACGCGCGCCAAACGCCGCTGGACACCTGCGGGTCTTGCACGCAGGGCCAAGGCTGACAGTGGCTTGTATTGCACAGCCGGGCTGCATGGCTTGCATAAGTCATTCACTTGATGAGTAAGATTCTGACAATCAGCGGTGTACACCACCTGAGCCAACTACCACAAAGGGCTTGAGGTAGAAGGAGGTTGACTCCATCAACAGCGGCAGCAGGGGGTAGGGGCAAGGGAGGGTTCGCAGGACTGAAGGGGTCAAAGGAAGCCAGATAGAAAGACAGTTATCAAGAAGGTGTCAGGTGTCAGCTCCACAGCCACAGGACTATGTGTGGCAGCAGCAGCAGCGGCGGCAGCAGCAGCAGGAGCAGCAGCAGCAGCGGGGGCAAGAGAGGGACAGAGGTGCCAGCGTTGCAGTCACAGGACTAGGTGTAGCACTCAAACACGGGGCTGCGCTGTTCAGCTGCGGCCTACGGCGTGACCTGCCCTGCATGGCTTGCCTGCCCACCAGCTCACCCTCGGCATGGCCGCCTCAGGCAGCGCCTCCACTGCCCCCTCCCCCGCTGCTGCCTCCCCCTGCTGAGCCGGCACGGGCCCAGACAGGGCCGAGGTCAGGGCGCTCACAGGCTTGCCCCCAGCAGACTGCAGCGGGGTCAAGCGGGGCGTGGTGGTGCTGACCACGCTGACCGGTGCGGCAGTGCTGCCGCCGTCTGCAAGGCAGGGAAGCAGGGACACAGTAGGATGGGCTGTGACCCCCCAACTGGCTAACATGACATGATTTTCAGAGCTTGGAACATTGCCATCCTGCCATCCTGCCATCCTGCCTGCCTGCCTGCCTGCCTGCCATCCTGCCATCCTGCCATCCTGCCATCCAGCCTGCCTGCCTGCCTGCCTGCCTGCCTGCCTGCCTGCCTGCCTGCCTGCCTGCCTGCCTGCCTGCCTGCCTGCCTGCCTGCCTGCCTGCCTGCCTGCCTGCCTGCCTGCCTGCCTGCCTGCCTGCCTGCCTGCCTGCCTGCCTGCCTGCCTGCCTGCCTGCCTGCCTGCCTGCCTGCCTGCCTGCCTGCCTGCCTGCCTGCCTGCCTGCCTGCCTGCCTGCCTGCCTGCCTGCCTGCCTGCCTGCCTGCCTGCCTGCCTGTCTAGCATGCCTGTCTGTCTAGCATGCCAGTGTCCAGGCAGGCCTTGTGCCTATCCCCTGCAGCTATCAGGAAGAAGGACAAAAATACACTTCCCGGAGAGAGCGTGTGTGGACAGACTTAATTTGCTCGATTTTACTGGTTGGACACCCAGGCCTATTATCAACTACGCCACTCCATGCACCTTGGGGCAGGTTGTCCTGCACCTACTTACTCACCAGCATAGTGCACAGCGGCTGAGGCGGCGTGAGTAGGGAGGAGGCCTGAGGACGCTTGCATGGCCAAGGCCAATTCAGCAGGACGCTCCCGGAAGTAATGCTCCTGGGGTGGCAGCAGCAACAGCAGCGGGCAATAGCGACAGGAGCAGCAGCAGCAGCAGCAGCAGCAGCAGCAGCAGCAGTGAGCTGCACTCTCTTGCATGGCTGCACTTACTTGCATGGCCCGTGACAGGCCACTGCTACAGCCCAACACTGGCAAGGGCAATGCATCAGGGCATAAAGCAGCCAGCCTGGCAGGGCACTGATGCCAGTAGCGGTGATGCTGGACAGCAGGGACAGGGTAGCTGGCGTGGGGTGGTGGGTGGGAGCAGAGGGCAGTGTCACTGGGTCGGTGGGTGGTCCTGTCATGCAGACCCTGACCCCTGGACTCCACCCAGCCAGCACCTGCCTGTGCCTCAGCGATGGCTGTGTGGCTGCTGATCTCTGGGGCGTCCCAAGGGTCTGTTTAGGCAAGCAGCAGGGTGTAAGGTGGCTTTGGGTGAGCTTTTGGGTGAGCTGGTGAACAGGTGGCTGAACATCAGGGTGAGCTGGTCATGTGAGGTAGGCTCACCCAGCAGAAGCAGTGAGCACCATAGCAGATACTGGGTCAGCAGCTGCAGCAGCTGTTGCCAGGGCATCAGTGGCACTTTTAGGTGGAGGTGCTGTTGTGCTGCTGCCCAAGCAGTGCAAGTTGTGGCAGAGGCAGGGGGTGGGGACGCAGGCGGATGCTGACTCACAGATGTGCCAGAAGTTGGGCGTGTTCTCCCCTGCAAAGTAGCGGAGGGGGAACACCTCGGGATCTATGACTGCCTCTTTAGGCCGAACCCTGCGGTCAACACCTCACTCTCGTGTAACTCCCCCTCAACCACCACCCTTTCCCTCCCCGAACATCACACTTCCACTCACACCCATGAAACACGTAACCCCAGCGGCCCTGTTTTGCTACATTCATCTGCTTCTGGTTCTGGTGCTAGGGGTTGATCCAAGGGGTTGATCTAAGAAACAGCTGGGGTTGAGTGTTAAGGTTTAGCTCCAAGGGGTAACATCAAGTGTCAGCTTGCATCTGCAGCTGCAGCTGCCCGGCTGCACTACTCTGCTTCAAGGTCTGCTGTGAGGGTCGGTTAGCTTCCCAGCAGTGCACAATTGATGACAGTGCAGTCTTACCAGGTGCAGGGACACAGGGCAATGGGGCGCCACACCTACTGCCCCAGGGCCCCACCCTTTGGCCTCCTGGCTGCTGCCCCTGGCCCTCCCCCTCCCCCTCCCCCAACCCCTGCTCACTTATTGTGAATAACATAGACTGCCAACTGTGGCCGGCTCCACTCCGGGCTGTCTGGTCCTCGTGACTTCTGGTAGTCTGCCTCTGCCTGGAGGGTGCCGGCAGGGGCAGCAGCAGGGGCAGCTAAGGCCACACCACTGCCCAGCCTAGGGCGCTGCCTGCAGAACTGCACCCACAGCGGTGGCCGACCAGGCTCTGGCCTAGCCCCTGGCCACATGGTGCAGCCCATCCCTTGGCAACATCAGCACACAGGGCTGTGTCACAACACTAGGTGCCCTGACCAGCGGTCTGGTCCTGCCAGCCCTGTGTCACACTTCATCACATGCAAGCATGTGGGTGCACATGGAGGGCAAGAGCGCACCTACGGGTCAGGGTGCCAGGCCAGTACATGTCTTTCTGCTGTGTGACCCCTCACCTCACAACTTGCTGTGTGACCCCTCACCTCGTCAAAGTAGCGCAGCATCTCAGCCACGATGAAGGCCAGTGTCTTGCGGCTATCATCCACCTCGTCCACCTGCGAGCCCCCGGAGCCCAGCACCAGCAGCATTGCCAGCCACCATGCAGCAGCCACGGCACCCAGCATGATGTAGGAACAGAGCAGCAGAGGAAGGTGTCAAGCAATGACCAGCACACAGCACTCCAATCGCACCCTAACCCTCAAACCCCTGGATACTCCTAATATCTGATCACAAGAAGTGACCAAATGATAACAAGGAGTGGCCTAATAATTACAAGGAGTGACCTAATGCTAATGTTTGGGGTTTGGGTTGGGGCAAGCCCTGTAAGGGCTGTTGGTGTGAGTGGTGTGAGTGCACGTATTGGTGGCTGTCTCACCAGCAACATGCGAGCGCCGTTGATGGGCGCATCAGGCGACAGCCATTGTGTCCTGATCACTGTGGGACATTGAGGGGCCAGGGCAAGGTCAGGGTTAGAGTCAGGGTCAAGGTCAGGGTCAGGGTCAGGGTCAAGGTCAAGGTCAGGGTCAGGGTCAGGGTCAGGGTCAGGGTCAGGATCAGGGTCAGGGTCAGGGTCATAGACTCAGGGGAGGGTATGAGGAGGGTATAAGATCACATCGTGGGTTTGAGGAGGGTTGTCAGGGGAAGGGCACTGGGCTGGCATGTTGTTGGCCCTTCCTACAGTGGACACCACAGCTGTAGCTCATTAACACAACAACAGGCTTACGGTGCACGGTGGCCAAGTGTAGCCAGGGCTGTGGGTGGGCCAGGGGTAGTGATCACAGCACAGTCAGCCAGCTTGAGGCTCCTGACCCAGACTCGGAACAGGCCTACTCCTCACCCACCCTTCTCATGCACCACTGCCGCATCGTCATCGTAGTGGTAAGCCCCCACCACCTGGGTAGTGCAGGGTGACAGTTGGGTGGGCAGGGGGTCAGTTGGGTTGGCAGGGGGTCAGTTGGGTCAGTCGACTCATAGAGCGTCTAGGCCTTCATGCTAGCACTTTGGCTGACAGTTGAGGAGCTGGGATGAGAGGTGGTGGGTGAGGGGTCGCGGCGTGTTCATTAGAATCGACTCACTAGGCTCGTCTCAACATGCTGAACACCAGGGTGCTTAACATTATGCTAGCCTGCAGCATGACCCTATATGGCCTGCATTGACACAGCCTACATTGACATTGCATACATTGCATTAACACAGCCTGCATTGTCACCACTGCTGCAGGTACAGGCACAGCAAGGGGGGCACAGCCAGACAGTGGCACACACCCATGCCTTTGAGTGGTATGGCCTCATCTCCTGACACCTTCTAATTCACCCTGCTACCATCCTCCACTCTGTTGCTGACCACCCTCATGTAGCATATTATCGCACAAATGTCACACTGGCAGTCCCCACAAGGATGCTGTCAGGCAGCAGCTAGCTGATGGCTGAGTTGCCGTGTTTTATTGAGAAGTATAATTGACCCACCTGTGTGGGCAGAGTCTTGCCTGTGGTCTGCTTGATGCCTGAGCGGATCAGGCGTGCAGGAATGAGACCTCCACCTGCAGGAGAGGAAAGCATGGGGAGAGGAGCAGGAGAGGACATTGCTCACTTTGGTGAAACAGGTGAAAAGGTCATCAACTATAGGCTACCGTCCTGGCACTGCGCCTTTCCCTAGAGATACCCACCAGAGATAGGAACCAGCATGGTCGGGTTGAACTCATCCAACAGACGCGCGACACTCTGAACAGCGGATAGAACGAGTAGTGAGTCGCATCGACTGTGCCACGAGCCGGTACACGTGCCGACTGCTACAGTTAGTGGCTGCTACAAGTCAGTGCCTACTTTGACACAGGTTTCGTGTATCTGCCCCCAGCTAAAGTATCGTTTGCGGATTGGCGCAGTCGGCGTGTCAGCGCCCATTCGTGTAGCGCTGCTCTAGATGTCTAGACGAGCGTATGTCTGCACGCCCTCGAACCTCCTCTCGGCGGCCGACACGTGCAGCCAACCACCCAACCTCTCAAGGAGCTATACGATTTTCAAGCTCTCTCCTCGACCTTTTCCTTCTGTGTGTATAGCTGACATACAGTAATTGATACAGTAAGTAATACTTAGGTAGTTTGGCAAGCAATGCTGGCCTTAATGCGGCATCTCCAAGGAACAAACTAAGGAGACATCTTTGCTGCAAGCAATATACTATCACAAGCCCAGTGCAGCGTCACCTACACGCAACATTGTTGCTGTTACTATGCCTCGCCGCCTCAACAAATATAATTGAGCGAAATCGGCCCTGCATGGCTGGTCGTCTAAGCGATCGCGGTGCCTCGACATCTCCAAATCGGACCTGTCAGTTGCACCCACCTGGTAGACAGAGCTTGCGGGAGACAGATGTGATTGTGCAGATTACAAAGACGTAGCGCTCCCGTATCGCGTAGTTGCGAGATGGGTACTCGCAATAAGGCATTGCGGGAGCTTCTAGCGGCAATACGGTTGCCGACAATCCCCGCAGTATTTCAGGCGCTCAGCTATTCGGGGGGCTCGCCCCAGCTCGCAAAGCTCGGGGTACTCCCTATCAGAACACGCAAGTTCGAGGCGCGGTATCTAAGCAGCGCGGCGCATCTCGTCCTGACAAATGACAAGCGACACGCTCAGCAACAGCAGCGCCAGGTCCAGCTGTCCGACGTCGTGCGAGCTAGCATGGCCCTCCGCCTCCCACTGCTGGGTGACTCTCTTCAGCACGCCCCCCTCCCGCTGCTGCAAACGCCACTTCCATCCCGGCAGATCTCCTTCCTGCGCTACCTTTCAGTGAGTAGTCTCCAGCCTTAATCACAATCGCTAGGTGAAGCATCTCTCGCCTGAGCCTCAGCCTGCTCCATCACAGCAGACAGACTGAGCAGCAGCAGCTCTACCCCTCCCAGCTGCTGACCTGCTCCTTATCCTCCTTGGCACCTCCTGCTCCTGCTCCTGCCTGGCTGTTGCTGTGGGCCCCAGGCAGGCCCGCCTGACCAGCGGCACCGGCTGCCCAGCGCAGCGGATGCTGACGCTGCCCTGCAAGACTACCTGGCTCTGAAGCAGCGCCTGGACCAGGTGCAGCGCCCATCAAGCATCAAGACACCGGGTCAGGTGCGGGGCTGGGGCTGGGGCTGGGGCTGGGGCTGGGGCTGGGGCTGGGGCAGGGGCAGGGGCAGGGGCAGGGGCAGGGGCAGAGGCAGAGGCAGAGGCTAGGGCTGGGTTCAGGTACGGGGCTGGGGCAGGGGCAGGGGCTGGGGCAGGTGGATGGGTGTGAAGTAGGTGCGGGGCTGAGGGAGGGGCTGGCTCTGCTTCCCAGTAGGCTATTACTTCTGGCTGCAGCTGAGGCAGGGCCAGGTGTGGAGCAGCGCCTGCTTTTATTCGTGCCTGCTGTTGAGGGGAGCTAGGGATGGACGACCATGTGGCCCAGCAGCAGCAGCAGCAGGATGCATAGGGGTGGGGGTATCATTGTCAGGGGCAGCCGGCAGGCAGGCCCAGAGTGGAAACTAAGTGTCATGACTGCAAGGGCAGGTGGGGCAATAGCAAGCCCACCCGGTCTGGCCTTGAGCAGCGGCAGGGCACACTCTTTCACTACCATCCAGCTGCAGCATGCGACTGAGCACACCATGACCCAAGCTCATGTCTCAGCCCACAAAGGTCCCAGCTCCTGCAGCCCGCCACGTGATCAGCACCTGACAGCACATGACCCACCCACCCCAGGAGCCACCACCTCAACTCCTTGCAGCCTGCCGCACTGTTGCTTAGACCCCACTGGGCAGGTGTAGGTGACACAGGCACAGCTGGCCACACACTGGTGCCTGCCCCTAGGGTGCCACTCTGCCGCTGCGAAGGCTGCCTTGCAGTGCCTGCTGCTGCTGTGTGCAGTGTGCGGGGTGCAATAGGCCTGATGCAGCCTCTGGACTTGGCAGCCTCTGGACTTGGTGCAAGGGGCTGCTGTGGCAGACAGAAGGGTACACAGGAGGGGAAGGCAGGCTGCAGCAGGCTCTGACAGCAGAGGAGGGCTGCACAGGGACTCCAACCTTGGCTCAGCTGTGCACAGCCAAGGCAGCAACATCTCCTCCCTCCCTGTACATCCTAGCTCAGCCAAGGCAGCTACATCCTCCTCCTCCTCGTGTGTAGCATGCTGCAGTGCTGTCTGATAACAAAGCACAGCTGCAAGTCCTGTCAACGTGTCCCTCCTCTATGGCCTGACGGCTGCAGCTGCAATGGCTGCTGCTGCTGTTGCTGCCCCTGCTGCCTCTGCTGCTACTCCTGTTGCTGCTGCTCCTGCTCCTGCTGCTGCTGCTGCAGGTGCTAAAGGACCTGGCGATAGGGATCAAGAATGGAGTGCTAGTGGTGTTACGCTTCCTCAGCTCTGTTCCCGCCCGTGTGGCCGCTTTCAACGCCATGAGCAAGGAGGAGTGGGCGGCCAAGAAGAAGGCCATGTGGGCTACAGTCAAGCACGAGGCACACCACTACTGGGTCAGTGACACCATGGATGCTCTAAATTCAATAAACCAACAAATGTATATATAATCACTTTATACACAATACATTAGACCATGGCTGCCAACCAGCGCCTGATCAATAAAGACCGTGCTCTTACTAGTAGTATCATCTACCAGTATCAGTATCAGTATCAGTACCAGAATCAGTACCAGTAGTATCATATATGCATTGAAAGGAGGAGGGTGTCGTCGGGTGCCTACCCTTGCTGCCCACAACTGCCTGACCCCCAAGTCAGGAGGAGCAGTGGAAGGAGTGGGTAGCGTAGGCTAGATGGCCTCATCGCCTCCTTCTGTGTGCCCACCACCCCATGCCTGTCCAGCTGGTCTGGGCTTGGGGCGCCTTGCTGCCTGCTGCTGCCAGCTCCTGCTCACTGAGACTTCTGGTGGCAGGCGTGGCTGCAGCCGTGTGGCTGAGGCCTTGAGAGTTATTGGCTGCGTGCTCCTGCAGGTGGGCACCAAGCTGCTGGGCTACGAGGTGCGCATCGCAGCCCGCCACGCGCTGAAGGCAGCGCAGGGCAAGACCCTGAGTAGGCGGGAGCGCGCCCAGCTGACCCGCACCACGGCTGACCTGTTCCGCCTGGTGCCCATGATCATTATTGTGGTGAGGCCAGCTGGAGGGTGGGTGTGCAGGGGGGCTGCTGAACAGCGTCCTCTTGCTCTCAGCACGCTGTGGCCTGCAGGCCAGCAACTACTCCCAATCCCTCTACCAAAACCTCAGGCTCAAGAAGAATGGGCGCATGGACGCACAGGCCCAGGACGCAGGAGAAGGGGCGCACAGGCCCAGGACAGCACATGGAAACAGTGCCACTGGTGCCGAGTGGCCTTGACCGCCAACGACTGGCAACTGACAACAAAGTCCTAGCCGGTCACAAGGCTATTTTTCTCAAGCATACGGCGCTGCCTCCTGATGTGTGCTGCTCACATGGACGCATGCAACCCCAAGCAGCTGAACTTGTCTCGTTCCAGTCTAGGGATTGGACGCCCTGCTCTAGCCTAGCTGCGGCTGCCGCCCTGCCTGCCTGCCAGGTGATTCCCTTCCTGGAGTTTGCTCTGCCGGTCCTGCTGCGTATCTTCCCCAACATGCTGCCATCCACGTTTGAGGACAAGCTGAAGAAGGAGGAGGAGCTGAAGCGGCGCCTCAGCCTGCGCCTGGAGTTGGCGCGGTTCCTGCAGGTGGGCAGGGGGGGCCTGGCAGGTGGGCAGGGGGCTGCCAGGGGCTCCCAGGGGCAGGGGGAAAGGTGAGGGTGAACAGATGTGTGTGAGGGGCCAGTGTGACCCACTGCTTGCCATCTACGCCATGCGGGATGTGGGCTGCAGCCTGTGATGCCTGCCTGGCCACTACAGTGGGGCCATTGCTGCTACCTGCTGGCTGAAGCATAGCCCAGCCTGGCCTTGGGTCTCCTGCGTTGCAGCTGCCACCTCCTTCCCACCTCTTTCCTACCTCCTTCCCACCTCCCGCCTTGTGCATTGCTGGGCAGGACACCACTGCGGAGATGGCCAAGGACATTGCACGGCGTAGAGGCTCTAACACCGAGGCAGCAGAGCTGGACGTTTTCCTCAAGAAGGCGGGTGAAGGGGCAGGCGCCTCACCTACCCCACCTATGCAAACCTGAATTGCCAGGCCATACTAGCTGTGAATTTAGCCGGCACTAATGGCATGTGGGTTCTCTACCTTTTCAACAGACACACATTGCATGCTCACCTGGTCTCACCCTCTCACACATGTATCCCTTCCCTCCCTTGCTACTCCAGCTTTCCAGTCCGTGTCTTGCAGGTGCGGTCAGGGCAGGAGGTGGATAATGCAGAGATTATCCGCTTCGCCCGTCTGTTCAATGACGAGCTGACACTGGACAACCTGGAGCGCCTGCAGCTGGTGGGCGAGGGCCTAGGAGATGTGTGCGGCTGCAGGGAGGGGAAGGATGGCAGGCGTCGGTGTGGCTGTGGGTGAGGGTGTGGGTGTGGTCTTGTGCAAGGGGAGCATGTGCTCAGCAGGCCTGCAGATAGGGAGGAGCAAAGAGAGCAGGAGCAAGGGGAGTATGTGTAGGCAGGCAGCAGGCAGGCAGATCCAGTGCGAAGAAGGTCCAGTGCATGATGCTGAGAGCAGGGTTGGGGTTAGGCTTACCCTTACCCCGGCCCTGGAGTGGCTGGTGGTGGCAGGAGGGCTGACAGTTGTGGCAGGAGGAGGTCATTGGTGCATGTGTGTGTGCAGGTGAGCATGTGCCAGTTCGTGGGCATCTCACCCTTTGGCACCGACTCCTTCCTGCGCTCGCGGCTGCGAGCCCACCTGGCCACCATCAAGCAGGACGACTGCGAGATTGAGGAGGAAGGTGTGCGCATCCCTCAGGCCCCATGGCTGAGACTAGGCTTGATCTGTGGTCTGCCTCCTTGCTGCCAGCCACCTGTAATTGCATGGCCACTGCTGACTACTGCTACCAAGGAGACTCAGCTAGTGCCTAGTGTGTTGCTGCTGACCAGGGCGCAGCTGGGGCGGGTTTGTATGGCTGTAGGAAGGGTTTGTATGGCTGTAGAAAGGGTTGGATTCAGTCTGCAGCAGCCACCTGGCAGTTGAAGGGCCACTGCTGACTACTGCTGACTCAGCTAGTGTATGACTCACGAGGGCCATGAGGGAGAGTGAGGTGACAAGTGTGAGCCTCACCGCCCAGCCTACCTCACTGGCTCATCGGCTGCTCCCTTCCCTGCGCTCCCCTCCAGCCAGCCCCTATTGCGCCTGCTGCGAGGTGGACTGAGCTTGTGTAGGAGTGAGGTGTGAGGAGGGTCAGGGGCACAGGGTGAGTCCATGGGAGGCCCTCCCTGTGCCCTGTGCTGCCCTCCAGCCGGCCCTGTTTGCACCACTCCTGGCTGCCCTGGTTGCTGCGCTTGTGCAGGTCTGGAGAACCTGACGGAGGAGGAGCTGCGCAGTGCCTGCCGGGCTAGAGGCATCCGCACACCGTTTGGCGAGGGCGCTGTGCGCTTCATGCAGCGTCAGTTGCAGGTGTGCGGTGCCAGCCTTGTCATCATCATCATCACAACTGCCATTACCACCACCAGTAGTATCATCAGCGGCAGCACCACCAGCACCACCGCCACCGCCATTCACATTCACATCATGGTCTGCACCATGTTACGTGGGTATATGATGCACCAGATGCGCAGTCCTAACATCTTGCGAGCACCTATACCAACGCAACATTGGTTCCCGATCCTTGGTCATCACAGTCTACACCACCATCATGCCTCCTATAACCAGCACCACTACCATGATCAGCAGCACCACCACCGTGATTAGCAGCACCATGGTCAGCAGCAGGTGCACCGCCACTGCCGCTGGTGACATCCGCACCACCATCACACCTCCTGCTAGCAGCAGCAGCATATTGACGCAGGGTGCCTCCAGGTGTGACAGGGTGGAGATGTGTAGTGGGTGTGATATGCACTGTTGAGCTGCTGCAGCGGTTTGATCCTGGATGTGACTGTCCACCTGCCTGCATCACACCGGGCCACTACCAAGGTGACCGCCTGCCCTTGGCCTGCATCCAGGACTGGCTGGATCTGTCCCTGCACCGCGGCCTGCCCTCCTCGCTGCTGCTGCTGTCTCGCGCTTTCACCATCACTGCTGCAGGGCAGCAGGTGAGGGCCAGGGCAGTGGTCTGAGTCAGGGTCAGGGTCAGGGTCAGGGTCAGGGTCAGGGTCAGGGTCAGGCCCATGCAAAGCTACTCAACCTGCCCTAGACTGGTCTGATGCAAGAGTGATGTGCAACAGCTCCAAATCCAGCTGGGTGGTGCAACAGCACAGGGTACAGTGGGTGCAAGCGCGGCCTGCAGCCCCCAGCCCATGGCAGCTCACCTGGTAGATGAGACAGCAGCTTAGCTAAGTTCACGAAGCATTGTACAACGCCAGCTCAGGCACCACCCCTCACATGCAAGGCAGCAGGTGCAGCTGTCCTAGACTTTGATCAAGCTATACATATGCCCAGTGCTGGTGTCAGGAGGGGATGGCGGCGGCTCTGCCATGGCGCTCATGCAAGCAGCTGCCAAACTGGTCCTCTGGCTGCCACTTCTGACTGGCTGGCTGGCTACCTACCTTCACTGACTGAATGGCTGGATGGCTGGATGGCCGCCACCCCTTGCCTCAATCTGTCTGGCCGCCTTGCACCTCACTGTCTGCTGCTCGCTTGCCTCCAGGCTGCCAGCCGCGATGTGGGCGCAGCCAAGGATGCTCAGTACGCCAAGCTCAAGGAGACGCTTGGAGTGTTGCCGGAGGAGGTGGGCGCTGCCACCCTCACTCAATGCTGCCAGGGCAGCAACGCCTGCTCCGCTTGCCACCCACCCTGTGGTGGTTGCTTGCCTGCCAGCCTTCAGCTGCCTCCCTACTGCCTGCTTTCTTCTTGACTGACTGCTTCCTTCCATACTGACTCCTTGCTGGCATTTCTCTGGACTTCTGCAGGTGGTTGACGTCGTGTCGGAGGAGCAGTTGGGCGGCAGCGGCGTGGAGGCACTGCAGAAGCGCTTGGACTTCCTAAAGCGTGAGGAGGAGGCCATCCGTGCTGAGCTGGAGCGCACCGCGGCTGCCGAACGTGCTGCAGCCGCTGCCGCTGCTGCCAGCACCGCCAGCAGCAAGGCCGCAGCGGATATCATGCATGCCGCAGCGGAGCAGGCAAACACGCTTCTGACCGATGCGCAAGTGGCGGTCAACGTCGCCAACCAGGCGGTTGGACAGGTGCACGCGGCGATGGCTGCCATGCCCACCACCGGGGCTAGCGCAGTCGGAGTCGGCGCAGGCCCCGTCGTCCCGGGTTCTGCGACCAGCGGTGCAGTGAAGGCGCCCGGCGGGGTTGCGACAGGGTCAGAGGGTGTGCCAGTCCGTCAGCCACAGCCAACAGGCCCAGATGACGAGGGCATGAGCGATGAGGAGGCGGCACAGGTGGCGCGACTGCAGGCGGAGCTGAAGACCCGGCAGCTGGTCGCATCCCTTGTTGACCTGGTCACCAGCAGGTGGGGCGGTTGGCTGGGCAGGCAGGCAGGTGGGTGGGTGGGCGGTCAAGCTGCACCTTCTTGGGGACTGCAGGCTGTCTTGGCATTAGGACCAGGCTCCCAGCAGCCCTGCCGGCACTCCCTCGTGCTGCTGGCCCCAGGCTCAACTCTGCCAGCATGCCAGAACATGCCATGCAGCATGTGACATGCATGGTATGCAGGCTCTGTGTCACCACATGTGTACTGCTTTTGCGCAGCATTGGATATCAATAAATCATATGCATAGCATAGCATGACATGGTATAGAATGGTATGCCTGCCATGGCCACTGCAACCTCAGTGCGGTGACCAAGGAGCGGCGGGCGTTCCTGGACCTGATGCGAAATGAGATGAACCGAGTGAGCTCCGTGTTGGCTAAAACAGGCAAAGGTAGGATGCCCAATGCTGCAAAAGTCGTTCAGTCTAGCTGCCATGGTAGCACGCGGCCTGCTATTGACAAGGATACAGCATAAAGCACACAACAGCCTGGTTGGCCCCGTCTGCTGCTCCATATTTCTGTCCACGATTCTCCCGCCACTTCACCTGCCGCCTCACCTGCCACTGCACCTGCCACCTCAGGTGCCACCTCAGGTGCCACTGCACCTGCCACCTGACATGGTTTGCCCTGCGCAGGCAGCAGCACGGGGACCATGAGCTTCAGCGCTAGGGGCCTGGAGGTAGCTAAGGACCCAGTGGTGGAGCCGGGCCAGCCGCATGCACCCGGGCAAGGGCATGAGGTAAGGCGGTCAGTGGCAGCGGCTTGCCTGCTCTTTAGCCTGGCCTTGCCCTTCTGCCCTGGCCCAGGGCCTGGCCTGGCCTGGCCTGGCCTGGCCTGTGGCACAGGACCTCTGGGTTTGGTGTTAGGGTGAATGTCGGTGGGAGGGTGGCAGGGTGTACCTCCTGGCCACTGCTGCACTGGACAGTGAAGGAGCACATGGTGATGGGGGACAGTTTGCCACTGCGTGTGTGGGCCCTGCATGATGCTCTCCCATATATTTGGCTGCATGCAGCTCCATGCGCCCATGTGTGTGTTTGTGCGCGAGTGCGTGCGTGTGAACCCTATCATGAACCTTAAGCTGCTGTCCCCATGGCCTGCCTCACATTAATACCTGGCATGCTGTCTGCTGCCATGCCCTTGTCATCCCTTTTTGCTGAAGGACGCCATCCCCTTGCCTCCCTGCCCCTATCCACAGCAGCACCCTGGCCCCTGCCTGCAGAGTAGACCCGTGCAGCCCAGACATCAGTGCAGGCTGTAGGCCTTGGCCTCCAACAGGGGCCAGCCTTGTGATCTGTGAATTGACATTGCGCGCTTGAAAGCCAGCATGAGACAGGAGAGATTGAGTCCATGCCTATGTGTGTGTGTGTGTGTGTGTGTGTGTGTGTGTGTGTGTGTGTGTGTGTGTGTGTGTGTGTGTGTGTGTGTGTGTGTGTATGTGTGTGTGTGTGTGTGTGTTACAGCATCGGCAACAAGCGAATGCCATGCACTGATGGCAATGGTGACTAGGTGTGCATCACCCGCACCTGCTCTCAGTACTGCCCTTTTCTCCCTGCTTGCATGCTGCCCTAAACCCCATGTTGCCAGCCTGGCCTTGTCCCTGGCTGCAGAGCGAGGTGCCCAGCCAGCTGGGGGAGCGTGTGTCTCGCATGCTGGCCTCCATAGAGCAGGAGCTGGATAGCGTGGAAACCAAGATTGGGCGCCGCCTGCATGTGCTGGATACGGACCAAGATGGTGAGGCAGCTGGCAGGAATAGCAACACCGACATCTGGGCAGCAGATCTCCCTTTGTCTAGGTGCTGTATGCTGCAGCCACACCAACAATAGCACCTGGGGCAGTGGCAGCAGCAGCAGTCATGGCAACTGTTGTGGAAGCAGCTGAGAACAGTGTCACTGGTGGCAGCAGCAGTGTCAGTTGTGACTGTGCGGTGCGGTGCCATGGCGGCAGCTGCGTCAACACTCTCGATCAGTTCTGTTGTCAGCAGCCGCTCAGCAGCAGTGTCATTTGTAGATATGCGGGGAGTGCACCTGCCTGCCGCAGGCATGGTCACACACGAAGAACTGGAGCAAGCGATGGGGTTTTTGCGCGCACAAATGGACCCCGATCAGCTGCAACAGCTGTTAGTTCAATTGCGCGAGGCCGCGAGCAAGGGAGCAGCGTCGCAACCGACCACCGCCATCGCGGTGAGTGTCGGCGCTGGCGGCAGCGCTGCAGTGCCTGCCGTCCCTTACGGGCCGCGTAAGCCGCGAGCAGCAAGCGCCACACCGCGCGACGCTGACGCTGCTCGCCATTTTCTTGTGCCATGCTCGATGGTGCAGGTGTCGGAGCTGCTGAAACTTGCGTCCGAGCAGCAGGATAACGGCGGCGAACTTGGCGACATGAACAAAGCAAGGAAATAAGTGGAGACGCCGTGAGAGTACCTTGGAACGTGATTTATTGGTCAGCAGTCATCATATCCTGCAGACTCTCGCTGTCTTTTGTGGGGTGCAAATGCTTTTGCAGAATCTCGTTGCAAGCGGTTTACAGCAACATTCAGTAGACGTGTTGCTCAACTCGTAATGTTCACCATCCCTCACGAACCAGCGACCTAGCTGTCGTCAACACCAAGTACACGTTCTAGCACGTATATGTAAAGCGACACGGCCCGTGTCACAGACTTCGAGCACACGCGGGAAGGCAGCGGGAGTGTTAGCTCCATCGAGCTCCGTCAAGGCCCGTGCACAGGTCCTTAAGCGGTTGCGACTTCGGCTTGCGGGCTGTTGTCAGAATCGACAATGCCGTGTTCCAGAAACAGGGCGGCTGCGTGCTCCAGCGCCCTGCATACGCCTGGGTGCTCCTCCAGCTCATACCTGCAAATAGTTGCAGGCAGGATGCTGTGCTAGCCAGGGCGCTTCGTTGCATATCCCGCACCAGACTCTGCAACAGCCTTGTCGGCCTGCAAGCAGCGCCTGGGCACCAGGCCCTCTCACCCCTTCTTGATGATCTCTGGCGCCTTCACCGCCCACAGCGCCTTACGACCCCGCTCGGTGCCGGCTAGAACCATGACACATTCCGCCAGCGCCTCCCGCACCCCCGCGTCCTCCGCGCCCCGCGCCGACTTGCCATTAAGAGGGTCGAGCAACGCGCGCACAGTGGGCTCGTCGCTGCAAATGAGGTCGAGCGCGCCGTCCTCCTGGCTCGGCGACACAGCAATGTGTAACGGACACAAATGAGAAAGGGTACGACAACCAAGAAATCGGTGGGGGATGAGGGCCACCTTCTGGCCTAGTATATAAGTACCCACTTTCAAGCCCAGCCAGCCCTCCAGCCTGCACGCTCACCTCAGCTGCAAGGCAGCAGTTGCGCAGCGCACATGCAGCCCCCTGCCTGCGCACCAGGTCCGGGGCCTTCAGCTGCCCAGCCAGCACCTGCAGCAGCCCTCTACCTGGCTGCAGCAGCAAGGCGCGGGCAGGGCGCAGACGCGTCACGTTCGTCAGGATGGCCCCCACGTGCACATAGTCGTCGCGCGGGCGGGCAGGGTCCCACATCATGCCTGACACAACAAACCGCTTCAGCAGCACTGCCCTGCAGCACCAACGTGGGCAGTGGCAGCAGCGATGAAAAGGGTGCCAGGGGCAGCGGGCATGGGTTGCAACAGGTGATGGCAGTGAAGCAGCTGTGACAGGTGCAGCAGCAGCTCAAGTGCAGCAAACGCTATGCAGGAGAGAAAAAAGGAAGAAAACTAGAGATGGGAGCAGCAGCTACCCCTGCAGACTGAGGATGCCCCTGCCCCTGCCCTCACCCACATGTTCAGACCTTGCAATTTGTCATGCCCCAGCTGCAGCAGCTCACTGCTGCCCTCTTCAGACGTCGTCAGATTGTTGAGCAGCATGACCTGTGCCACAACACAATGCCGTGTGAGCCCCACTTCTTGTCCAAGCCCTTGCCATACACAAGGTCTTGCTTCTCAGCAGCACTGCATGTGCACATACATTGAGCATGGAGCCTCAAGTATTCCGGTGTTGGCTGATGGAGAGGGAAGTGTTGTCATGGCTGTCAGGTGCGCTTGCAGCCTGGCACAGCCTGGCACCCCGCCACCTACAGCGCTGAAAATTGAGCCTCAGAGGCACTCATGGTGGCTGGAGGAGAGAGAATGTGGACATGGCTTTTGGGTGCGTCTGGCAGCCTGGCAATCTCTCACACCCCCAACCAGCCTCAGCCACTGGTGGAAGGGCAGCACCATCGCTGGCACCACCCATGTTCCTCAATGCACGCCGACTAGTGGGAGACAAAATCCGTCTGTGTTCCTATGTTCTCGACTGAACCTGGCACCCTGATGGCTAGTTGGCTTGCCTGGCCTCACCAGCAGCTGTGGGTGCTGGCAGTTGTTTTCCTTCAGCATGTCCATGGCACGGGAGATGACCCGCATTTGCAGCATTTGCTGAGTGAATGTCGGGTCCTGGCTCAGGTTTACACATGCTGACAGCACCCCTCTGGCAACCGTCTGATCTTCATCGCACAGGCAGCGCAGCAGTGTGGAGAGGACTGCTGAGCAGTTACTCTTTAGTCGGTGAGCTCCTATGATGGGTCAGAAGCAGGGCAGGGGCATCTGAGGCTTGGGCAAGTGAAGGAGCAGCCAAGGTGACGAGGTAGGCTCAATCAACCTGGCGGTGTGCAACAGTTATCGTCATGCAGCTGGGAATTTCACCTTCTGCACTGCCTGCGAGGCCTTCCAATATCTCCACGGCTTGCGTCCGCACTTCCCGTTTGGTTTTCTTGTCATTCACAAATGCAAGCAAGTCCGCAAGGTCCGAGTCGTCCACAGCCATCGCCCCCGGAGGAGTGAAGCCTGGGTTATGCGCCGCCAATTACTCAATCATAGGGGGTTTTTCCAATGCGGGGTAACGGGGTAGAGGGGAACGGGGGAATGCACTTTTTACCCCCCGTTTCCAATGCGGGGGAATGGGGGAAAATGGAGGTTGGGTTCGGTAATATTGCGAGTTGTGGCGAGTGGCCGCGAGCTTAACGAGAGCTTCATCCCTTTGAACGACCACGACATCCACCTTTGTCCATCCAAATGTTCGCTTTTGGTGATCGTCGTCGGCGCGAGGCTGAGGATGAGCTAATGATTGCCGTAGTGGTACGCCTTATTGGTGATCCGAAACCGGACCCAAAGTCGGCACACATTCGGTGACAGCTCCTGGCTTAAACATTGAAGTGATGCGTGTCTTTCACCTAGCAATAGCACATTGTCCACACATGCATTTGTTCACTACTGAGGCAGCTGCCTTCGAGCACTGAAGCGTGTGGTTGCTTCCATCACAACCTCATCATCACTCTCGCCCTCTCCTGCCCCTACACCTGCCCATGCCCCTGCCCTTGCCCCGGCCTCCCCACGCCCTGTGCACCTCTCGCCCTCCTTGGCCTGGGAAGGTGCTGGAAGGTGGTGGTAGGGCAGCTGCCCCTGGTGGTGGTGATGGTGGTTGATAGCTACTCTGGGTCATGCTCTCTCTCTGGGCCGCCCTCTCCTGCCCCTACACCTGCCCATACCTGGGCTGGGCTGGGCTGGGCTGGGCTGGGCTGGGCTGGGCTGGGCTGGGCTGGGCTGGGCTGGGCTGGGCTGGGCTGGGCTGGGCTGGGCTGGGCTGGGCTGGGCTGGGCTGGGCTGGGCTGGGCTGGGCTGGGCTGGGCTGGGCTGGGCTGGGCTGGGCTGGGCTGGGCTGGGCTGGGCTGGGCTGGGCTGGGCTGGGCTGGGCTGGGCTGGGCTGGGCTGGGCTGGGCTGGGCTGGGCTGGGCTGGGCTGGGCTGGGCTGGGCTGGGCTGGGCTGGGCTGGGCTGGGCTGGGCTGGGCTGGGCTGGGCTGGGCTGGGCTGGGCTGGGCTGGGCTGGGCTGGGCTGGGCTGGGCTGGGCTGGGCTGGGCTGGGCTGGGCTGGGCTGGGCTGGGCTGGGCTGGGCTGGGCTGGGCTGGGCTGGGCTGGGCTGGGCTGGGCTGGGCTGGGCTGGGCTGGGCTGGGCTGGGCTGGGCTGGGCTGGGCTGGGCTGGGCTGGGCTGGGCTGGGCTGGGCTGGGCTGGGCTGGGCTGGGCTGGGCTGGGCTGGGCTGGGCTGGGCTGGGCTGGGCTGGGCTGGGCTGGGCTGGGCTGGGCTGGGCTGGGCTGGGCTGGGCTGGGCTGGGCTGGGCTGGGCTGGGCTGGGCTGGGCTGGGCTGGGCTGGGCTGGGCTGGGCTGGGCTGGGCTGGGCTGGGCTGGGCTGGGCTGGGCTGGGCTGGGCTGGGCTGGGCTGGGCTGGGCTGGGCTGGGCTGGGCTGGGCTGGGCTGGGCTGGGCTGGGCTGGGCTGGGCTGGGCTGGGCTGGGCTGGGCTGGGCTGGGCTGGGCTGGGCTGGGCTGGGCTGGGCTGGGCTGGGCTGGGCTGGGCTGGGCTGGGCTGGGCTGGGCTGGGCTGGGCTGGGCTGGGCTGGGCTGGGCTGGGCTGGGCTGGGCTGGGCTGGGCTGGGCTGGGCTGGGCTGGGCTGGGCTGGGCTGGGCTGGGCTGGGCTGGGCTGGGCTGGGCTGGGCTGGGCTGGGCTGGGCCAAGTGCAGCAGTTTGATGGTTGCACATGCAAGAAGCCTTAAGATGCAGCTGCAGCACCAACAACGGATGTTGGAACAGAAGCAGTGATGGGTGCAGGTGCAGGACCAAGCATCGCATCAGCTTTGTGTGTTGAGGCGTTGCTACGTGCTTGAGTGTTGGGGCGCCCGTGCGTGTTGGGGCGTGTTGGGGCGCCCGTGCGTGTTGGGGCGCCCGTGCGTGTTGGGGCGCCCGTGCGTGGGGTTGGGACGCCCGTGCGTGAGTGTTGCAGCGTTGCTACGTCTGTTTTGCAAGCAAGTGAATCGTTGTATAGCGGAGACCTGACTCCCTGGGCCAGGTCGGTCGCGACAATAGTCCTGGTCACGCTCTATGAGTGAGCCTCCTGGCTGCGTGCCATCTGGCTGCGAGCCATCGGGCGTCGAAGTCTTCGAAGTACCCCCTCATTTTTCCCCCGAGCACTTTTTTTGCTACCGCGGGGTTCGGCTGGGGTAGCAAAAAGCGAGGAGGGGAGGACGGTTAGGGACCAACCACCGCCATTCCCCCGGGGAAATTTGCCAACGGCGCAAACGGACTCGCAGGGGAACGGCAGTTGGACGGCGGTTAGAGGGGGAATAAAAATTCCCCCGCTGCGCTTTTCCCCTCATTCCCCCGTTACCCTCCGAAAAATTCCCCCGCATTGGAAAAACCCCCATAGCACCCGAGCTGAATGTCAACCGCTAGGCTTGTCAAAACCCTGTGGAGTTGTAGCATGACAGTGTTGGCGTCCTCATCCTAATCAGCAATAAGCATGAACTTAGTACCAACAGCAGTGTGAACTCAGCCTGCCGTGGGCGTGAAATCCTGCATGCCTAACCCAGCCCCCTTGTCGCTCACTATGGCCTCAATTCGAGCCGTACCAGTAGTGGCCCCTAGCAACCACTAGCGGGAATACTAGGGACCGCTAGTGGCCCGACTCGAATGGTGTTATTGGGCTGTGTGTAGTATACCCAGTGCACATGGACATGGTGCATGAGTGCCTACCACCTACATCATTGCCTGACCCCTGAGGGCTATTGTGTAGAGTTGGCATGACCTGCATGCACTGATTGTAAGCTGACAACAGCTCAAGAAGGGGGCACACATTACTGTGCCTCAGCAGGCTTCTGCTGCTGCTGCGGCGGCGGCTCCTGGGACTTGGGAGGCTTGTCTTGCGGCCGCTTGTAGCCCAGGCCAGGGTACTCCTTGCCCTTGGCTGGCAGAGCTGCCTGGTCTGGCGAGTAGCACAGCTCCAGTGGGCGCCACCTGCTCTCCCCAATGCGCTGCATGTTCAACGCTGCATTGCAGTCCCTGTCCAGCCACCTGCCTGGCTGTGATGCCGGCTTGGCTTTGGCAGCCTTGCCCTTGCCCTTGCCTTCGCCCTTGGTGGGCTGGGTGGGCTCAGCTGCCTGCTCAGCCTTAGTGCGCTTGCTGCGCTTGGCTGGGGGGGGAGTGCTGGGCCCTGGCTCTGAGGCTGCTGGCTGTGTGGCTTCCTCGCTGGTGCTTGGGGCCTATGGGGGCTTGCGTGGTGCCACCACTGGGCACCACATCAGGACCCGCACTGGCTGGTCACGCTGCTGGCTCCAGGCTGGGCACAGCAGGCGCTGTTCCACCTGCCCTGCTGGGGGCTTCCATCCTGCACGCCTGATTGACTGCTTATAGTCCAGCTCCTCCTCACATGGCTGCTTGCCATTCACAGCTGAGCTGACCCGGGTGGTGCGGTGCTCATCCACAAGCACCACCCTGCCCCGCAGCTGTTCTGAGCCCCTAGGCCTGCACACCACCTTGCAGCAGACCCGCAACACCGCATCAGCACCCCACCCTCCCTCAGTGCCAATGCTAGCTGCGCCAAAGAACACCACCAGCTGCTTGGCATGCCCATGGCGCTCCATGGACACTCAGAACTTGCAGCCGCAAAACAAGAGCTGTATGGAGGTCTTTGGAGCAGGGTGGGGCAGCCATCGTGTCTTAACAGCGATGGGGGCACATGCAAGCATCTGGTTGTGTTCTTTGGCAACTCTGGCATTTGCACGGGGGGTGGTTGTGGGGGCAATGCCGTGCTGCCGGCCTGCCACAAGGTGGTAGAGAGGCCCAACAGTTGCAAGCCAACAGACAGTGGTATCAGACAGTGGTAACAGTGGATGAGTTCTGCATTAGCCGGGTCAGCTTAGCTGTGAAGAGCCTCAGAGCTGTGAGAGGCGGCTGGACCTTGATGGTGAAGGCCACCACCTTGTTACTTTTGAGGCAGCGTTGGGCCAGGTCTGCAAGGGACTGCAGCACATACGCCCAGGACCAGGGGGCAGGCTGACCGGCAAGCTGGCGAGCAGTCTGTGGCGGTGCTGCAACCATCCCTCGCGGCAGGCTCTTGCCCTGCCCCTGGTGGTACTGGGCCAGCCTGTAGCCGGACAGCCCATTGCATCGCATGCTGCTACCCAGTCAAGTGTGCTTGAGCTGGTGCTGCTGTAGTGGTGAATCAGTTGCCAATGTAACTGTTGCCAATGTAAGTCGCGAGAGTGAGAGTAGTGAGAGTGGAGATAGTCAAGGTAGGCAAGCTCGCCAACCGGGGGTTTGTGTTCAATAGGCAAGAAGAAGAAGAAGAAGAAGAAGAAGACTACTCCGGTATTCACCGGCGTGCATTAAGGGAGGAGCTACCGCCTGGGGCGCGGCCTGCTCCCACCAATCAAGTCAAGAACGAGGCGACCCCCCTACCCTCCCTCCCTCTTAGTAGCCCTGAGTCTATAGCTTGTCTTTGCAATGGAGTGGGCTGTCTCCACCGCGTGTCTTGTTAACTTGTGTAATAGTTTAGTAGTGTTGTCTTGTGAGACCCCCAGGGCCAGGAGGTGTTGCCGTGTGTGTGCTTCATACGTTATGCCACCGATGCCAAGGAGGATGGGTCTAATCTCCACCATGTGGCCTTCCTTGCGTATGGTTTGAGCTAGATTGGTGTGTTGGTTGAGTGCCTTGTCTAGTTGGTCCGTCCACCTTGAGTCCGAGCAGTATTTGATTTCTATAATAATGACCCGTTTAGTGGCTTTGCCATGTTTGCTCGTCTTCGTTGTTGGCATCACCATGAGAATGTCTGGTCTGGTGGTGTTTTTGGTTGCTGCTGTCTTCAGTCCGATTGCTCGTAGTGCTGTGTGTAGTGTGTCGTTAGGGAGGTCGAGGTCTTCTCGTGCGCCCTTCTCCCAGCTGCCGGTGTCCGCGAAGCTGATGTACCCGCCTAGGGTACCCTTGCTTATGGCTTTAGCGATGAGGCGGCCGGCCCCGTTATGCCTTTCTTGCACCATCGGTAGTGTCTCGCTGCAGCCCGAGAGGAGGTGAGTGGCACTGTCGGCTTCCCCGCAGAGTGGGCACCGGTCGTCGGTCGCCCGTTTCCAACGCATGGCCAGCTTTTGGTTATAGAGTCCGCCGGTACGGCAGAGAAGGGCAGTTCGTTGCGCGGGTATGGAGATGTTCGTGTCAGTCATCACCCTTTCGCCAGCTCCTTTCGCCGCGGCTTTGGTGATCTCCTGGGACATCTGGTAGTAGATACTGTCTTGATTGGCGAGACCGAGGCTGTGCTTGCGGTGCATGTGTGCTCGCACGCTGTGGCGGCAATCCGGTAGTGGGGCGGGAATTTCGCCGTCTGTTACAGTGCTGCTGCGCGGTCAGGATGCATGGCTGGCTGCGAACTAAACTCCGGCTGCAGCCGCCAGATACATGTTACCGCTGTGGCTGACTACGTACTCGTAGACAGCTTCCGACTAGCGTGGCAGTGCTTTGTACTTACATCGTCAAGAAGATGGCATCAGTAAAACACTTCTCATCGCATTCCTACGTCACTGAACCAGTCATCCGATCCAGAGTCCCCAGCAGTCAGCAGTCCGAAGTCCTTGAATTCCCCGACACTAAGCAGCGCTCAGGCTTAAGTAAGCCCAGAACAACTAACAACCGTCATGACAAAGTATGACATGACAAATCCAAATCTCGCATGCAGGGCTGGAAAGATCTGCATGCGCATTTCGACACACATGCATTCTAGGTTCAAAGCAGGACTGTAACACTCTCCCCCACTCCAAAAAGCTACGTCCCGGAGCTTGCATCGTCTGGGTGAGACAGTCATTCGAATACCAAGCAGGCAGGCAGTTAAAAGCAGGCAGGCAGGTAAAAGCAAACATGCACATGCTACATGCAAACAAGCAGTCATGCACCACGCTACATGCACACCAGGTGCAAGAGAGCACGAGCTAAGTGTCTCGATGTTGTCTTGTTCTCCACTCTAGAGCTGGCTTCAGCTCGCGGTGATGACATGTCCGGACGTGAAATCAGTAGCCGAGTGATGCATAAGAAAGCAAGAGAAGGTGGTAGCAAGAGAAGTTGGTAGATGTTGTGATTGATAGAGGTGGTGGTAAACGTGAACAGTTGGGTGAACCGAACTGTTGTGCACATGGAAGACACCATTGTGCGACACATGTGGTATTATCGACGTGAACCGGCCTTCTTGCCAGCCAGTGCAGCCGCTCGGTGGCGCTGGTACTGTACATCTGCGTGTGGAGAGTTACTTCTTCGTGTTTGTGTGTGTTCGGGTTTTCTTTCCCCTGCGTTGTGTTGTATTTGTTCGGGATCTCATTGCCCAGGACGTTAGACGCGCCCCTTGCTGTGTGTGTTCGGGTTTTCTTTCCCCTGCGTTGTGTTGTATTTGTTCGGGATCTCATTGCCCAGGACGTTAGACGCGCCCCTTGCTGTGTGTGTTCGGGTTTTCTTTCCCCTGCGTTGTGTTGTATTTGTTCGGGATCTCATTGCCCAGGACGTTAGACGCGCCCCTTGCTGTGTGTGTTCGGGTTTTCTTTCCCCTGCGTTGTGTTGTATTTGTTCGGGATCTCATTGCCCAGGACGTTAGACGCGCCCTCTGCGTGTGTTTTCGTTGGCGGTCGTCGCGCCCTCCTCTGTGTGTGTGATTGCTTTTCTTGTCTTCTCGTTATCTCGTTGTGCAACTGCAGATTGTGCTATGGTTGTTGCTATGCAGAGGCTGATGCCTGTGCACCCAATGTGTGTGGCCGTCCATGCAGGTGCGTCTGCCCTGCTATGTGCCGTTGTGTGCTTCCATAGGTGTTGCCTGGGTTGCCAGAGTGTGCACTAGCTGTGCCGCTAGCGGCTTGAGAGCTGTGGCTGGCTGCTGAGCTGGTCTAGCTCTGCTTGCCATGCTAATGATGTGCTGACCTGCTGCTGCAGGTTGTCCTTGGTGTGGATTGTGGGTAGCGGGAGTATGTGTCTTGTGTATGCGCACAGCTCAGCGGCTGGTGTCAGTGGGTCAGCTGGCGTCAGTGGGTCAGGTGGTGTCAGCGTCATGTGGACATCGGGATGTGCTCACAGCTCTACAGCTGGCTGTGGTATGTGCTCTCAGGTCCCACTAGTCAACAGGTTGTGGTACAGCGTGTCACTATGTTGTGCATGCTGATGGTTGAGGTGGAGGGTGTCTTGCAGCCAGTGGTTGTGCTCTGTGCTTGTGTTGTGTTGTGTAACAGCCGTGTGGTTGCGTCATTTGAGGTTCTGTTGTTGTGAGAAGGATTGGTGTCATGATGGTGGGTTAGGGAGAGGAGATGGCATGATGGAAGGCTGAGCCAGTGAACTGTGATGGTTTGTAACCGTGCTGATGGCTTTGATGGCACCGTGCTTGGTGCTTTGGCCTGCTTGTGTGCCCTAATGGACTGGTAGAAGCTGAGACACAACCAATGAAACATGGCTGGCTTTACAATGTCAACGTATCGTGAGGGTGGTGGTGGGGTTGATGGTGGTGTGCGTCGCTGTGAGCTGCATGTCAACTCGGCTGCGAAGTGAAGTAGAGCTGTCGGGCTGGTCCCGCGAGGTGCTAAGTTCCCGCAAGGTACGGAGTCCAGAGTTCACTGCAAAGAGCAGGTAGCACTGCATGCAGCAGGTAAAGCACTGCTTGCGCAGGTAGTCACCGCTAACGCAGGTAATCACCGCTCTCGCGGGTAGTCACTGCTTGCGCAGGTGGGCACCGCTTTCGCGGGTAGGCATTCGAAACACTGCAGGTACAAACACTGCAGGTACAGGTCAGCGGTTAGAGCAGCTGGGCAAGCTTACGTTGCGATGGCGTTAATGGGTTAGCTTGAGCCTTCGGCGTTCTTGCACCGGAGGTACTGCCCTAAAGTACCTCAAAAGCTCGATTACTGCGTTGCGTGAGGCAAGAGCACAGGCCGATGATCGATGCGAGGAAACCAAATGTTACAGTGCTGCTGCGCGGTCAGGATGCATGGCTGGCTGCGAACTAAACTCCGGCTGCAGCCGCCAGATACATGTTACCGCTGTGGCTGACTACGTACTCGTAGACAGCTTCCGACTAGCGTGGCAGTGCTTTGTACTTACATCGTCAAGAAGATGGCATCAGTAAAACACTTCTCATCGCATTCCTACGTCACTGAACCAGTCATCCGATCCAGAGTCCCCAGCAGTCAGCAGTCCGAAGTCCTTGAATTCCCCGACACTAAGCAGCGCTCAGGCTTAAGTAAGCCCAGAACAACTAACAACCGTCATGACAAAGTATGACATGACAAATCCAAATCTCGCATGCAGGGCTGGAAAGATCTGCATGCGCATTTCGACACACATGCATTCTAGGTTCAAAGCAGGACTGTAACACCGTCGGCTTCGTTGTTGAGCCAGGTGTTGGGCTCTTTCCGTGTGGTCGGGCGGTAGGCCGGGGTGTTGGCGAGCTCTGGGTGCAACGCCGCGTGCTTGGCGAGGGCGTCGGCGCCTTCGTTGCCGATAATTCCCGAGTGGGCCCGGACTTTGTAGAAGTGGATCGTGTCGGGGCTGTCGATGATGAGGGTGGCGATAGCGGTCAGAATGTCGTTGTGTCTGTGTGTGATGAGCGACATCGGGTTGGCGAGGGCTCGGCGGATTTGGTAGATAGAGCATAGGCTGTCGGTGGCGATGCGTTTGACCCCCGCTGTGATTGCCGCGTGTATCGCCGTGAGTTCTGCCTTGTTGATGGTGTTGCATTCTGGGTCGTCCAAGGCGACGGTGATGAGAACGTTGGTCTCCGGGATATAGACCCCCGCCCCGACGCTCGCTGGGGCTGCCCCCGAGGTCTTAATGCAGCTGCCGTCCGTGTACGCGAGCGTGGCCCATTCGGTGATGGCCATACGTGGCTGCGTCGTGGAATGTTGCGTGAGCTGTTGGTGGCTGCGTTGGTGACCCGAGGTGGGGAGGTCCTTGTCTAACGGCAGGCGCATGTGTTGTTTGTGGCCGCTAGGGGGTGTGGCCGGCTGGCTTTGATTCGTTGGTCTGTTGCGGAGGGGGTGTGTGTCTCGTTGGGGGTGGAGGGCAGTGGCAGTGCTAGCCAGCCATCCTTGGGGGTTGCCTTTGGTGACGAGTTGTTGTCCCGCTGCATTCCAGATGACGTAGACGTGGAGGTTGGCGTGCTTGCCTGGCTTGGAGCAGTTGGTCTTGGTGGGGGGTATGCTAGCCAGGTGCTGGCAGTATTCTGGGTAGCGTCTTAGGGTGTCAATGTGTTTGGGGTAGGAGATGCCCTTTTTTCCAGGGATCAGCATGATGGTGGCCATGGCCTCCTCCTGGGTAGCTGAGTGTATAGCATGGTTGACGCATTTGAGTGCCACCGCATCGTCTGCCGGTACGTTCCATGTGGATAGCCCAGTGTGGCGTACCAGTAGGCAGTTGTGGTGTGCCCCAAAGGCCGTGTCATTGATGTCAGGGCTCCAGTAGGTAGTGGTTTCTGGTCTAACTGTGAGTGGGTCAGCCCACCTTTGGACGGTACTTGGAAAGTTGCGTGTGTTGTGTAGGGTGGTGAGGGCTTTGTCTTGTGCCGCTCTCATGGGGTGGTGGTTGCTCTGTGTGTCATGTCTCCTTAGGAGGGCCACCAGTTCTGTGGCCAGGTTGCGTGCGTGTGGTGTGTGTTGCAACCAAGCGTGTAGGTGTTGGTGTTGGTGTTTTGTCAGGAGGCCTGCTGTGCGGCCCGACTCGTCGTGAACCGTTACGTGTTGCACTAGGTCGTGCTTTGGCATGATGGGGTCCCCCGTGCTAAGGCTCGTCGCGGGGGTGGTCATGTGCGGGTGCAGTTGGAGAAAGGTTTCGCATTTGCCCGTTCCAACGATGTCCGTCTGCGGGTTAATAGGGTAGGTGTGGAAGGTGGCCTTAGAGTGTAGGTTGGTGCACCGGGGTAGCCAGGTGTGCGGATCCGGTAATCCCTGTCGGGTGTGGTCCGGCAGGTTCGCGTCAGGCCTCGCATGTCTGGCCTCTTGTATCTGCATATTTTCCTCGTCGTAGACGTTGCGCTTAGCCGTGTAGTCCAGGTGTGCCGTGATGAGCGGTGCCGGTTCCAAGGTGGGGCGCCAGTGTACTCGTATAAGGTCCGAGTGCGCTGACTGACGCATGGTCGACTTGAAGTCGTTGCTGCCAAACTTGCATATGGGGCACAGCCAGTAGCTTGCTTTCTTGTGTCCAGACAGGTGGGCTTTCTCAAGGCAGGCTGGGTGGTAGGCTCTCTTGCAGTTGTGGCACATTGGGCTGTCCCCTCTTGGCAGCCAGCATAGCTCACATGTGCATACGTCCTTAGCCTCTTCCCTACTGATGGTCTCTATGTGTGTGGGTGTATAGCCTTCTTTTGCACATAGGTGTAATGCCCACCTTTCTATGACTGTAGGTTTCCAGTGCACCTTGTAGTAGCTTTCCTTATTGATGCCGTCCCATTGCCACCCGTCTATGTTGGTGATGACCTCTTGGTGGTCGAACATGGCCCCAAGTGTGCGCCCTAAGTCCGTGAGTTTGCACCGGCAGGCTTTATCCACCTTCCAGCTTGAGAGCCCCGGGAGGTCAAGGCCAAGTATGCGCACGATGTCAGCCGGGATTGTGTGGACATGTCTGCCGTCCTTGTGCCGTTTAGTGCCCGCCTTGGGCCGGGTAGGCTCCGTTGGGTTCGGGGGTGTTGCTCGTTGCTCTCTTCCAGCAGCCGTGAGCTTGACCTAATGGCCTCGTGGGCTGCGGGCGCCGCTGCTGCCCGCTCCGTCGTGTCTGGTCGCGTTGCGTGCATGACCGCATACGCTTTCATATCCATATAGCGGGTTCTAGTGTCCGGCACGGCAGGTGTGGGCGCAAGTTCCGTGAGGCCCGCGGCCCATGGTGTGATTTTGCGTTGGTCGGGCGGTAGGGTGAGTGATGTGTTGCGGCTGTCCCGGATGGTGCGCGTTGCGGTCGCGTCAGGGCATGTGGGCTGGGCCGCCATGGCCGCAAGTTTGTTGAGGGCAATGATGTGTTTCTGCTTGACCTTCTTTCCGTACTTCGATGTGAGCATGCTACCCGTGATGATGTGTGTGTTGCCCTCGCAGCTGAGCTCAGATGCGCGGGTGATGCCTAGGCTTTTGAGGCAGGTGATGCTGGCACTAACGACATCGTGTGCATGAGAACTGTTGGCTTGCGTGATGAGGCGGCCGAGTGTGTGGCATTCCTCGGGGTAGAGGGGTAGTCCCCCTTCCGTGGCTGACAGCCCGGCTAGTGAGGTATAAACTAGTTGCCGTGCCCTGAGGGTATGGTGGAAGAGGGTGAGCATGCGGTGTCCTTGAGTGTTGGCCTGGGTATTGAGCCATGTGATTTGTTTGTGTAACATGCTCCTTGATATGTGGGCGTGCGTCACATCTGTGGACTGGAGGCTGTGTGTGAGAGCTGTTGTGTTGCGAGCGTGATATTCTTGGGCTGTGGAGCTGATGCCCATGCCTAGTTTTCCGGCGTCTTCTCTGACGATGGCGTTGGGCGTTCCCAGGGGGAGTCTGAGTTTAAGCTTAACGCATTGATTGATGGACCTGTCATACAGCTCAAGGTCCCCTGGAGTGCAGGGCACGGCGCAGAAGCTGTAGGCTAGACTGGGTATGATGGCCGTGCGGATGATGTGTATGGCCTGTCTAGCGCTAGCAAAGGAGCGTCTGAGTCTCTCTAGTTTTTGGCGTAGCTGGGTAATCATAGCGGTGTGTTGTGGTTTCCAGTCCAGCGTCATGGTGATGAGCACTCCCAGGTAGGTGAAGGGTGAGGTCGGGCGGTGGTATGTGACGGATTTCCCTTGTAAGCTTACAGTTTGGAGTTGTTGGCGGGCCCGCTTATCCGCTTCGGCCGCGTTGCTGCACATGCCAGTTTCGACCGAGTGATGTAGCGCCGCGGTTGCGAGGGTTTTACTATGTGAGATGACGAGGTGTCCCCAGTCCGAGAAAGCCGAGAGTTTGTCCGCTTGACAACGGAGGTTTCGGAGTGTGTTGCAGAGGATTGCTATGTCGTCGGCATAGTCTAAGCTGCTGACGATGGCGCGCTCTCCGCTGTCAGCCGTCGCTGATTTGAATTTATAGCCCCTCGCGCCCACCTGCAGCCAGCGCAGGAGGGGTTCGATATAGATGAGGAACAGGAAGGGTGAGAGTGAGTCGCCCTGGATGGTGCCCCGGTCTACGGGTACCGGGTCGGTGGGGCCGTAGGGAGTTCTGAAGCGCGTTGTAGCGCCCGTGTAAAGGTCCTTCACTGCGTCAGTCGCGTCTGTGGGGAAGCCTAGGTCGTGCATGATCCATAGTAGTTTGTCCTGGCAGGTGGTGTTGAACGCACTGGTAAAGTCCACCAGGAGCGCGTAGATATCTGCCTTAGCCAGCTTAGCATCCTCAAGGGCCATGACAAGCATCTGTAGCTGTTGCGTAGTGTTCCTATGGGAGCGGAACCCTGCTTGGTTCTTGCTGAGCATCCCATTGGCTTCAGCATACTCAGAAAGTATCTTAGTTATGAGGCTGGTCCACAGCTTGTAAACGGTGTTGGCTAGGCCCACTGGCCTGTAAGAGTTAAGGTCCGTTTCCTGGCCCTTGTCTTTGTAAAGCAGGCATGTGTCACTTGTTTTCCACGTGGTTGGTGTGCAGCCTGTAGCCCACATGTTGATGAACAGCTGGTGTATGGTGTCCCTCATCTCCCATGGCAGCATCTTGATGATCTCGTTCTCAATGCCGTCTGGTCCTGGGGCTTTGCCCCCCGACAACCTACTGAGGCATTCCTGAAAGCCTGCCTTGTCCATGATGGCTGTGTGTAACCAATGTACGTTTTGGCAGGTGTGCATCGTGAAAGGGTCGTCCGCTTTGGCGCGGGCCCACGGGTAGTTTCTTGTCTGCGTGTTTGTGTAGTGGCCAGTTTTGGGGGTCGGCGGCGCCAGCTTCGTTCCGTAGGCATCGGTAATTATCCGGTTCAGGTCGGCCGGGGCCGTGCATATCCTGTTGGTGATGGGGTCGGCTAGCGCCTGCAGACCTTTGTGATCCGTGCGAGACGGGCGTAGGATGTATTTGTTTGCTTTCTTAGGTTGGGTGCTGATTAGTTGTTGCATTCTGACACGGGCTTGTGCGATGGCGAGCGCGGAGTCGTCGTCGTCTAGCTTGTGAATTTGGTCGCGGTACGTATTGGTCAGCTGGGCGAGCGCGGCCTGCACGTGGTTTTCGGTTGTATCGTCGCCCTGGCGCGCTTGCACCGCCTCCCTTGTTTCCGCATTTGTCGTATCTGTCTCTGGGATAAGTTCATCGATGGTTGGGTGCACGTTGTTTTGCTTGAAAAGCAATCTAGCCTTCCGGCTGAGTTCTCTGGTGGTTTTGAGCTTTCTGCCTAGTGCTTGTATGATCCTACACATGGTCCTGCGTTGGTAGTGCTGGCCTCCCCTAGTTAGGGTCTTAGTGTTGCAAGTCTTCATAGCTGTCGTCCTGCAGGTTTGCAGTAGGGTTGTGAGCATGGTAGCTGCGGTGTCTACAGCTTCCCTGGCTGGGAGTCCTGCCACCAGCGTCAGGCGCTGTGGTTGTTGGGGGTTGGCCTTGTCGATTGTGGTCAGGAAGTGGATAGCATCAGTGTACATGGGAGCAAGGTATGCTGTCAGGTGTGCATGCAGTTGTGGGGCACCTGAGCTGGGTTGTTGCACTGCCAGGCGGTAGGCTTCCCTGTCCTCTTTGTTAATGGGGGTGGTAAGGATGGTGTGGCTGTGCTTCTGAGGTTTTTGTGGGGCTGCCAGGTCTATGCCCAGTCGGGCTGTACTCAGTGTGGCGGTGAGTGGCCTGTGGTCACTAAGATATGCGTGTTTGTCGACGTGCGTGCGGTGTTCAGGGCCGTGTCTTGCGTCGCGCGTCAGGATGGCGTCGATGCGGCTGTTGCAGTGCGGTTGTTGGTAGGTCCAGGCCCGGTCGCCGGAATCAGCTTCGGACAGGCGCATCTCTGTGGCGAACTCCCTCATCATGTTGTCTTGTATGTATTCGGTGTGTTCGGAGCGATCCTCTGTTTTCATCGTGGCGTTGATATCTCCCGCCAGGATGAGTGAGCCGGGCAGGTGTCCGGCGGCTGCTCGTATGTGTTCTTGCATCTTTCTCCTTAGTGGGATTGCGTCGTCGTTGTTCCCCGATGGCCAGTACGTGGCGACGAGTGTGAGCTCTTCGCTTTGCCGTTGGCGGAGGCTCAGGATGACGCAGCGGGTGTTTACATCCGCATCTGTGCACGGTTGTATCATGGTAGCTTGCATCTGGATGGCTAGATCATGTCTGATGCCAATGAGGACTTCGCTGTGGCCTTGGTGGCGGTGGACAGTATAGTTGGGCATAACCCTCTTCAGCCAGCCAGAGCTAGGGTTGTTGCTCCTGGGTTGGGTCATGGTTTCAGTAAGGATCAGGATGTCCGGGCTTTGGCTGTGTACAAGGTTTAGAACTTCGTTTCTAGATCTGTGTAGGCCTCTGACGTTGAAGGTTGTGAGGGTGATGTGTTGCCGATTGGGGGTGGGTGGCGGTGGGGGGCTGTGATGTTGGTTCGTACCAAGGTCGATGTCGGGCGTGGATTTAGGTGTCTCGTCTATGGTGGAGACTGGCCCAGTGTTGTGGGTCTTAGCGGTGGGTTTGCAAAGATATTTGAACATGAGGGTTTGAGTGTGTGTGTCGTTACCGTGTCTCTTGGTGGCTCGAGCGCGCTTTTTGGCAGCGTCGGTGGCGTTGTCGAGGGGCGTAGTGGGTCGATGAATATGTGGCGTTGTTTGCGGACGGAGAGTGACCGTGGGTGTGTCCCGGCGCTGTCGCAACCGGGTAGGCTCGCCGTGTGGGAGGGTGCCCTCTGCTGTCGCCCTGCGCTTGCTATCGGTTGTGCAGCTGGTCTCGGCGTGAGTGGTGGTCACGTGCAAGGGGCCAGGGGTCTCTCTTGCCTCTGTGTGGTCTGTAGTAAGGTCTATTGGGTCCAGGTGATCTCGGAAGTGTGCTGCAAGCACTGATGGGGTGGTGGCCTCCAGTGGGTCCGCTATCCAGATCTCCCTCCTGATGAATCTTGTGTGTCTCACGTCGCCTGTGCAGATAGTGAGGATGTTCCCTTGAAGGCTGCTCCAGTCGTCAGGTGTAGAGAGTGGTTTGGGCACCCGGTTGAATGAGTCCAGTTGGTGCCAACCATGTGGTGTGTGCTTGATGGCAGTAGCGTGTTGGTGTGATAGTAGGATGACAGCCGTGTGTGTTGCGCCGGTGCTTGTTATAGCGTTAGTGATCGTCTCAGGGGTGATACTCTGGGTGGGTAGGTAGGTTGAGGCTGGATGCAGGTACATGTGCATCTCATGGTGTTTGCGATGAAGGTAGTGATTCAGTGTGTCAGATGAAAACTTGCCTTTCGCATGGTAGATATGGTCGGTTTTGAGGGTTTGGATTGTGTGCCCTGCAGCTCGTGCTTCTTGTGCTAAGTGTTGTAGGTGCTCTGCTAGCTGCTTGCAGTGGCTGATGACTGCGTGGTAGTCAATACATTTTTTCCCCATGGCCATGTTGAAAGCATGTACTAGGCAGCACTCTTCGTATTGCCTTTCCATGTAGCCATGGTCTAGGTTACGGGCCGTTACTGTGGGGTGAGCGGGGTCGACTGCTGTGGCGTTGTGACCGTGTCCTGTTTGTTCCACATGGCTGATGATGTGATGGATGTCCTTTTCAGCGCACATGCGCATCTGTTCCCGTGAGCGGGTGTTGGGCGTGATGACAAAGAGTTGATGCATAGTCCGCATAGTTGCAGTAGGGATGTGAGAGAGGGGCGTCGGTGTTGTTTCCATGGAGTCCAGTAGGTTCCATGCGCCGTCAATGCACTTCATGGCCATGCTGTGGCCTGGCTTTTTGCACAAAAATGTGTGCGTACCGCATTGGCCGGCGAGGTTTCCCAGGTTGTCAGCAGACCAGTCACTGGGTTGGTTGAGTTGGGCAATGCTCTGAACTGCTAGGCCGTAGTGGATACGTAGGTACATCTCAATGACTTCGTCGGAATAGCCGTCAACACCTCTTGCCATTAACCATGCGCCGCGCTCAAACTGATCAGTAAACTGAAGGAGCCTGTTCTCATAAAATAAGTCTATGTCTTGCATGGTGACCCATTCATGTCCCGCTGCATTGTTCAAGGAATAAACCTGGCACGCGGAGCTATGCCTGGCCTGCATGTAGTGCTCGTTGGTTGGGCCGGGGTTCGCTTCAACATCCCCAGCGGCGAGCAGTAGCCAGGCCATGTAAATGAGGGAAATAGTGGAGTAAACTGTGGTGATGACGCCCAACCATTGTGTAGCCGTAGCCAGCAAGCAAGAGGGTAGCATGGTATTGTGCACACCCTGCTTGCTAGTGATGCCTATCTTATAGATAGTGTAGCGATGCAACGTCGTGTTGTAGTGGTGGACGATAAGGGAGGCTTTTGGCCCACTATGGGTGAAGTGTCCATGTGTAGTCCAGTTGTCCATGCACACAGAGAGACAAAGTATAGCGTTGTGTCGTGGGGCGCTGCCATCCAGGTATGGGCAGAGGGGGAGGGCTGACATAACAATGACACCCTTCCACCTACGCACTCTCTTGATTTGTTTGAGCAAGCACGCTTTGGATTGGGAGGGGGTGGTAACCTGGGTGCGTTGGGAAGGGGTACGGAGATGTAGCCCGAGCATGCTAAAGAGAGCTATGGTGATGTGAATGAGATACGCCTTGCCCCCCACCACTTTGTTCAGATCAAGAGGCAACACGTCAACATATAGGTCATGTATGGATGGTCCATGGGGTATCGGCCTGCCATGTAGCTGCTCACATGGCTGCTCATCCTCCGCTCCATTGGTGTGGGCATGGGGGTACCTGGAGCGGGGCGGCATGCCAGCATGTGGTGCATACACAGCTGGTCCTGGCAGCATGCTGGGCTGTGCACACGGCTGCTCAACCTCTGTCTCGTTGGTGTAGGCATGGGGGTACCTGGAGCATGGCAGCGGGTCAGCATGCGGTGTATACTTGGCTGGTCCTGGCAGCGTGCGGAGCTGATCACAAGGCTGCTCCTGGGCGCCATATCTTATGCCGGCCTGCATGTCAACATGAGTGGTTGGCATCACTGTAGCGGCTGGCTGGTCATGCAAGGCTGTAGCAAGCAGGGCTGGCAGGTGGTGGTAAGGCTGAGCGCCATGATTTGTGCCGGCGTGCATGTCAACATGAGTGGTTGGCATCACTGTAGCGGCTGGCTGGTCATTCCAGGCTGTAGCAAGCAAGGCTGGCAGGTGGTGGTAAGGCTGAGCGCCATGTCTTGTGCTGGCCTGCATGTCAACATGAGTGGTTGGCATCACTGTAGCGGCTGGCTGGTCATTCCAGGCTGTAGCAAGCAGGGCTGGCAGGTGGTGGTAAGGCTGAGCGCCATGTCTTGTGCTGGCCTGCATGTCAACATGAGTGGTTGGCATCACTGTAGCGGCTGGCTGGTCATGCAAGGTCGTAGCAAGCAGGGCTAGCAGGTGCTGGTAAGGCTGAGCGCCATGTCTTGCGCCGGCCTGCATGTCAGCATGAGTGGTTGGCATCTCTGTAGCAGCTGGCTGGTCATGCAAGGCTGTATCAATCAGGGCCGGCGGGTGGTGGTAAGACTGAGCGCCATGTCTTATACAGGCCTGCAAACAAGGGTATGTGTTCATTTGCCCTGGTTGTGTATCCTTCAATTGTGCCTTCACAGGAGGCCTTTGTTTGAGTGGGGGAACAGAGATGTTGATAATAGCATCTGAGATGGGGTTGCATGTTGGCAGCAGAACATTAGTGGTTGCAGTCCGATGGTGGAGGGCATAGCACTGCTTGTTCAAGAACCTGGGCATAGCACTGCTTGCATTCGCGGGCGTTTGCCCTGGGGACGAGATAAGGCTAGGCTGGGTGTACCAGCTTTCGCGCAGACTTGGGCCTGTGCCCGGAGCCAACCTGTCTGCACGGTCACCGACTGTGGTGCCTTCTGAGTGGATTGACAAGCGGCTGGGGGTGGCTTTGGTAGGCCAACCCCCGAGCACGCCCCAACTCCACCCAGTGCAGTACAGGGTCAAGACAGCAAATAGGAGGAACAACGCAGGCCGTCGTCTACCTGCTGCGCCTCCCATCGCCTTGTCTTGACCTCGCTCAGGGTCGGACGAAACTTCGCTCATTCTGCTCCTTTTCGGACGCTGCACCGGGTCCTGCGGCCCGTTTAAGCTGCCGTCGTTACTAGGAAGCGTAGTCGTGAGTTGAAGTTACGGTTCAATAGGCAAATCCTGACTGATGGGGTCAGTGTGTGTTTGCAATACACACGCCCACTGGACTACCACCCCCCTGGCCCCTCTTGCAGCAGCCCAGCAGCTGAAGACCCCTCTGACAGCAGCCCGGCAGCAGCAGATCTCTCTGACAGCAGCCCAGCAGTTGAAGACCCCTCTGACAGCAGCAGCAACAACAAGCGCCAACCAGCTGAAATAGGCAGCGGCCTGGCTGACGAGCGGGCGTTCCAGTTTGACCCAGCCACTCAGATGGGCATGGGGCTGGACCCTGGGGCCATCCGGGCAGTCAGTGCAGCTTCCGGGGTGTGGGATGAGGATGGGTGCCTGGACAGCTTCATCAAGAGCAAGCTCACCAGGAGCCAGGTGCAGCATGACAGCGGCCTGATCCAGGCTCGCCACAACACTCAGCGGTGGAATGAGAACGCAGCACCTGGCAGCAGCCACCCCAGCAGGCACCTCCCTGGTGGCCATCCAGCGGCATGTGGCCGTCACCCTGGCCACTTGGGATGCAGTGTGGGAGGAGTACCTGCATCCCAAGTGTGCTGAGCAGAAGATGAGGCTGCATGGCGCACAGGGGAAGGTCCTGGAGCGCTACTTCAAAAAGGTGGGAGTGCCACGGGTAGAGGGGGAGGGGCAGGGCCAGATGATGATGACCTCACATGTGACCTGCTAGGTGCCCATGACTCCAATCCACATAAGGATGTCATGCGCGGTGTGTGCCTTGTATGCCATGCAGTTGGAGGAGGAGGCAGCTGTTGAGTTCCAGAAGCGGTGGGGGACCCGCAAGCAGCTGGTGGTGTTCTTTGGCTACGCAGACATTGGCACGCGGGGTGGGTGGGGGGCCAAGGCTGTGCTGCAGGCCTGCCGCAAGGTGGCGGAGAGGGCCAACAGCCGCAAGCCAACCGACAGGGTACCAGGCAAGGTGGTGACAGTGGATGAGTTCCGCACCAGCAGGGTCAGCTCAGCTATCAGCAGCCCCCAGCCCTGTGAGGCGGAGCTGGACCGCAGCAAGCCCACCAGGCTTGAAGGCTGGAAGCCCCACTTGTTGCGGTCACTTGTTGCGGTCAGCCTGAAGCCAGCGGTTCGAGGCGCCAGTGCGGGGGCTCATGTGGTGCCCACAGCTGCACCAGGCTACCCCTGGGGACCTTGGCAAATGGGTGGACAGGGACTGCAACGCAGCCCTCAACCTCCAGCGGGCAGGGGAGAGCAAGTGGCGCCCACTGGAGCTGTCCAGGTGGCAACACCGAGCAAGGCTTCCTGCCAAGGGCAGGGAATACCCAGCATTGGGCTTCAAGAAGCTGCGAGACCGAGCACCCAAGGCCCTAGCCCAGCAGCCTGTAGCACAGTAGCACCACGCAATGCTGAAGCTGTTGCTTACATCGGAGCATGTGTTTCATGCCAACATCGATTGCCTGACTCTCCCAAGGGGGGAGGGGTAGGAAATTAGGTATTGGTGCCGGATGCTTGCTGCATGCAAACAGTTCGGATAACAGATAACACAGCCTCTATGCCTTAGTAGGGGATAGTGTGCTGTAGTGGTGATAAGTGCTGTGGCTGCTGCCCCTGCTCACGCTGCTCCCTAGCCCAGTGACCCGCCCCTGGGGTGCTGTGTGCTTGATTGACCTGCTTCTGGATGGTGTTGGCGTCACCCCTCAGGTTGCTGCTGCCCAGCTCCTGCAGCTTGGCCAGCAGCGCCCAGTTGCTGGGGTCCAAAGACGGGCATGAGCATGGTGTGGCTTGGTTGACCTGCTTCTGGACTGCTGTGCCAGGGCCAGTCAAGTTTGCTGCCCCTGTGCTGCCCCTACCTGAAGTCCTTCACCAGGCAGGGGAGGGCCAGGGTCTGTGCCTGGTCCAGGCGCACGCACGCACGCACGCACCAGACTTCCACACGGCAAAAACTCAAGACGTAGGGACGGTAGGGTGGGGCATTGCTTGCTTGGCTGCTCGTTGCATAGCACACGTGCTGCAGCTTTGCTGTGGGCCAATCAATGGGATCTCAGTGGCAGCAGCAACAGCAGCCACCACAGGTAGGTGGGAACACCTCAGGTCCTGCCCTCCTTACTGCCTTCCCCCCAGTTGCTCAGGCATGGCTGCCGTTCCCAGGCAGCAGCGGCATACTTGGCTGCAGAGCCTTCTATTTGAAGCGGCGACAGCCAGCCAGTTTGCGCCACAGCTGCTGCACACACTGTTCTCCTTACTGACAGTTACCTAACACATCCGATGACACCAGCCTGCTAGCCTATTCTCCCCCTTTCTCACTCAGAGAACGTCACCCCTTCTCACTCAGAGAAGAGAAGACAGAAAAGTGCTCGTTTGGCCACCACCAGTGGGCAATTGATTGAAATCAGCCTAACCTGCTTCAGGCTGTTCAGGCATGTTGTGACTACACCAACACCGGCGTTTATGTGCAAACGTGGTTCGCCATGCGAACTAAACATTGCCCACACCATTGAAAGGACCCATGAGTTTGCCTCCATATGGGTGCCTCTTTCTACAATGGGGCTGATGAGGAAGATGCCAATCTCACATGAAACCTGTAAGCCTCCTGACCTGGATCACTTCCGGGCTGCCACGATTGCGTGCTTCTAGCATGCTGGAATGCAGTGCAGGCTTAGGGTCTGGTGCAACACAATTGAATGTCTGAGAACCATCCTTGAAGACGTGCATCCTGCAGCCTAGTAACCATACCCACAGACTGCAATTTGCTGAGGATATCGGTTGCGAACCGTTCATGTCGCTTAATTTGAATGTGAGTCTTAATGTCCGAATCGTCCATGTCGCATGGCATAGCACGTGCAGGAATGTGCCCAGCATGCAGCGTGTCCACCCTTCCGGTGTCGCAGAGGCTACAGACGGTAGAGGCGGCAACACTATGGCCGCTGCGACGCCTGCGACCGGCATTGCTCTACAGCCATCAAGCCAGCCTTCAAGTGGAGAGGGGTCGACACTGGAGGTACATGTGCACTCTACCGTGCCCGCTGAGAATGGGACAGCCGTGCCTGCAATTGAAGGCAAAGCACCGAGCGGGCCTGACGAAGAGCCTGAGAAGTATGCCGATGTAACCTATCGAGACATTCTGATTCAATTCTCCATACTGGGATGGATTGCCTTTGGCGGGCCTGCTGCGCACATTGGACTATATCAAAAGGTCAGCTCAAGCTCCGTGGCTGCCCATTGACCCTGCCACCCAAGATTCCCTGTTTAAAGTTTTGATGCTCTTTGTGTGGCTCTCAGCGGCTGGTGGAGAAGCTGAAATGGATGAGCAACGGTGTTTTCATGGAGCTGTTTGCACTGGGCAGCTGCCTGCCTGGGCCCACCTCTACACAAGTATCGTTTGCCATGGGGACTGTCCGCAAGGGCGTGCTGGGTGAGGAGCCCCTGTGACAAGCCACTGTCAGTGCAGCATCCTAGGTGTACGCCCGAGGGGATGGCAAGCCAGGGCTGCAGGGACTCTCTCAGCCACAGGTCAGCCTCCACAGCTCAATCACCTTGTTGCTTGCATGACTACAGGTGGGCTCCTGTCAGGGGCACTCTTTCAATACCCCGGCGCTGTCATGATGACCGCAATAGGGGTGGGCGCAGCCAACGTCCTGAGCTCCCCCGCGCTCTGGCTGCGCTCCTTGACGGCAGGCGTCAGCGCAGTGGGCGTGGCCCTGGTGGCCTCGGCAGCCAAGGGCCTGCTGATCAAGCTGTGTGCCACCAAGGTGTGCACATGGCAGCCCAAGTCGACCAGCAGCAGCAGCAGCAGCAGCAGCAGCAGCAGCGAATCAGGTCAAGCTGGTGGCAGCAGATGACAGGCCAGCATAAGCACTGCGCCACTGCTGACCAGGCACAGGTTTGAGGCCCAGTCTGCCAGCCCCTTCCATTACAAGGTTCCACAGCTGTGTCCAGCTGCATCCACATGATGCTTTGTCAAGCTGCTGCCCCATGATCCTGATGCCTGACTTCACCATCACAGCAAGCTCGCGTCGGCTCTGCCGCCGCCAACGCCGCTGCTGCTGTCTCTGCTGCCTCCGCATTGCCTGCCCCTGCTGCTGCCGCCCTGGTGAGTGCAGTTGCTGGCGTCCTTGGCCACCCTGTCTGCTGCCGCCGCCATCTACTGGAACCCGCCCTGGCTGTTCCCGCTCATCATCCTCATCGGCGCCCTGGTGACCATGTGGACCAACCGCAAGGAGGACATGAGCCTGAAGGCCAAGAACGAGGAGGGCATCATGAGCCTCGGGGTCAACATGTGGGCGGGCGGGGTGCTGGTGCTGGTCTGGCTCACTGTCCTCATCGCTGTCCTGGTGAGGGGCAGCAACAGGCAGCAGGCAGCAGGCGCTACCCAGCCCCACTGCTCCCATACCTCCAGGCAGCAGGACTACTAAGCAAAGCAGCCAAGCAGCAGGCGCTGCCCAGCTGCACTGCTTCCACCCTTACTCGGCACCCTTATGCACCCTCCTTGTGCTGGTGCACTGCTGCACTGCTGCACCCGGCAACCTTACTCGGCACCCCTCCTTGTGCTGCTGCACTGCTCCAACAGCTCTAGGCGGCAGGTGGCCCCAGGGACATGGCTGCCTGCTGCCGCCACAGCCCCCAGGCAGTAGCACAGCAACACTGGCTCAGTTGCACTGCACTGCACTGCACTGCACCGTACCAGCCTCACTCGAGGCCCTCATAGCACCAGGCAGGCGCAGCCCGCACCAGGCATAGCCGTCGCTGCCACAGGCCCTCCCACCCAAGCCATAAGCAGCCAGATAAGCAGCAAGCAGCCAGGCAAGGTACCATCAAGCAGCCAGGCAAGGTAAGCAGCAAGGCAAGGCTGACACAGAGCCCCTTCTCTCCCCTCAGGCCCACCCACTGCCCAGCATGCAGCTTTATGGTGAAAGGCAGCCTGGCACAGAACTGGCAGTGCCTAGCAGCTCTTCGTATGCCGTGTGTTGGTGTGAGCCTCTGCCGGCGTGACAGATGGCGGTGGCCTGAGCCGCCTGAGCCACCTTACCCTGGGGTGTACCTGTTGCCTGGCGGGGGGTGGCGCTGCTGCTGGCCTGACACCATGAGCCAGGCCGCCAGCCCCTTGTGCCCTAGTGGCTGACTGAGTGCCGCTGCTGGCGCAGGTGTCGGTGCGCACGCAGGACTACGACCACAGGAAGGACGCCACCGCCCTGGACTGGTTCGAGGTGTTCTACCGCATCGGCTCCATTATCTATGGCGGAGGCCAGGTGGGTAGGGGGCTGGGGTGTGGCGAGGTGGCGCTAGGGGTGGGGCCATGGGGCTGTGCCCAGACTCCTCTGTGGGGGCTGTGGCTGTCAGTCAGGCTGGATGCTGGGCCGGTGATCTCGGTGGCCTGGCCTACACAAGATGGGGTCAATGTGGTGGGGCAAACGTTGTGGGCTTGGATGGGCTTGGATGGGCAGGTCCGCTGGGGCCTGGGGGCTGGGGGCTGGGGGGCTGGGTCCAGACTACTCCTCTGTGGCTGCTAGTCAGGCTGGGCTCAGGGCCGGTGACCTTAGTGACCTTGCCTGCATGAGATGGGTTGGTGAGCGGGGCCTGTGTGGTGGGACCACTGGGCTGGGTGCTAGGGTCCACCATTGGTGGCGGAAGCATGGATCATGGAGTTATGCCGTGAACCAACTTGCGCATGGCGCATGCTGCAGCCCGTGCCGATGCCAGGAACACCCAATAGCTGGGGTGCCTGGCAGCAGCAAGCAGGCAGCACTCAGCCCTGGTCACCCAGCTGCCAGTGTTGACTATATCTCCACTGAACTGACCCTCATACTCGACACCCTAACCCTGACCCTCCTTACCCAACACCCTAACCCAACCTCCTTGCCCAATACCCTTACCCAACCTCCGTATAAGACACCCCTACACAACACCCCGCTACTTCCTTCTGCTACTCCACTAACCCTTCTACTACCTTCTTCTCCTCCTACTCCCTACCACCAACCCCCTCCCGCCCTGTGCCTGTGCAGGTGGTGCTGCCCATGCTGTTGAGTGACCTGGTAAAGTACGATTGCCAGGCAGATCGAGTGCCCGCCTGCGTTGAGGACAAGGTCAACAGCTGGATGACCACGGAGCAGTTTTATGGCGGGCTGGGCATTGTGCAGGTGAGCAGCGCTAGCGCCTGGGGTGGTGCCGGCACCTGGTCTGGGAGCCAGCTGACACCCAGCCTGACACTCGTGGCTCTATGGCTCCCAGGTAGCAGCCAGGAAGGGGGAGGGGATGAAGAGGGGGAGGAGTGCAGAGTTTGAACGCCGCTGGGGCTGAGAATGGAGGGCTCAGGGGTGAAGGGGTGGGCTGGTTAGTGGTGCTGTGTACGAGGTGGGCATGGGAGGGGAGGGGGTGACACAGAGAACCAAGTGCTGAGCAGAGGGAAGGAGGGGAGGGGCGCACGCGGGGCATGATGGCATGCAGTAGTGCTGTAGTCAGGCACCACCTAACCCTGGCGTATCAATTCTCAAATCTGGGCGCAGAACCAGGCACAGTGTCCTTGTAGCTGCTTTGCTGTGGCTGCGCCTGATGATGAGAGTGGCATGTTAGAGCGCCATCGAACTTTTCCTTTCGTCAACTTCTTTTGCTGGCAATGCAGCAGATAACTGCCTGGCCCCCTCCCACTGCGCGCCTGCCTACCACGCCAACCTCCTCCCAACCTCTTCCCAACCTCCATTCAAACAATTTCCCAACCTCCTCCCAACCTCCTGCAGGCCATGCCCGGACCCCTGTTCAACTTCTCAGCCTACCTGGGCGCTATCATCGCCTTCAACTTTGGCCAGGTGTTCATCTTGGGTACAGTGGTCGCTTGGTTTGGTCTGTTTGGGCCCGGCATCATCCTCATGTTCGCGGTGAGCCCCTGCACTCTGCTGCCAGCCTCTCCACAGCTACCACACTGCTGAGCCGGGGCTAGGCAGTGCTGCCTGCCTGCCTGCCAGCCTGGACTAGCCACGGCTGTGGTGGCTGAGCTGCTGGCCTGCTGCCTGGCCTACTGCCTGGTGGATGGCAGCTTGGGCGGCAGGCTGATAGGGTCATGGCTGTGATGGGCCAGCTGCTGGCTTGCTGCCTGCTTTGCTGCCTGACCTATTGCCTTGTTTGCACAAGCAGCAGCATGAGTGCCAGCAGAGCTGGCTGACCAGGAGGTGGCATTCAGCCAGAGGTGAAGAGGTGTCACCTAGCCCTGTGTGGCGCCCTGTGTGGTCCTGCAGGTGTTGCCCTTCTGGGACAAGTTTCGCCGCTTTCAACTCTACCGCCGTGCGCTGCCTGGTGCGCCCTCCACCTCACCCATGACCCCATGACAAGCAGAAGAGGCCCAACCCCTCCTGCTCGTGCCTTGGCAGCAGGGTGCATGCCTGGCGGGGTGCCCCTCAGGCACCCTTACCCTTACCCTTACCCTTACCCTTACCCTTACCCTTACCCTTACCCTTACCCTTACCCTTACCCTTACCCTTACCCTTACCCTTACCCTTACCCTTACCCTTACCCTTACCCTTACCCTTACCCTTACCCTTACCCTTACCCTTACCCTTACCCTTACCCTTACCCTTACCCTACAGTCTGGGTCCTGGCACCCTGCTGCTACCCTGCCTCCCCCTGCGTGTGACCGCCAAAGCATCACACTTCAGGCCTTCACCTGCCCTACCCCACCTCTGCCACCGCCCTGTTGATGCCCCTTGCCTACTGCCCGCCCCACAACCCCTTTCGTTCTGGTGCCAGTGTCTGATGCCAGCTCTACAGCTACTCCTGCTGCTGCAGATGCTGCTGAAGCGGCCTGTGTGCTGGTTATTGGTGTTCTCACTGCTTAGGTGCTCCTGACCCTGGCTTTGAACCTGAACCTGAACCTGAACCTGCAGGCATGAATGCCACCTCAGTGGGCCTCATCCTGGCGTCTGTGTTCAAGATGACAGTGGACGTGTACAGCATCTCACCCTTCCCCACCTCCAGCTTATGCATCGCCCTGTTCGCCTTTGCAGCGGTGGACCAGCTGCAGGTGTGCATGCTACACGGGCAGGGTGCAGGGGGTGCTGCATTGCATCTCGGTGCCACAAGCAAGCATCTTGCAAGCAAGCAAATGTGTGTGGGGGTGGGAAGGGGGGTCAGCAGGGTGAAGTGAGGTTTGGTGTCAACAGAACGTCATAGCTTACGAGAAGCCAGCGTTCATGCAAGACGGCATGCCACTCAGCGTGTAGTGCTATTAACAGCACAATCGTGCCTGCCTAATGCAATTGTAGTACCTGCCCCTGCGCCAGGGGTGGTGTGTCAATGAAGCCTCAAAGCAGCCACATCTGCAGACATCAGGCTGCCCCAAAGGCAACTAACTCACAGCAGGCAGCCAGCCCACCTACATGTGCCTGCCTGCCTGCCTGCCTGCCTGCCTGCCTGCCTGCCTGCCTGCCTGCCTGATTGTGCCCGCTCCCATGTGTTCGCAGATCTTCGAGCCCATTGTAGTGGTGGCAGGCATCGCTCTCGGTGCTATCGCATGGGGCGGAAAGATGCACTGAGGTCACACTCTGGGCTCCATGGCACAGCATTGCACACATGCTGCGGCGCATGGACGTTGCAGTGATACATTATTGAGCATCAAGCATTGCATGGCAGTGTCGCGAGGGTGGGGGGGCTGTCCTGCAGCCGCCAGCCACCTACCCCCCTATACCCCTTACCATGCAGGCTGTGGACATGGCACTGTTACTATATGCATCATGACAACCAAGCATCAAACATCAATCATGCCTACCCAATCCAAAACTCGCTGGGCCTCTGGTCATTGGTGCCATTGATACCTGGGTCTCTCCTAGCTGCGGTCTAAACCCAGCATGCTCTGCCACCAGGCTCTGTGGCTGCATGGTAGGCTGCTCTGCCTGCATGACACCCCTGCCACCAGCACGCCTCACCCCTAATACCACCAGCAGCAGCAGCAGCTGCTTGTTGGCGACCAACAGGGTGGTTGATGTCTTGACATGGCCGTGAATCTGGCAGCGCTGCTGTCGGCCTAAGCTGGAGCAGCCCCAGGGGCTGTGGCCAGGGGCAGTCGCGCTAGCCCACCAAGGGCACAGGCCAAGGCAAAGGCTAGGCTACCAAAGCCATTTAGCCCAACGCAGCCAGGCGGGTGGGCAGACAGGGACACCATCATTGCTCAACATGCAGCGCATTGGGGAGGCGAAGTGGCGCTTGCTGGAACTGTGCACATGGCCTGACCAGCTGAAGCTGATGGTATGAAAGGCAGGGAGTACTCTGGCCTGGGTTACAAGCGGCTGGAGACCGCCTACCCCGGCTCAGCGGCACCCGCTGCCTACTTAGCTGCTCCCTGGTGCTTTGGTTTGTTGCCAACTGTTTTGTTACAGTGCATGTTTGTGATGCCAAACTGGGCAGTCAGTCAGCTCCTTAGGGGGTTCAGACAGCAGAGTTGCCGTGATGAGGACAGTGGAGCCTGGGCTGAGGCACCTGCTGGCCATAGGACCACTCAGAGGGTCTGGCTCCATGTCGTCGCGGTGTTTTTCGTAAAGATGGTAACCATGTGCTGTACATGTGACATCCAGTATCGATGTGATATTGAGGTAAGGCAAGATGGCTGCTTGGCCGGGTTGTAACTCCTACAGGTTCAGGTTGCTGGCTGTAGAAACAAAGGTGCACATGGGGTTCAAAACGAGTTTAAACAGCCTCAAAATCAAGCTACAATGTAGATGTTGTTTCCCGTCTGATTATTGACCGCAAGTGCACCAACCACGGCTACCAAAAAACACGGCTAATATTGTCAGTGTACAAAGAAACATGAGATCATTGGGCAGCCCTGCTTAAGACCTTGGCCTGGGCACACAGAAGTGAGAGCCTTGGGCAGCCTTACTTGGCGCCTTGGTCTTGAATCCCTGGTGTGGAAAGGCGGCCAAGCAGCCTCACGGCTGATGGCTTAGGCGGGGTGCGCCATCTTTTCTAATCGGACTGTTGGCCGTGGTCGAACAGGCAGCCCTGTGAATCTAGATCGTGTTGTCGTTTTAGTGTTCGTAGGGTGATATACGATGGAGGGAAAAGCACCCACAGTACACTGGCATGCCAGAGATTCATGAGAATGCAGGAAGGGGTACTGTCATCGTGCATTGAGCAGCTGCGTAGTGACGCCACTAGCTGTTGACACTGAGCAGAATGTCACAACCAGCTCCCTCCACAACCAGCCTGGCTGAGACACACTCCCAACTCTCAGAGCATGCCCAGCAAACTCCATGTTGCACATTTGCCACTGCACGCCCCACAATGTAGCAGCAGCAGCAGTGGGAGGCCTGCCACATTGCATCCACACGCCCAGTACAACCACCCAGCTGCCAAGCGCGGTCTCTAAACCTTCTCTGGCTTGACCACGCTGGTTCCACGCAAGCGACCCGTGCGGCGCGCTGCAATGAGGCCGACCTTCTGGCCAGGTGGGGCATAGCGGGACACTGTGGAGGCGTGGCCAATGTGCTGGTGGTTACCACCACCGTGAGGGTGCTCCACGGGGTTCATGGCCACACCACGCACCTGCAGTCACACACCAGGCCAGCCAGCATGACTGCCAGCTGCGTACTCCTTGCTGGGCGGTAGAGCAGCCAACAGGCTGCAGCCTGGCTCTGCTCTATGCTAGAGGCTGGCCGCCGGGTTCACCGTTGCTGTGCCTCCACAGCCTCATTGGCATGTCACTCCAGCTGATGCTGTGCCAGGCTGCACAGTGTCTTGACTGTATTAAGTTCCTCTCAACTCCTGAGATTGCTGCTGCTCATTCATTTAGCTACTGCTACTTGCCAGCGCCAGAGCTGCGCTGCCAACCCTCTGCCATTGTGCAGATCAATGCTGTGCATGGATAGAAAGGAGAAAGAGGTGGGGAGAACGCTGCATGCAAGCACCTAGTCAGCTGGGCACAGTGGTGCCACTGCACCTCATGCTGCTGGTATTCATGAGACTAGTCTGGACTCGGGCTGCGCTGCTCTGGCCACGGCTGGCTGGCTACACTGTTGAAGGCACCACACACCTTAGGCCAGCTGTTGCGCTTGGCCTTGTACTTGTGGTATGAGCGGCCTGCCTTCAGCATGGGCTTCTCAGTACGACCACCACCAGCAACTTGACCCACCATAGCACGGCAGTCACTGGGGACCACCTGCACCCATCACAGTGCTTGAAGATGTTCCCAGCCTTCATCCCCTGCTCTCCAATGCCTGGACACAGGACGAATGATGCACACCTTCTTGGTGCCCGATGGCAGCTTGATGCGCGTGATGCCGGTATCAGGGTTGTGTGCCACGACGATGGCATAGTCGCCGGAGGCCCTGGCCAGGCTGCCGCGGTCGCCGGTTTTCTGCACGAGCGGGCGGCAGCTTACTTACGTCGCTGCTCGCGCTGCCAGCGTCTGTGCTGCGTCTGAGCTGCATACCTCCTCCACGTTGCAAACGATGGCACCCTCAGGCATCTCTCCCAGCGGCTTAATGTTACCAATGGTCAGGTTAGCCTTCTTGCCGCAGTACACGAACTGCAGGAGGCATAGAGTGGCCACATCAGCCTGCACATTCTGCTGAAGCTGCTCCTCATAGCATGCAAGCCCCACCTGGCCACTGTACATGCCCTCTGCAGCTACAAACAGAGCCTTCTGGTGCCGGTACTTGTAGGGGTCGCGGAATGTCACCTGCGGGCAGTAAGGAATGCGGTGCTTAAAACAGCACAACTCCTGGCAGTGCATGCAAGCTTTGGCTGCACCTTCGCCAAAGGAGCGCCACGGCCTGAGTCGTGGATGATGGCGTTCACAGTGCCCTTGATGTAGTGATGGCGCTCGGCATTGTCCAGCACTCGGTGCTTGGCTGCGCCCTTGCGGTGGGTGATATGCGACTTGAACACGGACCCGCGACCCTTACGCTGAGTGCGGATGACCCGACCCATCTGTGCACAAAACACCAGGCATGACTTTGCGTGCTACTGCTCCAGCCAATGAATAAAACTGCTGCTTTCCTACGCTGCTGGTAAGGCTGCCAGCGGATCTGGCTGCCCCACGCCGGTGCGGCGGCCCCTTGTGCAAATCATTGCCAACTGCTTCTCACCTGTCCTCGCCTTGCTTAGCTGCAAAGGCTGATTGAAAGAGGCCAAGTAGTATCGCGGAATCGAATTCAGGCCGGCCGTCACTCATGTGCATGCGAGTGTTGACTTGAGTGTGTGAATCGTTTTACTAATGTCGGACGCCGTTTTCTACTTGACAGGACCTGTCAGCCCCACTAAGCCCTACATTTGAGCCGGACCATTAGTGGCTACTAGCGGGACCATTAGGGACCACTAGTGGGCAAAAGTGGCCCGACTCGAATGGTGTTATTGGGGTGTGTGGAGTATACCCAGTGCACTTGGACATGGTGATTCTACATGCACTGATTGTAAGCTGATGAGAGCTCAAGATTACTGTGCCTCAGCAGGCGGCTGCTGCTCCTGGCTACCCCTCCCATTGAACCACCACGTAAGGGACATTTGACTTTGCGGCGTGCCTGGAGAGAGTTGAGTTGTCATTTTAACGCGGAACGCCTTGTCATTGCACCGCGCTTGCGCCAGCGCGCCCGAGCTGCTGGCACCCACGGTGACCGGCAGTCTGCCAGGCACGCGAACGGTTACGTTCTGCACAATGGGCCTTTCAAGTGCTGCTTTACAACACCCACAACGCAAGATGCAGAGTTCTCAGCTGCGGTACACTTTACGCATGGAGCCCAGCTTTCTCAACATCATCTTACACAGCCTCCCTCTCCACATGAATCTCCAGCCAGCCAGTGCTGCCAGCTGGCGTAGACCTCACACAACACGCACAGCGGGCAGCCTGGCCCTCCTGCCGTTTGTAGGGGTGATACTTGGATGTCGGCATGCTGCAGGCATAGGCACACGCCAGCTTCTAAAACCCCTATGAACAAAACTCAACAAGAGTTGAGACTTTTGCAGGGGGTCCACAGTGAGTTCCCTAGCCAGTGACGCAAGGCTGGAGAGTTACCTTGAGTTGCATGGTTGTCAGCCGGGCATCAGCAGAGTGGGCAGCATGGAGAAGGATTATCCCACCTCTTGGAGCCTAATCAACAAATGATTGATGCAGTTGCCACTGCTGTGCTCCTACTGTGGTCTCCTCCTAGTTCCAGAGCCCCAGAGCCTAGTTTCAGAGCCCCTGAGCCAGCGCATGTTGGTCACAATGTTGGACATGGGGTCGGGCTCCTCGCACATCGCGCACTATCCATCGCGTTAATTAAGGACTCACCGATACTGGGTCAGCGTACATCAAGTCCGCAGGCTCGGTAGGGTCACATACCCGGCAACATGCCCGATCAGCTCAGCGTGTGGCTGAGCGCAGCCGCTTTCCGACGCTTCAATCCGCGTGTAAATCCGTGCAGATATGAGTCCGGAAAAGCCGTTGTCCCTTACCGTGAGGGGGGTTGGTGGTTCAATGGGAGGGGTAGCCTCCTGTGCTTTGGGTGGCTGGTCTCGCAGCCTCTTGTAGCCCAGGCCAGGGTACTCCTTGCCCTTGGCTGGCAGAGCTGTCTGCTCAGGCCACCAGCTCTCCCTGTGCTCCACCTGGCTCCCTCGCTGCGGCTCGCTGGGGGAGATGTCCGGCCAACCGTCTGCATTGCTGCATGGCTGGCTATAATACAGGAGCCACGTGCCGGAGCGGAGCGGACAGATGTAGTAGCTAAGGAGCGTCCGGGGCTGTATCATATTATATGATATATACAATGTATCATGATAATATCATAATGTTTCATTATAAGCCCTGTTTCTGCAGCGCAAGACGCCTGCGGGGACCCTTTGTCCCTCGCGCACTGGTCGTAACCGTGCGCGCTGAGGTTCGGGTGGCAGTTAGGCGGCAGTTGGCGGGCAGTGCTGGGTTCTGGGCAGTGTATCGTGCACCGGCGTCATGGCTGGCGCCGATGAGCCAGAGCAGACGTTTAACCATGTAATGCTGCCATCAAGCGAGGTGCTCCGCAGACTGCAAAACAGCAAGCACGCATTGGTTGTTCCAGTGCCAACAGTTCAAGGCCATGTAGATGCTGTGTGCAAGCGCCGCCCGAAAATTCTCAGCGTGGGCAGCATGAGCCAAACGGTGGGCCAACACAAGTGCAAAGGTGGCACCGCTGGCATCTACAAGCGCAATGTATAGCCGACATATGGGCCCATCCCACCTGAGGAGCGAGGTCCAGCCCAGCCTCGAGAAGTGCAACGCGCCTTACGCCGCTTAGACCTTGTTTTTGGCCAGGTCGCGTTTGCTTTCGTCCAGGTCACCCCGGCCATTGGCCATGCCAATCCGTGCCAGGCGCGACGCTCACACCACGCGCTAGTGAAGGGTAGCTGAGGCTATCGCGGTAAGTCACGCGCGCTAAAACTCCCGTTTTGCACTGAAGCCTTGTCCCAGATCACCGCCCGCCACCAGGTCGAAAATTGAGATAGCGCAAACAAGTTGCGACCCACTCTTAAGAGCAGGGTGGCGAGGCGCTCCGTGGCGTCCGTAGCTAACTTCGCACTAAAGAGGCAGCCCTCGTAGTGCGCCGGAGGCTATCGCAGTGAGCCGTGCTACCACGCCATGTCACTACACCACGAGATTGAGTCACGCCACGCTTCGCTCGGTGCAAGCTGGGTCGGTGCAAGTTGGGTGCATGGCACAGTCATTTTTCCCGTGGCGTCCGCGGCGCCCGCCACAATGGAGGTTTCCAGCACTGCCACTGCCACTACTTACAAGCTTGGCACGTATCACTTTATGACGTGCCAGGAGGGCGCGGCGTCGGGGTCCAGAAAGGCTTATCACATTTTTCGGTATCAAGTTCGCGCACAGTGCGAGAAATGTAGCGATGAGGGCGCCTAACGGCAGCACAGGGTCTATCCCATCGGGGATGTGCTCAAGGACGCCGCCAATCGCCCATTGTGATGAGATCGCCCCATGCCACATTCACCCTCGGCCACATTTTGTCATTGATTGTACCACACAAGGTGATAGAGGATGTATGGAGCACAACCCGGATTATAGACCCGCTTAGCTATCCGACAAAGGTGGAAGCACGCAGAAAGGACCACTGACCAAAAAGTTTATGGTCTTCACAGGAGCCCAGGAATGATGGGGTCAAGGCTTTAGCAGAGTGCACGGTAGCGAAATAAAGTCCACGCACGGTGCTGCTGACACCTGAGGGAGATGCTATGCATGCTTGGAGGCAGGATCAGGCAGGTCCCGGCTCAGGTGTCAGAAGGGCCCGGGCCAGGTTTTAGGAAGTACACGGGCCATGAGGGGTCCCGACACAACCCAGGGAATCTTGCGCTTCGACCTGCGACCCACGTACGGCCGCACCCCGTTGAGCCCCAGGCTGTAGCCAGCGACCATGTTCACAGTTCGCGGGAATGGCGGGCGGAGTGATCTGGGAGGCTTCAGTGGAAAACGGGAGTTTTAGCGCGCGTGACTTACCGCGATAGCCTCAGCTACCCTTCACTAGCGCGTGGTGTGAGCGTCGCGCCTGGCACGGATTGGCATGGCCAATGGCCGGGGTGACCTCCACCTGTCCACCTCCAGTCCATATTTCAACTTTTGGGCGTGGATGTGCTTCAGGAGAAGCACTATCGCATCGAGGTGTTAGTTAGTGTATGCTCCTCCCTTCCCTCCATACCCACCACACCACCACCTCCAAAGCCATTGACCCATCTTCCTGTCTGTGCCACCGGCAATGCATGTGTTGTGCATGTTGACAAAGCAACCTCTTGATAACCTAGAGGCTGCAGCAGCAGGCCAGCAGGCTGCAGCTGCAGGCCAGCACCACCTGGAGGCTGCAGCTGCAGGCCAGCAGCACCTGGAGGCTGCAGCAGCAGGCCAGCAGCACCAGCAGGCTGGAGCTGCAGGCCAGCAGCACCTGGAGGCTGCAGCTGCAGCCCAGGGAGCATGCCAGCAACACTTGCAGATTGGTACCCCCACTAAACCACCCTGTGAAGGAGGGCTTTTTGATCGTGGTAGAGGAGCTACGCGTCAAGGCCAACATCCCCACATGAGGGTCTCTAGGGCCATCCCTGCTGCAGGCAGAGGGCTTGTAGTAGGGTGTGACAGCAGCAGTATGGCTGTGTGTGTCTTGCTGCCGCTATCATGTCATGTGTGGGTGTGAGCAGCAGGCTGGCCATGTGTGGCACCGGGCCTAGCAGCCGCTCCGGACTCTTAGCATGCCGTGTGTGGGTGTGAGCAGCAGGCTGGCCGTGTACGGCACTGAGCCTAGCACCGCCCAAGACGTGTGTATGTGGATATTGTAATGTCTCAGGCTGCAGCACCTTGTCACCTCCATTGAGAGCGAATGCAGCCCGTTCATGAGCCCTACTCGTGAGTTGCGACCTGTTGCTACGAGCGAGTTGCATCCTGCGAAAACCACGAGATTCTGCGGTTACCAAGAGTCGAACTAGGGTCGCCAAGATGATTTGGGATGTATCATACGTGTATCATGATAATCATATCCATATAGTCCATATACGTGTATCATGAGATATCATGATACATGCCGCTCCCTAGTAGCACATGTAGAAAAGAAGCACGCTGCCAAGGGATCCACGCCTATCTGCATGCAACACTAAACCTTGCTCGGCCTTTGCTCATGGTCACCCCCGCAATTGGCTGCACCCCTGATAAAATCTTACTAGTCTTTACGAGTTTCACAACGATTCCTGCGCAGGACGGTGCAGCTCATTAAAGCGAAGCTAGCGGGCTGCTCGGGCTGATGTGCACCTGTGCCGGGGCGGGCGGGGGTGCTGAGAGATTAGGTCGCGTTGTGCCGGGAACGGCCTGCTTAGTGGGGCTGTGATCAGCGAACAGGTATCGCGCTCAGCGGCTCAGCTTTTCAAATTTTGAATTTTTGGTCGGGCGCAGAACCCCCCCTGACATGTGTTCTAGTGCTAGTGCTAGTACTGATGACATGTTTGAGAGTGTTTGTATGGCGTGTGGCCTGTCCCTGCACCCGAACAGCGTGCAACTCGTGTCTTCGAAATGGGCACTTTTCCGGCCGCCGTAACTGTCCAACCAGGACGTCAAATGATGAACTGACAGTTCTGTGCGGCTCCTTGTGTGGTTTCCTAACGTGTCTATTAGACAGAAACGCGTTGTCTTGATGTGTGGGCCGTTTCGTGTGGGGGGGGTGATACTTAGGGCGCGGCTCCCCCCGCCTAATATTAGGTATTAGATTATATTAGATCTAATCCGGCCGGTATTAGATCTAATATGCGTATTAGATGGCGATGTTTGATCCTGGGCGCTGTGAGTGCAGCCGTGCGACCCTAGCGCACTGGTCGCAATTGCAAGCGCGTCACATTGTCACTTCCAGCCGGCAGGCAGGCGCCAAGCGGCGATGGCCGCAACCAGAGAACAGAAGTACAATGGCAAGAATACTGACACGTCTGTGGTGATGGACAAAGTCCAGGAAAGCAAGTTCACCGCAACTTGGGACTTTGAGTTCGTGGAGGGCACCGTCAAAGCACTCTGCAAGCGATGCCAGCGTGCAGTGAGCAAAAAAGCGTAAAAGAAAGCGTAAAAGATGTGACTCAACCTGAGAGGCAGCATCCGCTGCGATGCACAATGTATACGGCACTCGTTGGCAAGCGGCGCATTGATGAGGACAACTTTAACCACTTTAACAACTTTAACAACTTTTGAAGACTGTCACAGCGGACATCAGCGCACGCAGCGATCTCTGGAACTTCACAGCCCGATAATAACGTAACGACAGCTGCGGCAGGGCGCAACTGGTCAGCATGGGGCCTGACCTACGAAAATTATCACCCACCCACCCATCCAATGCCAGCATGGCCTTCAGATGCACGTGCAATGTCAACAACCGTTGTTTAGGAGGTTGAGCGAGCCTCACAGGCGAAAGACACAGCTTGGCGCAAATGAACAGCCTACTGAGGTCCCCGCGATTCGAACCCCGGTGGGAAGCTGCTCTTGCCGTCTAATATTAGGTGCGTATTAGACACGTATTATATTAGGTCGTCTAATATAGATCTAATATAGATTGACGCACCCTAGTGATACTCATATCAGCTCAGTTTCTGCATCATTTCTACTAATTTTAGCTGGGTTTGGTTGCACAGGAGCCACAGGCACTATTGTATTGGACAACTTGAAGTTGCTGTCACATGTGGACTGAACCCGTGTTGAAGAATGCGATATTAAGCGCTGTTGCATGCTGGTTTGAAAATTAGTTTGGATGCGCCATTCACGCCGCGCTGGGTCCAGGCTGCCTCTAGCGGTCGCTAAGTGTGTCTGCGTGGCGCCAGAACACGTCGCGTGTTGGGGGCCAGCCACCCGGCAAACCGCTGGGCCTGGCCGCACTCTAGTTAGGCCATAATCAACTCATCGCACGAATCGGCGGTCTCATCCGTGCAGAAATGAGAAAGTTTTTATCTCTTGAGCCACGGGGGTGCAGCCAATGGCGGGGGTGACCTCATGTCTAGGGAGCGGCATGTATCATGATATCTCATGATACGCGTATATGGACTATTAGGCATATCATGATTATCATGATACAGTTTATGATACATCCCAAGTCATCTTGGCGACCCTAGTTCGACTCTTGGCAACCGCAGAATCTCAAGGTTTTCGAAGGATGCAACTCGCTCGTAGCAACAGGTCGCAACTCACGAAAACGCTCCATGAACGGGCCGCATTCGCTCTCAATGGGAGTGACAAGGCGCTGCAACTTGAGACATTACAGCCACATTACTGCTACGGCCAGCCTGCTGCTCACACCCACACACGGCATGCTAAGAGTCCTGGGCGGCTGCTAGGCCCAGTGCCACACATGGCCAGCCTGCTGCTCACACCCACACATGGCACACTAAGAGTCCTGGGCGGCTGCTAGGCTCAGTGCCACACATGGCCAGCCTGCTGCTCACACCCACACATGACACGCTAAGAGTCCTGGGCGGCTGCTAGGCCCAGTGCCACACATGGCCAGCCTGCTGCTCACACCCACACATGACACGCTAAGAGTCCTGGGCGGCTGCTAGGCCCAGTGCCACACATGGCCAGCCTGCTGCTCACACCCACACATGGCACACTAAGAGTCCTGGGCGGCTGCTAGGCTCAGTGCCACACATGGCCAGCCTGCTGCTCACACATGCACTGCCAGGGGCATAGAGAGGAAGATGGGTGTATGGCCTGGGAGGTGGTGGTGTGGTGGGCAGGGAGGGATGGGAAGGGTGGAGCATACACTAACCTCCACAAGCTCACGGAGCTCCTTCATAGTGGCTTGCTTCACCTCCTTGTACAGCTCGTCCAACACCTCAGTGCGATAGTGCTTCTCCTTGAGCACATCCACGCCCAAAAGTTGGAATATGGACTGGAGGTGGACATTGTTCACGAAAGCAAATGGGACCTGCCCAGATACGAGGGCTAAGCCCAGACGACGGCGTATGGCGCGTTGCACAACGGGAGGCTGGGTTGTACCTCGCTCCTCAGGTGGGATGGGACCAAATGTCGGTTCCATAGTGCGCTTGACGACGCCAACGGTGCCACCTTTGCACTTGTGTTGGCCCACCGTTTGGCTCATGTTGCCCACGCTGAGAATTTTTGGGCAGCGCTTGCACACAGCAACTACATGGCCTTTACTGTTGCACTGGAACAACCAATCGCCAGCGTGCTCGCTCTTTTGACATCTGCGGAGCACCTCGCTTGATGGCAGCATAACACGGTTAAACATCTGCTCTGGCTCATCGGCGTCAGCCATGACGCCGGTGCACGATACACTGCCCGCCAGAACCCAGGACTGCCCGCCAACTGCCGCCTAACTGCCACCCGAACCTCAGCGCGCACGGTTACGACCAGTGCGCGAGGGACATAGGGTCCCCACAGGCGTCTTGCGCTGCAGAAACAGGGCTTATAAGTAGTAGATAGTGGAAGCGCCGGTAGTTTTAGGCGCCCTAAAAACGCGAGGCCGAGGCGCTGGAGCGTAACAGCTCGAGACCGAAGCCAGCAGCCGCGGAGCGTAGCGACAGGCAGCCACTCTCGCTTGACACATCGCAGCCAGGGAGCCACATTGCAGCCACGTTCCATAGCGGCCAACCTCCCAGCCAAGTTTGCAGACACGTAGCACAGTACTTCGCAGCCACCCTCGCATGCAGCTAGCGGCTTGCCTTGCAGGGTCACCTTCGCAGGGTCACAAATGCCTAGGAAATGAGCCAGCGGTGACCCTCCGCAGGGTCACAAATGCCAGTTAAGTCTCCCGGTCACACACATCCCTCCCAGGGACATCTGAGCAGCACCTAAGGCCCCGTTTCCAATGGCGGAGTTGGAGTTGGAGTTGGAGTTGGAGTGCTTGGAGTTGGAGTTGGAGTCCTCGCGGAGTCGCCAGCAGCACTAACCACCAGCCCAACCGCCGACTCCAACTCCGCCATTTCCAACCGCGGAGTCCGGAGTTGGAGTTGGAACTCCAAATCGACTCCAAATCGACTCCGCGGAGTCCCCAGGACTCCAGCCCCCCCCCCCCCCGGAGTGCGGAGTTGGAGTTGGAGTCGGACATTTCATGGAAATCCTTAGCTCGTCTGATGATGGTGGTGGTGCAGCAGCAGCTTCTGGCTCCGGCACGCGTACTTCAAGGTGGACACCGCAGCAGGACAACATCTTCGCGTCCCTCGTTGTCAAGTGCGTTGCCGATTGCGCTGGCAAGCCAAACTTCAACCTGGGGGACCTCTTGGTTGCGGAGGCCCAGAAGCATAGTGTGGCACTGGGCCGCACGATGTCATCGCAGCAAGCACTGGGCAGGCTTGATTACATGAAACGGGGATGTCAGGCCGTCTACGCGTATCACAAGGCGCTCAGTAAGTACAAGTAGCACGTGCATAGTACAAATGCTTAGGTGTTGATGAAGTGAAGGCATTTGTCGTTGCAATACCCAGGTGGTCCTGAGCCTTATGCCTTCTTCAATCTGTCAAGGGACGACAAGTTGACTGTCATCAGGGGCGGTACCAAGGGCAACATAAACAAGATGACCCCCACCCGCGAGGCGAGTTGTGAGCTTAGTTGTGGGTTAGGGATATATGGTTGGGGTAAAGTACCTCTAAACATGGCATCAACCTAGTCAACAATGTTGTGTAGGTGTACGACATCATGTTGTCAATCGTCGTAGCTGACAAAGCCTTCAATCCCGATTTTACCTTGGCGGCTGGAGTGCAAAAGGTACATCATGTAGCAGTCCAGCTCTCAGTCTAGCAAGGTAGTTGGGGCCAAATTTGTGCTTTAGCCAACCCCAGAAATGCTCAACCCTGATGCGTGCCTTCTTGTGCATTTCATTAAAGTGTGCACGGTCTGGATCAAGCTCAGCAATTGTTTTCTTGAATGCAGGCAACATATGCTCCCGTGTTGGGTATGCAGAATCAGCAACAAGCTGGCGTGGCACATTCACCCCACCTACGCTCTGCATGCTTCTAGACAGGGCCTGGGCTATTTCACTACCACGATCTAGCAGCTGGCGGCCCACAGGGGAGTCTGAGAAGACATTCGCATCATGCGCACGCCCAGCATGCCCTACATGCACATCCATAGCCTTGCCTTGGTGATTGACAACGGCTTGTGCAACAATTGAATGAAAACCCTTGTGACAATAGTAATCATGGCCCCCATTGGCAGGCACAGATGCTAGGCGCACGTGCGTGCCATCAATGGCACCCACCACTTGCACCAGCCCACTCAGCTCCTCAAAGCCCAAGACATTTGTCCGCAGCTCCTCCTCTGTTCTCGGCCAAGCAATCTTCATTGACAACCTATCCCAGATGGCTGTGGACACATTGTTCACGCAGCGGCTGACAGATGTGGTGCTGCACCCCATGGCCAACGCCACTTGAGTGTAGCTACCACCTTGTGCTGCAAATGTGCAGAAAACTCCTAGCTGCTCCGCGATGGTCAAGAAGTCCTTGCGATTGCAGTTCCGTTCCAGCAATGGATGGCCAAGGATGGCTGTACAAACCTTCTTGAACAGTTCACTGCATGGCATAATCGATGTCAGGCTAATCAAATCGTAGACAAGTTGCAAAGCTGGGTCATGAAGCTAGTGCAATTATGGGTGATGAATAGACACCTAGCAGCAGTACCTTGACATGTGAAACCTCGATAGGAATGCCTTTTCGCAATCAAGTCTCCCGGTAAAAGTTCCCCCTGTACGGGGGAAGTTTGTTGGCTGTAGATGGGGGAAGTTTTTAATTGCCCAACCGCGCTACTCGACAAGCACGAGCGACTAGCAACCCACACTACAGCCTCCTGGCTTCCTCCGCATGCTTTGACGCGCAACCTTGACTGCCTAGAGGCGGTTCCGGGCGGGCGGTTACTGCCCAGCAAACGCAGCCCAACACCCGCCTGGACCGTTCTTATTACGAAAAGCTCAAGCGCGCAGCCCAAAAGGGACTTGCCAAGGGAGCGGTTACAGGGGATGTAGACAAGGCAAGCCGCATCCCCCACAACGCAGGCCAAATCCCCCACAACACCCAAAACTAGCGACGGACACATTGCCAGACGAGAAAACCGCAGCAGGAGCAGCACCTGCGTTCGGCAGCTTTTCTGCCTTGGCAGGAGCGCAGGGAGCGGTCAGATGCCGCTGCCCGTTCCAGTTCGGAGCAGCGCAAGCGGGAGTATGCGCTTGGCAGCTCAAATGACAGCCCTGCAGTCACCTATCAGCGAGGATTGGCAGCACCATGGTTGTGCCTTTGGTGCAACTAGACTAGAAGATTCCCCCCTGAAGCCACTTCAGGTGATGCAGGTGGAGTACATCAGCATGCAGGACCGATTCAAGTTGATGCTCCCTTGATGCTCCCTCAGTCCCAACCCTATCTCATTCTTCTGCTAACCTAGCAGCCAGACCCACGCTCAAACGTGGTATGATGTGAGAGTTTTGCGCTCCTATGCCCGGATGCAAGGGTGTGGTGTCTCCATGGAAGGTCAGCCATCGCTAGTCACCTGCGCTGTAGACTGCGCCATGCGCCACCCATGCGTATCATCAAGTGTGTTTGTGTGTGCTGTCATGTAGCCTTCCTGGAGGCCCTCAACGCCGCTCACCATCCTTTGGCCTTGTACCCACCTCAGCAGATCAGAACAGACAGCTTCAGCCAGGCATTCTTTGACTACCTGCGGGCCATTGACCGGCTTCTCTCCATGCCCAGATTGTTGCAACAGCGCTCAGACCTACAGGCCCAACTCCCCAGAGGAGCATTCAGTGACCGTCCTATCTGTGCGCTCGTCCCAGGTAAGTGGTCGCATGCATCTGCTGCCATGCGGGAAAGCTGTGTGTGTCATCATCATCATCATCATCATACGACAATGGGTGTGTATGTGTGTGCGTGTGCGTGTGTGTGTGTGTGCATGCTGCAGGTGTGCCACAAGATGGCTACGTGCATTGTGTTGCTGGCGATGCTTGCAACAAGCCCAGCAGCTATGCCGGTGTGGCCAAGGCCACCCGTGACCTAGAGCAGCACACAGATACCTACCTGGATCGTTCAGGGTTTGATCGTCCAGGGCGCAGTGCAACAGCTGCATGACAGTGGGCAACTCTGTCTGGAGCATTTGCATCGGCCAGAGCTACAACAGAGGCAACAGGAGCTGGAGCAGACGCAGCGGTAGTAGCAGCAAGATTGGCAGGCGTGGACAGTGAGGCACATGACAGCTCAACCTCGCTGTCCTGTTCTAGGTCTGAGACCAGCAACATAACAGCTGGCCAGCCTTGTGCAGTGCGTGGTGTGGTTGGCTTTGTGTGCTGCCATGGCGTGCCGCTACTAGCGCTGTACTGCAACATGCGCACAGCGGAGCACTTTGTGTACTACCTCCTGGCATGGCATGCTGCATGCGACATGTTGCATCTCTACAATGACTTTGCCTGCCAGTTCCAGGTAAGTTGTGCGCCATGGTGCTCCTGGTCGAAGGTCAAGTCTCAAGGTGTGTGTGGCATGGCAAGGGTGCAGAGTATGCAGAGTGTTCAGGGTGAGGTGTGGCACAGTTGGTTCAGCGCGGTGTGTTGTAGGTACCGTACCCAGGTGGAGCAGCTCACCCCAGTGTGCATGAGTTGGGGTTGCAACACGAGCGTATGGGCCAGAGCGACAAGGACACGCGCGCAGCAAGCAACGCCATCAAGGCAAAGCTTAGGACAGCTCGTCAGCTTGTCAAAGAGGCAGCACTCTACCAGGCGCTAGGGAGTGGTGAGGATGCAGCAGCTGTCAGCAGCATAGAGGAGCAGCTCCAGGCCATGGTGAGGGGTGAGCCAGCTCCACGAGCTGAGGCATCCACAGAAATCCCGCACTATGGGCGGCAGCTGCGCCATTTGCGTGTTGAGCATAGCCGGCTGCTTGTCTGGCTGCAGCACATGATTGTTGTGTGCAAGGGGGCATGCAGTGAGCCTGAGGCGCATGGCGAGGCTGAGTCAGGGCAGCTGCAGCAGTCATTGCACATAGGGCGGTTGTTCTATATCAAACAACACATGCAACAGTACCAAGACATGCTAATCAAGGCTGAGGGCATCCACATGAGCTTGGAGGGCAGGGGCACTTGTAACACCCTTATTATTCCCTTGTACCACTTGTAACACCCTTGTACCACTTGTAACACCCTTGTAATTCCTTGTAACATGGTGGTCATGTAATGCTATCCAACCAACCGCTTATGTGATCCCTAACCGTTGAGAGCTGACCTAACTATACTTCATTCCAGAGTCACCCGGTCCCAACCTCTACATACCATGCATGTAACCGGCCGCATCCCTAGGTGCCTAGCTCCTAATTAGAGTAGAAGCTCTTTATTAACAATAGACAAGGATAGACAAGGCTATCCAAGCCAAATAAGAATGGCCGCGCTCAAGTTCAAAACCTGTAGCCTAAACACTGTTAGCACCGCCTTGCCTCCTAGGCTTGATCCCTAGCTAGCCCAGCCCAGCCCATCCTAACCTATCACTGCCAGGCCTGCACTTGCTAAGCATGACCGTGATGCATACATGCATAGGGGGTATGTAGCAGGTGGCTAGCACGTTTGCAACATTAGCGCATCACCGCGTGGTGGTGGTGTCCATACAAGGGGCATGTGGCGCACCATACCCTAGCATGTGGCTGGATCTGGTGAGCCTCCACTATAGGTACCATCCGTAGTCAGGCTAGCTGTGACAAATTGGGTGTGGATCACTGCCAGGCCTGCACTTGCTAAGCATGACCGTGATGCATACATGCAAAGGGGGTATGTAGCAGGTGGCTACCATGTTTGCAGCATTAGCGCATCACCGCGTGGTGGTGTTGTCCATATTAGGGGCGTAGGTATCATTTGAGAAGAGGATACACGGCTAATGACCTCCACCGTTTTCTTCATGACATCTTGACCAGTTACAGCTTACAAATGACGTTGTGTGGCATGGAACTGAACGGAAGCACAGGACAACACCATGCAACATTCTTCTCTGATGGGCTCAAAGTTGCTGCTAGTTGCTAATACAAGACTGCACTGCCACACACCTACAGCCTGCTGTTGCTGTCCATACACTGCTCATGCACTACAGCCTGCTGCACTTGCTGCTGATCATGCACCGCAACACACCTACAACCTGATGCTGCTACTGCTCATGCTCTGCAGCACATGCACAGCAGCCTGCTGTTGCTGCTCATGCACTGCAGCACACCTGCTACCTGCAGCATGCACTGCCACACACCTACAGGCAGGGCAGGGCAGGGCAGGGCAAGTCAGGTCAGGTCAGGTCAGGGAGGGGCAACGCAAGGCTGGGAGGGGGTGGGGCAGGGCTGGGATGGGATGGGGTGGGGCAGGGCTGGGAGGGGGTGGGGCAGGGCTGGGATGGGGTGGCATGACAACAACATCAAAGGCATGACAACAATGCCAAGATGCAGATGGGTGGGTGGGCGGGTGACTGGGTGCACCTTGCTGTGTAGCGGCACTACGGCTGCCTCCCCAGCCAGCTGCGGCTCAGAGCTTGGTCCCCCCGGTGCCAGTCGCACTAGGGGTGGCCCCCTCGCCAGCGGCATGCCTGCTGCTGCCCTCCCCACCAGCTGCGGCACAGAGGTTTAAATAGTGTCCAGCAGTTGCAATGGGGTGGGCCCCCCCGTTAGCGGCAGGTCTGTAGCTGCCTCGCCTGCCAGCTGCGTCACAGGGGTCGCCAGCAAAAGCGAGCTTGGATTTCATGCCAGCAGCGTGTGTGCGAATGTCCTCGCCGCCAACAGCTGCAGCAACAGTAGCAAAGCCATTGCTGCAATAAGTTCTGCTTGCTTGCATGCTGCTCTGGCTAGGCCTAATCGGACTTCCTAGCTGTGGACTGACTTGCTCGCTAGATAGCATCTGAGATAGGTCACCAATTCTATTGGCAGATGGTTGCTGAGCTGGGCTGGGGCATGGGCTGCAAAGAGAGGTGCACAGGGGGGAGACAACTGTATGCACACAAGCATCAAATCACACAACAGTCATGCAGCCAGCAGTCATGCAAAGATCAGATTCAAGATCATGCAAGCCACCAGTAATGCAAGCCATGATCATGCAAGATAGCTGGTCGCTTCCAAGGATTAGATACAGCGGTTGTGACAAGTAATCCTGTGTCATCAACAACAACAGCATCAGCGCAACAACACTAGCACTATTGCATAGCATACCTTGGCAAGGGGATGGGATGCCCCCCAGCTGCCATATGTTGCCCTCCAGCGGAGACAATATCCCATCTGTGACCAGGCAGGCAGAGCAAGCTGCTTCCTTGATGCCATAGGCAAGCAAGCAAGCAATGACTATGCTTTTGCACAAGGGGGAGAAAGCCCGGCTGCCAAGATGATGCAGGTTGGTACAGATGCGAGTGTTGGATAGTTGCTGTCCTAGCGCCTTATATTAGCCAAATCATAGGCATAGGCATATAGTCATGAACACTGTCAGCTGGCGGCAGACAGCATGCGCACACTGACTTACATGATGGCTGATGGCTGACATCTGCGGACCGCCAAACATATTGTGGGTGGTTGGCCTAGTGCCCACACGCGCCTGCCGCAGTGGTGGTACATGCTCCTCCACACCCTCTTGCGCAGGCTTGCGTCTTGGTGCCCTGCCTTTGCCTGCAGCCTTTGCATGCTGTACCGTCACTGTCACTTCTCCCTTCTTGATGTTGTGCTCGATAATGAAGGCTATAAAGCAATCAGTAATGGCCTGACCGGCAGCTACACTGAGGTCTGGCCGTTGGAAGTCTGTCAGGCAGCACAACATGCCAAACAAAGCTGTATATAACCCGTTGTCCTCCTCCGCATCCCCCGCACTCCCCGCATTCTCCACGAGGGCAGCAAGCAAGCCACCGCGTAGGTCCAGCTTTGCGCTGCCCATATTGCGCAAGTTCCTGAAGACCAATGCCTCCACTTCAACATGCTGACGATGGGCGCACTTGTGGAGTATGTGGTGCCCTTGGTATCGGACAGTGTATGAGCCTCTGGCTTTGCCGTTGGTCCCGTCAGGCTCGGCCGCGGGTCGGCTGCTGTTAAGGGACGGATTGGGGTCGGCATCGCTGCGGCCATTCATCAACGATTGCAGTAACCGCCCGCCCCTAACCACCTCTGGGCAGTCAAGGTTGCGCATCAAAGCCTGCGGAGGAAGCCGTCAAGCTGTAGTGTGGGTTGCTAGTCGCTTGTGCTTGTCGATTAGCGCGGTTGGGCAATTGAAAACTTCCCCCATCTACAGCCAACAAACTTCCCCCGTACAGGGGGAACTTTTACCGGGAGACTTGATTGCTTTTCGCGGGCTACGGGCCCCATCACCTCGATGACATTGGGATACAACGTTTTGTAGTTCCTGGGCTCCTTCCAATACTCACTGACGCGGTTGTAGCGCCTGCGACCAAGAAGAACCACAACATCGAAGATGCGAGGATGGCAACAGTGAGCCACATGTATCGCTTGCCTCTTCACGACCAGCCCCTCCTCCACGACCCATTGCACTACGCTAAGAAGAACTTGGAGGATGATTTGCTTCCATCGTCGGCGGGCAGTGCGGCGCCGCATGTCCCTCGCGTTATTCACTTCAATCGCATCCATCGCAGCTAGCAACACAAATGGGCGTAGCACAAATGAGCAGCGGCTCTAAGTCTAAGTCGAGACATGTCCAACTCCAACTCCGGGCCAAACCGCATTGGAAACGGCCGGAGTTGGAGTCCAAAAAGTGCCAACTCCAACTCCAACTCCGGGCCATTGGAAACGGGGCCTGAGAGGGATGCCACCTCCAAACGGCTTCCCTTGCGCCGTATAGCCTAGCCAACTATCGCGCAAGCCATCAGCGTCGAAGGCGTCGCTGTAAGTGCCAAAAAGGCTGGTCAGCCTGCTTCGCGGCTCGCAACCTGTACCCACATTAGCCACAGGTAAGGCAAGCACTGTGGTGCAAGCTTAGCTACATCAGTCGATGGCATCGCAGCCTAGCAGCAGCGGTTACAGCGGTTATGAATGGCTTGCACGCTGTCTGGGGCCGTGTTCAGGACCGTGTTCAGGGTAGGCCCGTTGTTGGCGTTGCACCAGTGCGCCCCGGATTCAATACTCCAGCTCCCAGGACAGGCCGATAATGTCGTGACCAGTCTCCACCACGCGCGCACACCACAACGCAGCGTGCTGCAAAGCAGAAGTAAAACGAGCACCAGCCAGAGCAGGAACAGGAGGAGCTACGGGAACAGCAGGAGGAGCAGCAACAAACGCGACAGCATGAGCGCCAGCAGAGGCAAGGGAGTAGTGTTTGGGGAGGCAAGAGCAACAACATGAGCTTGCTGGTGAATGTGTAGGTGGCGATGGCTGGCACGAGCAACATTGGCGAGAAGCGTCTGGAGGGGCTGAAGAAAGAATGCATAGCTTCGTCCAAACGGGTCAGCAAGTAGCAGGTGTTGCTGCACCCACCGGCACACAGCCTCTGGGTCCAAAGGGTCAACAAGCAGCAGGTGTTGACACACCCACCGGCACGCAGCCTCTGGGTCATCAAGCAGCAGTTGCTGGTGCACCCACAGGCACGCAGCCTCAGGATCAGCAAGCAGCAGTTGCTGGTGCACCCACAGGCACGCAACGCCTGGGACCATGGGCAGCAGCTGGAGGGGCAGCCACCGGCAGGCAGCCTCTGGGTTAGCTAGCAGCAGTTGCTGGTGCACCCACCGGCACGCAGCCTCTGGGTCAGCAAGCAACAGATATAGGGAGTGTATTGGAAAGGTGCAACAGCAGGTTGTCAGCTTAGGGTAGAGGGTGCAGCAGGGTACGTGCCCCACCCCATCCCAGCCCTGCCCCACCCCATCCCAGCCTTGCGTTGCCCCTTCCCTCCCTGCCCAGCCCCTTCCCCACCCCACCCCCTCCCAGCCCTGCCCCACCCCCTCCCAGCCTGCCCCACCCCACCTCCTCCCAGCCCTGCCCCACCCCCTCCCAGCCCTGCCCCACCCCCTCCCAGCCCTGCCCCACCCCATCCCAGCCTTCCCCCACCCCATCCCAGCCCTGCCCCACCCCCTCCCAGCCTTGCGTTGCCCCTCCTTGCCCTGCTCTGCCTTGCCCTGCCCTGCCCTGCCTGTAGGTGTGTGACAGTGCAGGCTGCAGGTAGCAACAGGCTGCAGGTGTGCTGCAGTGCATGAGCAGCAGCAGCAGGCAGCAGTGCATGTGCTGCAGTGCATGAACAGCTGCAGCAGCAGGCTGTAATGCATGAGCAGCAGTGCATGGGCAGCAGCGGAGTGTATGGGCAGCAACAGCAGCAGAAAGCTGGAGGTGTGCGGCTGTGTAGGTAGCAGCCGGCTGCAGGTGTGCTGCAGATCATGAGCTGTCAAAAGGCTGTCCTAAGCTTCCGTTCAGTTCCATGCCACACAACGTGTAAGCTGTGAATGGTCAAGATGTAACGAAGAAAACGGTGTGCAGCAGTAGTGTATGGGCAGCAACAGCAGGCTGTAGGTGTGTGGCACTGGTGGGAGCAGGCCGCGCCCCAGGCGGTAGCTCCTCCCTTATTACACGCCGGTGAAAACCGGAGTAGTTTTCTTCTTATTCTTTTGTAGGTGTGTGGCAGTGCAAGCTGCATTAGATGTGCTGCAGTGCATGTGGTGCAGTGCATGAGCAGCAGCAGCAGCAGGATGTAGGTGTGTTGCGGTGCATGAGCAGCAGCAAGAGCAGCAGGCTGTAGTGCATGAGCAGTGCATGGACAGCAGCAGTAGGCATCCTGAGCTTCCGTTCAGTTCCATGCCACACAACGTGATTTGTAAGCTGTGAATGGTCAAGATGTAATGAAGAAAACGGTCGTGGTCATTAGCCGTGTATTCTTGTCATGCATAATACCTACGCCCCTTGTATGGACAACACCACCACGCGGTGATGGCTGCATGCGTGGTAGCCACCTGCTACATACCCCCTTTGCATGTATGCATTACGGTCATGCTTAGCAAGTGCAAGCCTGGCAGTGATCCACACCCAATGTGTCATAGCTAGCTGAATTACGGATGGTACCTATAGTGGAGGCTCACCAGATCCAGCCACATGCTAGGGTGTGGTGAGCCACATGCCGCTTGTAATGACAACACCACCACGCGGTGATGCGCTAATGCTGCAAACGTGGTAGCCACCTGCTACATACCCCCCTTGCATGTATGCATCACGGCCATGCTCAGCAAGTGCAGGCCTGGCAGTGAACCACACCCAATGTGTCACAGCTAGCCTGACTACGGATGGTACCTATAGTGGAGGCTCACGACATCCAGCCATATGCTTGGGTGTGGTGCGCCTCATGTCCCTTGTATGGGTAAAACCACCACGCGGTGATGCGGTGATGCTGCAAAGGTGGTAGCCACCACATACCCCCTTTACATGTAAGCATCACGGTCATGCCTAGCAAGTGCAGGCCTGGCAGTGATCCAGCCACATGGGGTGTGGTGCGCGTTATGCCCCTTGTATGGACAACAACACACAGCTAGGTCCTGGAGACGCATCCATAACAATGTAGTGTGTGCATGTGGTCGGTGCATGAGGGCGACACTAGGGGTAGCAGGCTTGCAGCTACAAACCATGCTATCACTTGCGTCTCGTGAGTAGTGCATTACATCAAGGCTTAGTAAGGCACGTTATGCTAGCAAGGGCAAGAACACGAGAACGTTGCGAAGATGGGTTATCCGTACAAGCGGGCCATCCATGCACTAACCGGTTGTCAGCATTACACAACACATCCTACCCTCCCACTATTTCATAAGAATACTAGGTATCATTGAGACTTCAAGGCTTTGTGTCGTACGCTTGCATCAACATGATGTTGCATACTCAACATGATCTTTCAGGAGCCAAAGTTATGATGCATGGCAAGTACATGACACACATCACCCCGATCCTTCTCAATGCCATTCACTAAGCCAAGCAGCCCAACGTCTCGTCATCATCTGTGGGTGCTACTATCCACACAACAAGGAAGTCAAGAAGCCCAAGACATACATAGCGCAATTGTTTTCACTTGTCCCACAGCGGAAGGAAGAAGGAAGGGGCCAAGGGGCAGGAGGCCATTAGGGCTGAGCCGGGCTAGGCTGGTCAGAGGCTGTGGAGGAGGAGAAGGTGCCCATCAGACCTGCAACCAAGGGGCATGCACATGAGGGAGGAGATTATGCTGGGTAATGGGTGTCAGCCACTTGCCAGCAGGCGGTTAGCTAGAAAGGGACGATTGCGGTTTGCTAGAAAGGGACGTTGCTACTCATGCACTGCTGCCCATGCACTGCAGCCTGCTGCTGCTGCTCATGATCTGCAGCACACCTGCAGCCTGCTGTTACCTGCAGCCTGCACTGCCAGACACCTACAGCCATGGCGGGGCAGGGAGGGGTAGCGCAAGGCTGGGATGGGGTGGGGCAGGGCTGGGAGGGGGTGGGGCAAGGCTGCGAGGGGGTGGGGCAGGGCTGGAAGGGGGTGGGGCAGGGCTGGGCAGGGAGGGGAGGGGCAACGCCAGGCTGGGAGGGGGTGGGGCAGGGCTGGGAGGGGGTGGGGCAGGGCTGGGAAGGGATGGGGTGGGGCAGGGATGGGATGGGGTGGGGCAGGGATGGGATGGGGTTGGGAAGGGCTGGGAGGGGACAACGCAAGGCTGGGAGGGGGTGGGGCAGGGCTGAGATGGGGTGGGGTAGGGCTGGGAAGGGGTGGGGTAGGGCTGGGAGGGGAGGGGTTGGGGTAGGGCTGGGAGGGAGTGGGGCTGGGAAGGGCTGGGCAGGGAGGGGAGGGGCAACGCAAGGCTGGGATGGGGTGGGGCAGGGCTGGGACGGGGTGGGGCACGTACCCTGCTGCACCCTCTACCCTAAGCTGACAACCTGCTGTTGCACCTTTCCAATACACTCCCTATATCTGTTGCTTGCTGACCCAGAGGCTGCGTGCCGGTGGGTGCACCAGCAACTGCTGCTAGCTAACCCAGAGGCTGCCTGCCGGTGGCTGCCCCTGCAGCTGCTGCCCATGGTCCCAGGCGTTGCGTGCCTGTGGGTGCACCAGCAACTGCTGCTTGCTGATCCTGAGGCTGCGTGCCTGTGGGTGCACCAGCAACTGCTGCTTGATGACCCAGAGGCTGCGTGCCGGTGGGTGTGTCAACACCTGCTGCTTGTTGACCCTTTGGACCCAGAGGCTGTGTGCCGGTGGGTGCAGCAGCACCTGCTACTTGCTGACCCGTTTGGACGAAGCTATGCATTCTTTCTTCAGCCCCTCCAGACGCTTCTCGCCAATGTTGCTCGTGCCAGCCATCGCCACCTACACATTCACCAGCAAGCTCATGTTGTTGCTCTTGCCTCCCCAAACACTACTCCCTTGCCTCTGCTGGCGCTCATGCTGTCGCGTTTGTTGCTGCTCCTCCTGCTGTTCCCGTAGCTCCTCCTGTTCCTGCTCTGGCTGGTGCTCGTTTTACTTCTGCTTTGCAGCACGCTGCGTTGTGGTGTGCGCGCGTGGTGGAGACTGGTCACGACATTATCGGCCTGTCCTGGGAGCTGGAGTATTGAATCCGGGGCGCACTGGTGCAACGCCAACAACGGGCCTACCCTGAACACGGTCCTGAACACGGCCCCAGACAGCGTGCAAGCCATTCATAACCGCTGTAACCGCTGCTGCTAGGCTGCGATGCCATCGACTGATGTAGCTAAGCTTGCACCACAGTGCTTGCCTTACCTGTGGCTAATATGGGTACAGGTTGCGAGCCGCGAAGCAGGCTGACCAGCCTTTTTGGCACTTACAGCGACGCCTTCGACGCTGATGGCTTGCGCGATAGTTGGCTAGGCTATACGGCGCAAGGGAAGCCGTTTGGAGGTGGCATCCCTCTCAGGTGCTGCTCAGATGTCCCTGGGAGGGATGTGTGTGACCGGGAGACTTAACTGCAAATGCCTAGGAAATGAGCCGGCTGTGACCCTCCGCAGGGTCACAAATGCCTAGGAAATGAGCCAGCGGTGACCCTCCGCAGGGTCAGGCCTGACCCTGCGGAGGGTCACACTCAGGTGTCCCCAACTAACAGAAAATGACAGGAAACTGACCCCTGGTAATCAAAACGACGCCGCGTCTCAGCCACGTGGTTTCTATTTATGTTTCCCACATCCCTGGATAAAGGACTCTTTCAGCTATGCGGTGCAGCTTGTAACATTAAATATTGTGCAGTGTGCTGGGTGCTATGGCGGCTCAAATCTTCACATTCAAATCCATGCACGTTTTGCTCATGCGGGCCTCGCCGCGAGAGACCGCCGCGACCGACGTGGCCCAGAAGCACCTGCGCACAGGGAGGCACAGTCGCCGCAGTCAAAACGGTTCACATGGCATGCCAAACCGATGTAACAGCGCCCCTCCACCCATGCTCAGAAGTATGCAAGGTTGCTGCGATGCTTGACCCCTTCGTGAGCAGTACTGTTGGTCACCCCCGCCATTGGCTGCACCCCCATGGCTCAAGAGATAACTTTCTTACTCATTTCTGCACGGATGAGACCGCCGATTGGTGCGATGGGCTGCTTGTAGCCTGACGACTGTGCTTCCAGTCCTAACGGTTTGCCGGGTGGCTGGCTCCCAACATGCGACGTGTTATTGGGCTTCGCAGACACTCCTAGCAACTACTTTAGGCAGCCTGGACCCAGCGCGGAGTGAATTCGCATCGTGACTGGACATTGCAAGTTTTCAGGTCGGCACGCAACAGTGTTGCAACGTCACAGCACGCATTGAGACTCTTTCCCTAGCTAGGGACGTGACTGCGACGGCGGATTGCTGGCAGGTGCAAGCCGTCGAATTACAGGTTGCACAAGATGCTTAACGCATTGGTGCCTGTGGCTCCCAAGCAACCACGAGCTCCAAAAATGGGTCAATGCGGTTCAGTAATTGTGCTGATATGTGTGTTTGCCGCTATGCAGGCTAGTGAAGGCCATGGTTGGCAAGAAAAGGGGAGTGAAGGCTAACTGTGCCAATGTGCAGAAAGCGAGGGAGGTTATGGCACAGCGGAAGGCTGCAGAGGCTGCTGGTCCCATTGAGTTTATGGCGCAAGCAGGGGCTATTGCTGCTGAGGCTGAGGCCCAGGCTGATGCTGGTGCTGATGAGGCTGATGCGCAGTTGCACCAGCTACAGGCAGACCCGCAGCACAGTGAGCAGCAGCTTGCTCACAACCAGCGCATGCAGCATCTACAGCAACAACTCCAGGACCTCCAGCGGAGTGAGCTTCAGCGCAAGGAGCAGCAACTTGCTGATTCGGTGGCGCAGCAGCGGTCAGCTCTGCTGCAATGGGAGCAGCAGTTAACTGAGCGGCAGCACCAGCTGGAGCAGCAGCAGGCGGACCTTAGCCGGAGGGAGCAAGATCTTACTGAGCGGCAGCACCAGCTGCAGCAGCAGCAGGCAGACCTGGATTCCAGGGAGCAGCAGCAAGCTCGCATCCAGACATTGCCACAGCAGCTTCACAGTTTACAGCAAGATCTCAAGGCCCAACAGGTACAACCTCTTGCAGCAGCAGCAGGCAGACCTGCTACTGATGCAACAACAGGTGGAGAAGCAGCATTTGGCTTATTTGCAGGCTATCAGCAACAACCACCCCCTCCCAGACCCTTCTCCATGCTCTCGCACAAAGTTGGCAAGCCCACTTCAAGGGTGAGTTGTGTGGTTGCACACTGCCTGTAGATGCACATGCCATCAAGTGCCACAGCAACTGCCAATCACTGAGCTCAAGGCCCAAGGTACGCAGTTCCCATGCATGCCCTCCCAAGCACCACCCAAGCACCACACCTCCCACTGAAACCATTCTGGGATGCATGTGTGCATGTGCAGGCATCATAGTGTGGCCCATGCATTGCGCATCCCTGGGCTGCCCTACTCAGCTGTGGTGGGTGTGACATCTTGTGCTGGACGACGCTATCTTGTGCTGGACGACGCTAGGCAAGCAACTGTATGCTGCATGTCTGAGGCTAATGTGGAACGCATGCATAAAGATGTGAAGGGGTGTAGGGCGATGCACCGCATGGTGTTCACACCTGACGGGGACCAGCCTCAATGGGCCATGGCTGGTTGTGCGTGCAGCACGTGCATGAGTGTGCCATGCCAGCCGTGCATGAAGCCTGACAGTACCACCCCACTTGAGCCCATGCCCATGTTTCAAGACACTGTGAAGGAGGTGAGGGAAGACGAAGAGTGTTATGCATTGTTGATGTTGTACCATTCCGATTTGCTGCATGATGAGGTGTGCTTTGGCAAACTGACCAACAAACACTGTGAACGATATCGCATGCACATGGGGTGGAAGAGGGAAGAGGGACGTCGGGAATTGCGTCGTTGGGTGCTGAGAGAGCTGCAAAGTGAGCAGCTGGAGGCTGAATATGAGGCGGACAATGGATGTGGCTAATGTGGACAATCTATGTGGGTGTAAGGTGCATGGGGAGTATGAGGCTGACGGTTGATGTGGCTGGGTGTAAGGTGCACGAAGAGTCAACCTGTAGAATCAAAAACGGCTTACACTGATCGGCAGCGTACTAATGGCCGAAACTTCGATTGGATGCATGGTGCAAGAGAGTCAACTTTTCAGCAGCACAGACGGCCCACTCAGGAGAGCATCGCGTTTTCGGTCAAGGGACACGTTAGAACTCCTCACAAAGAATCGATCAAGCTTGTCAGCCCAGCATCTGACGTCCTGGTTGGAAAGTTACGAGGACAATAAAAAAGCCCACATTTCGTGAAATCTGACATGGGGTCGCGAGACGTGTGCGCGGCCATGCAACTGAGCCACTGAGCGCGATAGCTGCTCGCTGATCCCAGCCCCACTAAGCAGCCCATTCCCGACACATCGCGACCCCAACTTCCAACACCCCCGCCCGCCCCGGCACAGGTGCATATCAGCCCGAGCAGCCCGCTAGCCTCGCGCTCGTGAGCTGCACAGCCCTGCGCAAGAATCACTGAAAAACTCTTACAGATCAGTCGGATAGTTATCAGGGGTGCAGCCAATGGCGGGGGTGACCTGTTGGCATGGCCGCTCTGCAATGCCTCACAAGGTGTGTATGCCATTGCTATGTTACCTTCCTCGACATGTTGGGTCCGATCCCTCCCGCCCGCCCCCCGCTTGCGTGTCAAGCTCGTGTACAGCTCCGCTGTGGCCCCCTGCTGCTCAGATGGAGGGGTGAGCATGCCAGGGGCGGCACCAGCACCAGCTGCCAGCTGCTGCCAGGGGGGGGCAGCAGGAGGGGTGGGCAGCCCAGGAGCGGCACCAGCACCAGCTGCCAGCTGCTGCCAGGGGGGGTGTAGTGGACATGCGCAGCATGGGCGGCTTGCATCTTTTAAACTGACTTGCATGTCTGATCTTTAGCGAACTGAGTACTTGTTCTTTTCTTACAGTGGATGCTTCTGTTGTTCTCTGTGCAAGGTGCTCCGAACCTAGGCGGATGCACCGAGCACAGAAGTTCACAGTTTACGTACACCTTTTCCCTTTACACGTGGATGACTAAGAATGTGAATGATTTTGAGTACTTAAGGCTCTGTGAGGGCAGAGACAGGCACCTTGGCTCAGAACTCTATCTGACCCCGGGTCCTGCCTCGTTCTCCCGCCCTCACAGGCTCCCTGATCTCAGCTCCGTTACAGGGGGGCAGCAGGAGGGGTGGGCAGCCCAGCACCAGCACCAGCACCAGCACCATACTTCTGGCTCATACTTCTACACCATACTTCTGGCACCATACTTCTGGCATTCTGGGTTGAGAGGGGCTGGGAGGGGGTGGGAAGGGGTGGGAGGGGGTGGGAGGGGGTGGAGGGGGTGGGAGGGGCTGGGAGGGGCTGGGAGGGGCTGGGAGGGGGTGGGAAGGGTTGGCGGGGTAGTGAGGGGCTTAGTGAGGGGCTTAGTGAGGGGCTGTAAGGGGGTGCGAGGGGGCAGGGTCCAGGCGGTCGGAGTAGGCTAGTCAACTCTGCATGTTAGAGTCGGGTCACGCCAAAGTCAATCACGGCGGGCCTGATCGATGAACTGCCGTGCTTTCTTTTCCAGCAGCTGTGTCGTAGAGTTACGAACAGTTTAATAACTCGATATTCTAAAAAGTCACAGTGGTCAGCTTACAACATGCCGATTTGTGCAAGGAGGTACTTTTCTGTGTGACTGGCGTGAGAGAGGAACGCACCTCCCACATAACCCTGCGCGTTTGATGCAATGTCCAGTTATCACTGGCTCCACGACGGTCTTTCGACACCGCCTGCAGCAATGAAAGGCTCGCGGAGCAAGCCTGGCGGGCTGAATTTAGATTGTACTTCTGGCTCGATAGCAGGCGCAGCTCCATCACTGATGCCGTTACATACCACTAGAACAATCGATAATGAGCAGCTGAGGTGTGTCCGCGCTCGCTTGCGCCGGCATGGACTCTGATGCAAGGATTAACGCGCCGCTTGCCAGTAGATGCGGAGTAAATCGCAAGTGCCAATGCAACAAACGCTATCGCAATCGGTGCACTTTGTAGCGAGTAATTGCATGAAGATTACCAACCCCATGTTGGGGACTCCTGAATGATGGGCGCGATTACAGCCACACCACTGTCGAGGAGGCTAACAAGCTATCTGTCAGGGAGCTGCAAGCTTACCTTCGCTTCCACCAGCAGGAGGTCATGAAAGGGTGGTTGAAGCCCAAACTGAAGGGTCTTGTCATGGCTCATGTTCGCAACACAGTAGCCGCCCTGCATGGGGATGAGCTGGGGGCATCCCCTGGTAGCAGCAGGCAGCTGGTACGGGTGCCGCCCCTGACCTGCCCCCCCCTCCTGCTGCACCCCCCCGGCAGCAGCAGGCAGCCCTGCCCCACCCCATCCCAGCCTTCCCCCACCCCATCCCAGCCCTGCCCCACCCCCTCCCAGCCTTGCGTTGCCCCTCCTTGCCCTGCTCTGCCTTGCCCTGCCCTGCCCTGCCTGTAGGTGTGTGACAGTGCAGGCTGCAGGTAGCAACAGGCTGCAGGTGTGCTGCAGTGCATGAGCAGCAGCAGCAGGCAGCAGTGCATGTGCTGCAGTGCATGAACAGCTGCAGCAGCAGGCTGTAATGCATGAGCAGCAGTGCATGGGCAGCAGCGGAGTGTATGGGCAGCAGCAGCAGCAGAAAGCTGGAGGTGTGCGGCTGTGTAGGTAGCAGCCGGCTGCAGGTGTGCTGCAGATCATGAGCTGTCAAAAGGCTGTCCTAAGCTTCCGTTCAGTTCCATGCCACACAACGTGTAAGCTGTGAATGGTCAAGATGTAACGAAGAAAACGGTGTGCAGCAGTAGTGTATGGGCAGCAACAGCAGGCTGTAGGTGTGTGGCACTGGTGGGAGCAGGCCGCGCCCCAGGCGGTAGCTCCTCCCTTATTACACGCCGGTGAAAACCGGAGTAGTTTTCTTCTTATTCTTTTGTAGGTGTGTGGCAGTGCAAGCTGCATTAGATGTGCTGCAGTGCATGTGGTGCAGTGCATGAGCAGCAGCAGCAGCAGGATGTAGGTGTGTTGCGGTGCATGAGCAGCAGCAAGAGCAGCAGGCTGTAGTGCATGAGCAGTGCATGGACAGCAGCAGTAGGCATCCTGAGCTTCCGTTCAGTTCCATGCCACACAACGTGATTTGTAAGCTGTGAATGGTCAAGATGTAATGAAGAAAACGGTCGTGGTCATTAGCCGTGTATTCTTGTCATGCATAATACCTACGCCCCTTGTATGGACAACACCACCACGCGGTGATGGCTGCATGCGTGGTAGCCACCTGCTACATACCCCCTTTGCATGTATGCATTACGGTCATGCTTAGCAAGTGCAAGCCTGGCAGTGATCCACACCCAATGTGTCATAGCTAGCTGGATTACGGATGGTACCTATAGTGGAGGCTCACCAGATCCAGCCACATGCTAGGGTGTGGTGAGCCACATGCCGCTTGTAATGACAACACCACCACGCGGTGATGCGCTAATGCTGCAAACGTGGTAGCCACCTGCTACATACCCCCCTTGCATGTATGCATCACGGCCATGCTCAGCAAGTGCAGGCCTGGCAGTGAACCACACCCAATGTGTCACAGCTAGCCTGACTACGGATGGTACCTATAGTGGAGGCTCACGACATCCAGCCATATGCTTGGGTGTGGTGCGCCTCATGTCCCTTGTATGGGTAAAACCACCACGCGGTGATGCGGTGATGCTGCAAAGGTGGTAGCCACCACATACCCCCTTTACATGTAAGCATCACGGTCATGCCTAGCAAGTGCAGGCCTGGCAGTGATCCAGCCACATGGGGTGTGGTGCGCGTTATGCCCCTTGTATGGACAACAACACACAGCTAGGTCCTGGAGACGCATCCATAACAATGTAGTGTGTGCATGTGGTCGGTGCATGAGGGCGACACTAGGGGTAGCAGGCTTGCAGCTACAAACCATGCTATCACTTGCGTCTCGTGAGTAGTGCATTACATCAAGGCTTAGTAAGGCACGTTATGCTAGCAAGGGCAAGAACACGAGAACGTTGCGAAGATGGGTTATCCGTACAAGCGGGCCATCCATGCACTAACCGGTTGTCAGCATTACACAACACATCCTACCCTCCCACTATTTCATAAGAATACTAGGTATCATTGAGACTTCAAGGCTTTGTGTCGTACGCTTGCATCAACATGATGTTGCATACTCAACATGATCTTTCAGGAGCCAAAGTTATGATGCATGGCAAGTACATGACACACATCACCCCGATCCTTCTCAATGCCATTCACTAAGCCAAGCAGCCCAACGTCTCGTCATCATCTGTGGGTGCTACTATCCACACAACAAGGAAGTCAAGAAGCCCAAGACATACATAGCGCAATTGTTTTCACTTGTCCCACAGCGGAAGGAAGAAGGAAGGGGCCAAGGGGCAGGAGGCCATTAGGGCTGAGCCGGGCTAGGCTGGTCAGAGGCTGTGGAGGAGGAGAAGGTGCCCATCAGACCTGCAACCAAGGGGCATGCACATGAGGGAGGAGATTATGCTGGGTAATGGGTGTCAGCCACTTGCCAGCAGGCGGTTAGCTAGAAAGGGACGATTGCGGTTTGCTAGAAAGGGACGTTGCTACTCATGCACTGCTGCCCATGCACTGCAGCCTGCTGCTGCTGCTCATGATCTGCAGCACACCTGCAGCCTGCTGTTACCTGCAGCCTGCACTGCCAGACACCTACAGCCATGGCGGGGCAGGGAGGGGTAGCGCAAGGCTGGGATGGGGTGGGGCAGGGCTGGGAGGGGGTGGGGCAAGGCTGCGAGGGGGTGGGGCAGGGCTGGAAGGGGGTGGGGCAGGGCTGGGCAGGGAGGGGAGGGGCAACGCCAGGCTGGGAGGGGGTGGGGCAGGGCTGGGAGGGGGTGGGGCAGGGCTGGGAAGGGATGGGGTGGGGCAGGGATGGGATGGGGTGGGGCAGGGATGGGATGGGGTTGGGAAGGGCTGGGAGGGGACAACGCAAGGCTGGGAGGGGGTGGGGCAGGGCTGAGATGGGGTGGGGTAGGGCTGGGAAGGGGTGGGGTAGGGCTGGGAGGGGAGGGGTTGGGGTAGGGCTGGGAGGGAGTGGGGCTGGGAAGGGCTGGGCAGGGAGGGGAGGGGCAACGCAAGGCTGGGATGGGGTGGGGCAGGGCTGGGACGGGGTGGGGCACGTACCCTGCTGCACCCTCTACCCTAAGCTGACAACCTGCTGTTGCACCTTTCCAATACACTCCCTATATCTGTTGCTTGCTGACCCAGAGGCTGCGTGCCGGTGGGTGCACCAGCAACTGCTGCTAGCTAACCCAGAGGCTGCCTGCCGGTGGCTGCCCCTGCAGCTGCTGCCCATGGTCCCAGGCGTTGCGTGCCTGTGGGTGCACCAGCAACTGCTGCTTGCTGATCCTGAGGCTGCGTGCCTGTGGGTGCACCAGCAACTGCTGCTTGATGACCCAGAGGCTGCGTGCCGGTGGGTGTGTCAACACCTGCTGCTTGTTGACCCTTTGGACCCAGAGGCTGTGTGCCGGTGGGTGCAGCAGCACCTGCTACTTGCTGACCCGTTTGGACGAAGCTATGCATTCTTTCTTCAGCCCCTCCAGACGCTTCTCGCCAATGTTGCTCGTGCCAGCCATCGCCACCTACACATTCACCAGCAAGCTCATGTTGTTGCTCTTGCCTCCCCAAACACTACTCCCTTGCCTCTGCTGGCGCTCATGCTGTCGCGTTTGTTGCTGCTCCTCCTGCTGTTCCCGTAGCTCCTCCTGTTCCTGCTCTGGCTGGTGCTCGTTTTACTTCTGCTTTGCAGCACGCTGCGTTGTGGTGTGCGCGCGTGGTGGAGACTGGTCACGACATTATCGGCCTGTCCTGGGAGCTGGAGTATTGAATCCGGGGCGCACTGGTGCAACGCCAACAACGGGCCTACCCTGAACACGGTCCTGAACACGGCCCCAGACAGCGTGCAAGCCATTCATAACCGCTGTAACCGCTGCTGCTAGGCTGCGATGCCATCGACTGATGTAGCTAAGCTTGCACCACAGTGCTTGCCTTACCTGTGGCTAATATGGGTACAGGTTGCGAGCCGCGAAGCAGGCTGACCAGCCTTTTTGGCACTTACAGCGACGCCTTCGACGCTGATGGCTTGCGCGATAGTTGGCTAGGCTATACGGCGCAAGGGAAGCCGTTTGGAGGTGGCATCCCTCTCAGGTGCTGCTCAGATGTCCCTGGGAGGGATGTGTGTGACCGGGAGACTTAACTGCAAATGCCTAGGAAATGAGCCGGCTGTGACCCTCCGCAGGGTCACAAATGCCTAGGAAATGAGCCAGCGGTGACCCTCCGCAGGGTCAGGCCTGACCCTGCGGAGGGTCACACTCAGGTGTCCCCAACTAACAGAAAATGACAGGAAACTGACCCCTGGTAATCAAAACGACGCCGCGTCTCAGCCACGTGGTTTCTATTTATGTTTCCCACATCCCTGGATAAAGGACTCTTTCAGCTATGCGGTGCAGCTTGTAACATTAAATATTGTGCAGTGTGCTGGGTGCTATGGCGGCTCAAATCTTCACATTCAAATCCATGCACGTTTTGCTCATGCGGGCCTCGCCGCGAGAGACCGCCGCGACCGACGTGGCCCAGAAGCACCTGCGCACAGGGAGGCACAGTCGCCGCAGTCAAAACGGTTCACATGGCATGCCAAACCGATGTAACAGCGCCCCTCCACCCATGCTCAGAAGTATGCAAGGTTGCTGCGATGCTTGACCCCTTCGTGAGCAGTACTGTTGGTCACCCCCGCCATTGGCTGCACCCCCATGGCTCAAGAGATAACTTTCTTACTCATTTCTGCACGGATGAGACCGCCGATTGGTGCGATGGGCTGCTTGTAGCCTGACGACTGTGCTTCCAGTCCTAACGGTTTGCCGGGTGGCTGGCTCCCAACATGCGACGTGTTATTGGGCTTCGCAGACACTCCTAGCAACTACTTTAGGCAGCCTGGACCCAGCGCGGAGTGAATTCGCATCGTGACTGGACATTGCAAGTTTTCAGGTCGGCACGCAACAGTGTTGCAACGTCACAGCACGCATTGAGACTCTTTCCCTAGCTAGGGACGTGACTGCGACGGCGGATTGCTGGCAGGTGCAAGCCGTCGAATTACAGGTTGCACAAGATGCTTAACGCATTGGTGCCTGTGGCTCCCAAGCAACCACGAGCTCCAAAAATGGGTCAATGCGGTTCAGTAATTGTGCTGATATGTGTGTTTGCCGCTATGCAGGCTAGTGAAGGCCATGGTTGGCAAGAAAAGGGGAGTGAAGGCTAACTGTGCCAATGTGCAGAAAGCGAGGGAGGTTATGGCACAGCGGAAGGCTGCAGAGGCTGCTGGTCCCATTGAGTTTATGGCGCAAGCAGGGGCTATTGCTGCTGAGGCTGAGGCCCAGGCTGATGCTGGTGCTGATGAGGCTGATGCGCAGTTGCACCAGCTACAGGCAGACCCGCAGCACAGTGAGCAGCAGCTTGCTCACAACCAGCGCATGCAGCATCTACAGCAACAACTCCAGGACCTCCAGCGGAGTGAGCTTCAGCGCAAGGAGCAGCAACTTGCTGATTCGGTGGCGCAGCAGCGGTCAGCTCTGCTGCAATGGGAGCAGCAGTTAACTGAGCGGCAGCACCAGCTGGAGCAGCAGCAGGCGGACCTTAGCCGGAGGGAGCAAGATCTTACTGAGCGGCAGCACCAGCTGCAGCAGCAGCAGGCAGACCTGGATTCCAGGGAGCAGCAGCAAGCTCGCATCCAGACATTGCCACAGCAGCTTCACAGTTTACAGCAAGATCTCAAGGCCCAACAGGTACAACCTCTTGCAGCAGCAGCAGGCAGACCTGCTACTGATGCAACAACAGGTGGAGAAGCAGCATTTGGCTTATTTGCAGGCTATCAGCAACAACCACCCCCTCCCAGACCCTTCTCCATGCTCTCGCACAAAGTTGGCAAGCCCACTTCAAGGGTGAGTTGTGTGGTTGCACACTGCCTGTAGATGCACATGCCATCAAGTGCCACAGCAACTGCCAATCACTGAGCTCAAGGCCCAAGGTACGCAGTTCCCATGCATGCCCTCCCAAGCACCACCCAAGCACCACACCTCCCACTGAAACCATTCTGGGATGCATGTGTGCATGTGCAGGCATCATAGTGTGGCCCATGCATTGCGCATCCCTGGGCTGCCCTACTCAGCTGTGGTGGGTGTGACATCTTGTGCTGGACGACGCTATCTTGTGCTGGACGACGCTAGGCAAGCAACTGTATGCTGCATGTCTGAGGCTAATGTGGAACGCATGCATAAAGATGTGAAGGGGTGTAGGGCGATGCACCGCATGGTGTTCACACCTGACGGGGACCAGCCTCAATGGGCCATGGCTGGTTGTGCGTGCAGCACGTGCATGAGTGTGCCATGCCAGCCGTGCATGAAGCCTGACAGTACCACCCCACTTGAGCCCATGCCCATGTTTCAAGACACTGTGAAGGAGGTGAGGGAAGACGAAGAGTGTTATGCATTGTTGATGTTGTACCATTCCGATTTGCTGCATGATGAGGTGTGCTTTGGCAAACTGACCAACAAACACTGTGAACGATATCGCATGCACATGGGGTGGAAGAGGGAAGAGGGACGTCGGGAATTGCGTCGTTGGGTGCTGAGAGAGCTGCAAAGTGAGCAGCTGGAGGCTGAATATGAGGCGGACAATGGATGTGGCTAATGTGGACAATCTATGTGGGTGTAAGGTGCATGGGGAGTATGAGGCTGACGGTTGATGTGGCTGGGTGTAAGGTGCACGAAGAGTCAACCTGTAGAATCAAAAACGGCTTACACTGATCGGCAGCGTACTAATGGCCGAAACTTCGATTGGATGCATGGTGCAAGAGAGTCAACTTTTCAGCAGCACAGACGGCCCACTCAGGAGAGCATCGCGTTTTCGGTCAAGGGACACGTTAGAACTCCTCACAAAGAATCGATCAAGCTTGTCAGCCCAGCATCTGACGTCCTGGTTGGAAAGTTACGAGGACAATAAAAAAGCCCACATTTCGTGAAATCTGACATGGGGTCGCGAGACGTGTGCGCGGCCATGCAACTGAGCCACTGAGCGCGATAGCTGCTCGCTGATCCCAGCCCCACTAAGCAGCCCATTCCCGACACATCGCGACCCCAACTTCCAACACCCCCGCCCGCCCCGGCACAGGTGCATATCAGCCCGAGCAGCCCGCTAGCCTCGCGCTCGTGAGCTGCACAGCCCTGCGCAAGAATCACTGAAAAACTCTTACAGATCAGTCGGATAGTTATCAGGGGTGCAGCCAATGGCGGGGGTGACCTGTTGGCATGGCCGCTCTGCAATGCCTCACAAGGTGTGTATGCCATTGCTATGTTACCTTCCTCGACATGTTGGGTCCGATCCCTCCCGCCCGCCCCCCGCTTGCGTGTCAAGCTCGTGTACAGCTCCGCTGTGGCCCCCTGCTGCTCAGATGGAGGGGTGAGCATGCCAGGGGCGGCACCAGCACCAGCTGCCAGCTGCTGCCAGGGGGGGGCAGCAGGAGGGGTGGGCAGCAGTGGTTTTTTTTTTGCGTAATACGTAACGATCGGAACCAAAAGCTTGTTTTTTAGGCCTGGCTTTCGTTACCAAACGGACCCTCGCGTTGGCTGGCCTCGGCTGCTTCGTAACCGAAAAATGTCTTTTTGTGTGAAATATTTATACAAAATGGTTTTTGGCAATAAAAAATGCTGCGACACTTGTTTTTCGTAACCAGTCGGGACCAGCTGCGTAACCAGCCATGTGATGGTCCTGGACCCTTCGTGACCAGCATCAGCTTGGCTGTTTTGAAAAAAAAATCACTGGTGGGCAGCCCAGGAGCGGCACCAGCACCAGCTGCCAGCTGCTGCCAGGGGGGGTGTAGTGGACATGCGCAGCATGGGCGGCTTGCATCTTTTAAACTGACTTGCATGTCTGATCTTTAGCGAACTGAGTACTTGTTCTTTTCTTACAGTGGATGCTTCTGTTGTTCTCTGTGCAAGGTGCTCCGAACCTAGGCGGATGCACCGAGCACAGAAGTTCACAGTTTACGTACACCTTTTCCCTTTACACGTGGATGACTAAGAATGTGAATGGTTTTGAGTACTTAAGGCTCTGTGAGGGCAGAGACAGGCACCTTGGCTCAGAACTCTATCTGACCCCGGGTCCTGCCTCGTTCTCCCGCCCTCACAGGCTCCCTGATCTCAGCTCCGTTACAGGGGGGCAGCAGGAGGGGTGGGCAGCCCAGCACCAGCACCAGCACCAGCACCATACTTCTGGCTCATACTTCTACACCATACTTCTGGCACCATACTTCTGGCATTCTGGGTTGAGAGGGGCTGGGAGGGGGTGGGAAGGGGTGGGAGGGGGTGGGAGGGGGTGGAGGGGGTGGGAGGGGCTGGGAGGGGCTGGGAGGGGCTGGGAGGGGGTGGGAAGGGTTGGCGGGGTAGTGAGGGGCTTAGTGAGGGGCTTAGTGAGGGGCTGCAAGGGGGTGCGAGGGGGCAGGGTCCAGGCGGTCGGAGTAGGCTAGTCAACTCTGCATGTTAGAGTCGGGTCACGCCAAAGTCAATCACGGCGGGCCTGATCGATGAACTGCCGTGCTTTCTTTTCCAGCAGCTGTGTCGTAGAGTTACGAACAGTTTAATAACTCGATATTCTAAAAAGTCACAGTGGTCAGCTTACAACATGCCGATTTGTGCAAGGAGGTACTTTTCTGTGTGACTGGCGTGAGAGAGGAACGCACCTCCCACATAACCCTGCGCGTTTGATGCAATGTCCAGTTATCACTGGCCCCACGACGGTCTTTCGACACCGCCTGCAGCAATGAAAGGCTCGCGGAGCAAGCCTGGCGGGCTGAATTTAGATTGTACTTCTGGCTCGATAGCAGGCGCAGCTCCATCACTGATGCCGTTACATACCACTAGAACAATCGATAATGAGCAGCTGAGGTGTGTCCGCGCTCGCTTGCGCCGGCATGGACTCTGATGCAAGGATTAACGCGCCGCTTGCCAGTAGATGCGGAGTAAATCGCAAGTGCCAATGCAACAAACGCTATCGCAATCGGTGCACTTTGTAGCGAGTAATTGCATGAAGATTACCAACCCCATGTTGGGGACTCCTGAATGATGGGCGCGATTACAGCCACACCACTGTCGAGGAGGCTAACAAGCTATCTGTCAGGGAGCTGCAAGCTTACCTTCGCTTCCACCAGCAGGAGGTCATGAAAGGGTGGTTGAAGCCCAAACTGAAGGGTCTTGTCATGGCTCATGTTCGCAACACAGTAGCCGCCCTGCATGGGGATGAGCTGGGGGCATCCCCTGGTAGCAGCAGGCAGCTGGTACGGGTGCCGCCCCTGACCTGCCCCCCCCTCCTGCTGCACCCCCCCGGCAGCAGCAGGCAGCTGGTGCTGGTGCCGCCCCTGACCTGCCCCCCCCTCCTGCTGCACCCCCCTGGCAGCAGCAGGCAGCTGGTGCGGGTGCCGCCCTTGACCTGCCCCCCCTCCTGCTGCACCCCCCCGGCAGCAGCAGGCAGCTGGTGCTGGTGCCGCCCCTGACCTGCTCCCCCCTCCTGCTGCACCCCCCCGGCATTGGCATTGCTGATGGCTTTGATGGAACCGTGCTTGGTGCTTTGGTGTTACAGTTCAACTTTAGAACTGGTATGCATGAGCTTTGAATGCGCTTGCAAGTCTTTTAGCCTTGCATGCGTGAGATGTGACTTTCGGTTTACTTAAGCTGAGACCAACCAGGCCTTAGGAGTTTTTTGGATTGGATTGGGGATCACTGATTTGAGAGCTGAGAAGAATGTAGTTCAAGACTGAGACATGTAAGGAGGGATCCTGTCTACTCGATGTCTGAAGCGCGCTACTTCCAGAGTACGAAAGCATCAGCAACAGCCACTACGCAGCCACTACCACTGTCGGAATAGATTCTGGCCTCCGTCGCCAGCCATGTATACTGCTGCCCCGGCTATACTCTAACATTTGGTTTCCACGTTTTCGATCATCGGCCTTTGCAGTGCACAACGAGCACCCAGACGACTTCGACGTCTTGGAGCTACTCGGGATCAAGGACGGAGCTCCGACCCCAGAAGCACCTGCAGTTTCAGCTGCGAACCCACCAGCTCCGACTGCAGGTTAGTGCACCCAGTGGCTTTCATCGCCACGCCCACCTGCGCTAGATAGCAGTACAAGTGACTGCGTGCAGTGTTTGAACCTGCGAAAGCAGTGCCTTTACCTGTGCGAACAGTGTTTCACCTGCGCAAGCAGTGCTCACCTGCGAAAGCAGCGTTTTACCCGTGCAAACGGTGCCTACCTGCTTTTTGCAGCGCGCGCGACTACCAGGAAGCACACGCCCATCCCAGTACCTGACTTCAATGCAACATCGACTGTGGTGACGACCGTACCAGTGACCGTACCGCCTCCTGCCCAGCCGCAACCCCACCACCGCCCAGTCCAGACATCCAGTTCCAACCCGTGCCAGCTGTGCGCGAAGTTTCGGGTTGCAGCGGACTACCATCACGCAACCAGCCGCGAGCTACGTAGTCAAGTGGCTGGTTTGCAGCAGATCATCAACAACATAGCCGTTGGTAGGGCCACTATTCCATTTGCATACCCACAACCCATACCATACCCACACCCAGTCACAGTCCCACCACCAGCTCAGGCTGTGAACACAAACAGCCAGGCAGCTCAGAGACGCCAGGCAGCCAAGGCTAGGCGTGGATAGATGGAGCACGACCACTAGCTGCAAGACCAGCACAATCAGCATGCATAACCATACACTTCTTGCACAACCTTCCAATCTGCTCCTTGCAGCGCCCCTACACAACCTGCCCTATACATAGCCTCATCTCTATCAACACAACCAGCCTGCTCAAGCAGAGAACACATAGCTGCACTCCTGCCCTAAGTAGAGACACCTTACAATGGCAGCACATACCTACATACCTAGCCACCTCTAGGCACAGAAGCACACCCAGCATGTGATCACCAAGAACATCACCCTGCTCAAGCAGATGACAGTACCCTGCAGTGCACCAGCCTGCAGAGAGCCACAACACACAGCTATAAGTCTGAGTTCAACCTACCAGGCATCGTCTCAAGCTGACAGAAACGACAAGCAGGGCAAAGTGGCATGGGGGCCAGCCCAGTAGTCATATCTCGACGTCTCAAGGCATGCACTCTCATCTGACCCATTCGCCACCCTTCGCCGCTTCTCCAACCCACAGTTCTACTGTCGACATCGCTCATGTTAGATTCGGTCGACGCACTTGCAGCCCAACCCACAGCACACGCGGAGCCCCACAGCGGAGAGCTCAGTAGCCTTTCTCCGCTTCTATGAGGAGAACACGCAGTAAGCTGTCCTCGCACCGAACCTGCAGCACAGTCGCATCGTTGCACATCCCGAGACCTCACAGCACAGTCGCAGTCTCATTACACCCACGCATCAGCCACAGGACAGCACATCACTCGCTTCATGCACCCTGCTGGCTTCAGCCACAGAGCCACATCGGCTTCAGCCTACACTCTTGCATTCCTTGCAGAGGCTAGGGCAACATCATACACAACATGGCAGCACAACTACCAAGCCCAGCAGCCTGCCAGAACACTCAAGCCGCTTAGCTACACAGCATGCGCACATCATGGCAGCCCAGGTAGCACCTGAGGTAGCACACATACACAACATGGCAGGCAGCAGCGCTACCCAGCCCAGCAGCCTGCCAGAACACTCAAGCCGCTTAGCTAACTACAGCTGCCCAGCTGAGCGCACCATCATGACAGAACATCTAGCTACAACAAGCATCTCCTGCTACCCAGCCAGGATCAATACCGTGGACAACCTGCACAAGCAGGTCAGCACATCAATGGCACGCAGAGCTAGGCCAGCTCAGCATTCAGCCACAACAATCAAGCCGCTAGCTGCATAGCTTGCGCACACTCATACGCTCAGCACCAGTCAGCGGACGCGCTATCCCGTCGAGCTAACTTCCATCTGTACACCTCCGTCTTGGGAGTGAACACACACTGAAGGGCGTTCCGTCGTCCTGGGCATACATACCCAAATACTCCGGGCATTCCATTGGCCCCAAACACTCCGGGCATTCCATTGGCCCCAAACACTCCGGGCATTCCATTGGCCCCAAACACTCCACTCCGGCAATACGCCAACTCCGGCAATCCGACTGCCACGGGAACGGAGTCGCTCTCCGCACCCCATCCTCAACTGCACATCGATGAGCAATCAGCGACTGCAGATCCACAGTACCAGCGCCTCCTAGCGGCTGCACTGGCTGGCAAAGCACGCCAGTTTCAAATCCAGGGAAACCTCATGTACCACACTGGACGGGGGACTCGCCGGCTTTACATCCCGGTGGGACCCATGCGCACCGCCCTACTCCGTGAAGCACATGACATCCCCATCTCCGGCCAAACCAATCGGCCTCCTACATCCGCTTCTTATTCCTCAGCACCGCTGGGAACATGTCAGCATGGACCTCATCACTCAGCTGCCCTCCACTGCAGCTGGACACGATGCCATAATGAGCAGCTGAGGTGTGTCCGCGCTCGCTTGCGCCGGCATGGACTCTGATGCAAGGATTAACGCGCCGCTTGCCAGTAGATGCGGAGTAAATCGCAAGTGCCAATGCAACAAACGCTATCGCAATCGGTGCACTTTGTAGCGAGTAATTGCATGAAGATTACCAACCCCATGTTGGGGACTCCTGAATGATGGGCGCGATTACAGCCACACCACTGTCGAGGAGGCTAACAAGCTATCTGTCAGGGAGCTGCAAGCTTACCTTCGCTTCCACCAGCAGGAGGTCATGAAAGGGTGGTTGAAGCCCAAACTGAAGGGTCTTGTCATGGCTCATGTTCGCAACACAGTAGCCGCCCTGCATGGGGATGAGCTGGGGGCATCCCCTGGTAGCAGCAGGCAGCTGGTACGGGTGCCGCCCCTGACCTGCCCCCCCCTCCTGCTGCACCCCCCCGGCAGCAGCAGGCAGCTGGTGCTGGTGCCGCCCCTGACCTGCCCCCCCCTCCTGCTGCACCCCCCTGGCAGCAGCAGGCAGCTGGTGCGGGTGCCGCCCTTGACCTGCCCCCCCTCCTGCTGCACCCCCCCGGCAGCAGCAGGCAGCTGGTGCTGGTGCCGCCCCTGACCTGCTCCCCCCTCCTGCTGCACCCCCCCGGCATTGGCATTGCTGATGGCTTTGATGGAACCGTGCTTGGTGCTTTGGCCCGACTGTGTGCCCTAATGGACTGGTAGAAGCTGAGACACAGCCAATAAAACATGGCTGGCTTTACAATGTCAACGTCTCGTGAGGGTGGTGGTGGGGTTGCTGGAGGTGTGCTTCGCTGTGAGCTGCATGTCAACTCGGCTGCGGAGTGAAGCTAAACCGTCCGGCTGGTCCCGCGAGGTAAGGTCCCGCGAGGTACGGAGTCCAGAGTTCACTGCGAAGAGCAGGTAGCACTGCATGCAGCAGGTAGAGCACTGCTTGCGCAGGTAAACACCGCTGTCGCGGGTAGTCACTGCTTTCGCAGGTGGGCACCGCTTTCGCGGGTAGGAATCTGAAACACTGCAGGTACAAACACTGCAGGTCAGCGCTGCGAGTTGAGCAGCTGGGCAAGCTTACATTGCGATGGTGTTGATGTGTCAGCGGTAGCTTGAGCCTTTGGCGTTCTTGCACCGGAGGTACTGCCCCAAAATATCTCAACAGCTCGACTACTGCGTTGCGTGAGGCAAGAGCACAGGCTGATGATCGATGCGAGGAAACCAAATGTTAGAGTCTAGCCGGGGCAGCAGTATACATGGCTGGCGACGGAGGCCAGAATCTATTCCGACAGTGGTAGTGGCTGCTTAGTGGCTGTTGCTGATGCTTTCGTACTCTGGAAGTAGCGCGCTTCAGACATCGAGTGGCCAGGATCCATCCTTACATGTCTCTACATTCTTCTCAGCTCTCCAATCAGTGATCCCGAGTAGTATGTTTGAATGCCATCCTCCGCGAATCAATCCATCCCGAATCCTGCCTTGCCTCAGCTTAAGTAAACCGAAAGTCACATCTCATGCATGCAAGGCTAAAAAGACTTGCAAGCGCATTCAAAGCTCATGCATACCAGGTCTGAAGTTTAACTGTAACACTGCAAGGCAGAGTCGGGTCACGCCAAAGTCAATCACGGCGGGCCTGATCGATGAACTGCCGTGCTTTCTTTTCCAGCAGCTGTGTCGTAGAGTTACGAACAGTTTAATAACTCGATATTCTAAAAAGTCACAGTGGTCAGCTTACAACATGCCGATTTGTGCAAGGAGGTACTTTTCTGTGTGACTGGCGTGAGAGAGGAACGCACCTCCCACATAACCCTGCGCGTTTGATGCAATGTCCAGTTATCACTGGCCCCACGACGGTCTTTCGACACCGCCTGCAGCAATGAAAGGCTCGCGGAGCAAGCCTGGCGGGCTGAATTTAGATTGTACTTCTGGCTCGATAGCAGGCGCAGCTCCATCACTGATGCCGTTACATACCACTAGAACAATCGATAATGAGCAGCTGAGGTGTGTCCGCGCTCGCTTGCGCCGGCATGGACTCTGATGCAAGGATTAACGCGCCGCTTGCCAGTAGATGCGGAGTAAATCGCAAGTGCCAATGCAACAAACGCTATCGCAATCGGTGCACTTTGTAGCGAGTAATTGCATGAAGATTACCAACCCCATGTTGGGGACTCCTGAATGATGGGCGCGATTACAGCCACACCACTGTCGAGGAGGCTAACAAGCTATCTGTCAGGGAGCTGCAAGCTTACCTTCGCTTCCACCAGCAGGAGGTCATGAAAGGGTGGTTGAAGCCCAAACTGAAGGGTCTTGTCATGGCTCATGTTCGCAACACAGTAGCCGCCCTGCATGGGGATGAGCTGGGGGCATCCCCTGGCAGCAGCAGGCAGCTGGTACGGGTGCCGCCCCTGACCTGCCCCCCCCTCCTGCTGCACCCCCCCGGCAGCAGCAGGCAGCTGGTGCTGGTGCCGCCCCTGACCTGCCCCCCCCTCCTGCTGCACCCCCCTGGCAGCAGCAGGCAGCTGGTGCGGGTGCCGCCCCTGACCTGCCCCCCCTCCTGCTGCACCCCCCCGGCAGCAGCAGGCAGCTGGTGCTGGTGCCGCCCCTGACCTGCTCCCCCCTCCTGCTGCACCCCCCCGGCAGCAGCAGGCAGCTGGTGATGGTGCTGCCCCTGACCTGCCCACCCCACTCCTACAAATTAATCCCTGCGTCCCTCCCTGCGTGTTGACCGACCTTGTCCGATCGGGCTGAAATTTTGATAGATGGTAGTTTGCAGAAAATAAAACATATTTTTCAGAATAAAATTTTTAAAAAATTCAAAGGCGGCTGCGCTGTGGCCCTGTGGCTAGAGTGCAGGGATGAGTGCAGGGATAGGTTGCGGGCCACAGCGCAACAGCTGTTGATTTTTTCATAACTAATTTCTTGCATAATATGTTTTATTTATTGCAAACTACCATCTATAAAGATTTCAGCCCGATCGGACAAGGTTGGTAAACACGCAGGGACGGACGCAGGGATTAATTTGTAGGAGGGCCCTCCTGCTGCACCCCCCTGGCAGCAGCTGGCAGCTGGTGCGGGTGCCGCCCCTGCCCTAACCCCTCTTCCTGCTGCACCCCCCTGGCAGCAGCTGGCAGCTAGTGCGGGTGCCGCCCCTGACCTGGCCCCCCCCTCCTGCTGCACACCCCTGGCAGCAGCTGGCAGCAGGTGCTAGTGTAGCCCTAGGGTTGCTCACCCCTCCACTTGTTGCTGCACCTGAGGAGCAGCAGGGGACAACAACGGAGATGAACACGAGCTCGACACGCAAGCGCAAGGGGGGCGTGAGGGATCGGACCTAACCTGCCCAGCAAGGTAACAAAGCAATGGCCTATACACCTTGTACTGCTCAGTTGCATCTGTTTGGCATGCCGTGATGACCGTTTTTACTGCGGCGACTGTCCCGGACTGTTTGCAGGGGCTACTGGGCCACGTCGGTCGCGGCGGTCGATCGCGGCGAGGCCCGCATAGGCAATACACGCATGAATTTGCATGTTGATATTTGAAGCGCCAGTGCGCTCAGCACAATGCACGGGAATAAGTGAAACACGCTTCACCCCGTAGCTGACAGAGTGCTCTATCCGGGGATGTGCGTAGCATAATTAGAGATCACGTGGCTGGGACGCGGCGTCGTTTTGATTACTAGGGATAGGTTTTCTGTTAGTTGGGGACTGCGGAGGGTCACCGCTAGGCTCGCTTCCTAGGCATTTCTGACCCTGCGGAGGGTCGCCGCTGGCTCATTTCCTAGGCATTTCTGACCCTGCGGAGGGTCACCGCTGGCTCATTTCCTAGGCGTTCCTGACCCTGCGGAGGGTCACCGCCATGGCCCTTGGTCAGCTTCCACCGGCGCAGCTGGTCTGCCAACAGCTGGCCTGTCGTCGGATCCCACACCCCTAAGGCTGCACTGACTACCTGGGTGACGCCGGGGTCAATCCCTACCCCAATTTGAGTGGCAGGGTTGAACACCAACTGCCGTGTTTGAGCTAGGCCCTTGCCAATGCGGGGCAGTCCCAACTCATGGGCCGCTACAGCTGCTTCACCTGGGGCTGCCACTGGGCTGCTCTTGCTGCTGGAGGGGCCTGCTGCTGAGGGTGGAGCAGGAGGGGTTGGGAGTGGGCGTGTGTAGTGCACACATACACTGACACCATCAGTCTCCACCGTCCTCTCGAAATCAAAGCCTTGGTTGGCCAGCTTGCCCGTGCTGAACCACTTGTCCCAATGGTTGCTACGGGCTGGCTCTGCGGTGAACTCCTCCGTTGTCTCCCTTGTGAGCCCCAGCTGCTGGCACACCCCATGCAACACCCTGCTGTCCACCTTGACGAAGTGCACCCCTACCATGGCCAAGGGGGTGAGGGTGAAGGGGGGTGGGCAGGTCAGGACCCTGGGACCTACCCTACGCTCATGCGGTCACATGCTCACATAGCATAGCATAGCCAGAACCAGCTACAGACTCAGGGCAGGTGTCAAGGATGGGTGTTGAAGGGGTTCTTCACATCTTGGTTAGGTGATGGGAGCAGGCCGCGCCCCAGGCGGAAGCTCCTCCCTTGATACACGCCGGCTCCGCCGGAGTAGTCTTCTTCTTCAGCAGGAAGGGTAGGCTGTGTACCAGGCGACGCTAACATGGAAAGGGTCTTTGGTCTGCAGCTGGGTCCTCTAGCTCGCAGGCTTGCTCTTCTGCGAGTCTGCCATCTCCCCTTTGCGCATACCTCACACATACTTTTCAAATGTTGGAATGAGGGCCGCGGGGTCGCGTCCCGCGCATCCGACCACTCTGGTCACACCCCAGTTTTCCGCCTGCATAATCTGAAGCCCAGCTCCTCCTGTACAAAACCTGTGCCAGTACATCTCAGTTTCCCCATACACTCTGCCTCATGCCTCGACAAAGGAAGGATTATGAGGCTGGTGACGCTGCTCGGGAGCGCGATGAGATCTTCACAGGCTCCAGCAACGACACAAGCAGTGCTGCGTCTGAGTCCAGCTTCGATTGCCTTGAGTCCTGCGGCAACTTTCACAAGATAACGCCCAGCACTCTTGCCAATGCCATGGACAACAAGCAAAAGGTAGTGTTGCTATAGCTTCGCAAGGCGTCCTTCGGCAAACCCAATCGGCATGTAGCCTGCACTGGCAACCCTGGTTGTTGTCAACCGCGGGCACGCAGGTCCAGCACCGTGGCGAAGCCCATCTCGATCCACGAGTGAAAGAGCTGGCGACGGATATTGATGCCACGGAGGATCGCCTGGTGCGAGCTCTCGAGGCAGAGCTGGAAGAGGAGCGCAAGGAGTTGCAACGAAAACTGGATGCTGGGCGGGAGGCCTTGGAGCGGACGGGCAACCTGCTGTGCTACCTGAAGCTGGAGGTGATCGAGCGAGAGAGCATGCGGGGCTTGCAGGTGTTTAAGGCCACGGCACAGAGGTCTACCTTCCCCAGGCACCATTTCACTGCTCATCAACACATCATGGTGAGTTGTGGCAAACATCTGACGGCAGCCGTAACCCAGCAAGCCGTAATCAGGGTCGAGTGAGGCAGTAACTTGCATTGTTTGGGGGTCACAAGCCCCGGTAAGAACCTCACATCAGCGAAGGGGGCGCTGTGATCCTGCCCAGAACTGTCGCACAATGCCGTGTGCGATTGCACTGGCTGGCCACAGGTGCTGCGGGACATGGATGAGCAGGAGGCTGCGGAAGAGGTGGTACCCAGCAAAGCAGGTGGGTGCGCTTCAGCTGCCGACCCCTGCCAACCCCTACCGCCCCTCACTCGCATGCGAGCATGGCAAGTGTGACTGTGCCGCATTTGCTGGCGCTCGTCCTAAATCAATGCTACAAATCCAGGATGCCAGGTGGATAGAGGCATAGAGTGTTTGTCCCACACTTGCAAACCGCTGCATGCCAGCCTGAGCGCGCTGAGTGCACTGCCACTGAGCACTTTGTCCCGCCCCAGACTGTGCATTGCTGGACCGCGTGTGTGTTGGTGTGCTGCCCCATGTGTGCTGCTCAGACCTGATTGAAGACCTGGGGCGGGAGCCAGCCCCTGCAGCACAGGGTCTGGTTGGGCCCACGGAGATGTTGCCCACAGCCATCTGGACGTCCAATACTGAACCCTGTACCACCACCCCTCCTACTGCACCTCCTACGCTCAAGGCTGCAGTGAAAGTAGCGGCGCCTGCCTCCTCCCCTGCCTCCTCCTCCCCTTCCAATGGTGCATCAAAGCAGCAAAAGACTGCCCTCCACGACAGCTTGATGAGCATCAAATTGCTTAGCACCTTCTCCGCACTGGTTGACTATGTTGCTGACGACCACATCATCATCGTCACTCGCTCCAAAGACGCCTGGATGGAGGTGGAGGAACGAGAGGTGAGGCTAGGTCTAGTACTCTTTGTTTGCCGTCCTGCATGCTGCCATATGGCTGGGGTAGCAGGAAGGAGGCAGTACAGCCTGAGTGTGCGACAGTGAGTGACACGACTACAACTGACCAGTATGAGTGACGCAGCTCTTCGTCCCTCACTAGGGCCAGCATGTGAGTCAGAGGACTAAGGGCTGCTAAGGAGGGTGTGTGGAGTGTTTCCATGCACATGGCACATGGCACGCAGGCCAGCAGGTAGGCCAGCAGCTGTGACGCAGCCTACTGCCAGTCTTGTCAGAATGCCTGGGTAGCCACTTGATATTCTGTGCATGATGCACTGTGTCCACCACCGCTACGCTGAGCAGCTGAGCAGCACACCGCCCAACACACAACTCAAGCATGCTTGCATGGGATGCTTGCGGCAATGCTTGCATGCTCACCACCCACACTCTCACTCGTACTCCCAATTACTTGCCTGCCTGTCTCCTTGCCTGCCCATGCGCCCGCCCACCTGCCTGCACACCTGCCTGCCCACCCACCTGCCTGCCTGCCTGCCTGCCTGTCTGCCCTCCTTAGGGTCAGCACTGCTGGGCCATGTTTGAGGGATTGGATGAAACCGGCTACCGCCGCATGATGGCAGCTGCTGAGGCACTTGATCAGTTTTTCAACTGCACCCCAAACGGCCGTGTCAGTGATGACGAACTGCGCATCCGCCAAATCCTGGTGGGCGGCCAAGGAGGGCAGCTGGGGGCCCAAGAGGAGGCTGCCTCCAGCTGTGTGAGCTGGATGACCCCGGAGGCACAGGCTGAGCTGAGGGCTGCGCTGGACAAGGACACACTGCTGAACGCTGCTCAACGCGACAACCTGCAGCAGGCGGCCGCTCGCAGCTTCACGCTGATGCAGGTGGGGCACCAAAGGGGGGTGGGGGAGAGGTGAGGGGGGTCTAGGCAGGTAGGCTGGGCATGTTGCAGAGCGGGGAAGCGAGGCGGGTAAGGGGACCCACGCCACATACATGCAATGCGGGGTCATAGGTCCTCAGCTGAAAGCTTGCAGGGGCAGCTCACGCCCTTCCCAAAAGCTGACGTGCCTGCCCGCTGGTCTGCCTTACCTTGCACAGGGGCCCCCCGGCACTGGCAAGAGCGCTGCTCTGGTCAGCATGGTCAAGGCGCTGTGCCGGGTGTTCCACTGCCCCACAGTGCTTCCTGACAGGCCATTCATGGTGGCCACCAACCTGCCCATGGCTGAGTGGAGGAGCAAGCAGCTTTTGTACTGGCTGCAGAGTTTCAGCCCTGAGCTTGTTGATGCAAAGCAAAAGGCCATCATCCTTGGCGCTCTGCAGGCAAGAAAGCAAACAGGGTCAGCTAAGGGATAGTAGAAAACCATTCAGTACGGTTCAACATGACTTTGTCTGCCTTTCTGAGCATTCTCTGTAAAGAGAGTCACTTGTGCTAACATTGCGCAAGGAAAACCCTCTTCTCTTCACCACCACCTTCCAGACATTCTCATGTAGTGCAACCCTTCATCTCCTTTCCCCCTCCCCCTCCCCTTCCCCTTTGACATTTGCTTGCATTGCCTGCCCTGTTGGTGCTTCCAGGACCTCACTGGTCTGTGGTGTGCCAATGCCACCAAGGCCAAGCTTCAGCGGGTCATTGCTGGTCACTTGGAGGATGACAGCAAGCTGGAGCATGACGCTGCGATGAGCGCTGCTGAGCCCTGCGCTGCTGCCCTGCTAGCTGCCTTGGAGGAGGTGAAGAGCAACCCTCCCATCCCCTACCAGGCTGCCAGCCAGCAGAACATGCGCATCATGATGGCTGCGGAGTCCAACGCAGCTGTGGACCGCCTGCTGGCTGGGCTGGTGGACGACCCCAACTTCACGGGCTACACAGTCATTCGCATGGGACCCAGCAACAAGGCAAGACAGTCCAACTTCATACCCTGCATGGGGAGAGGATCTTGACATTAGATACCTCCATGGCACGGGAGGGGCAAGTTTGCATGTCCCTCTGTGCTTGCCACCACAGCAAGCACGGCAGCTAGGGGTGCAGGAGTAGGCACCTGCCCCTCTGCTGCCTGACAGCCGACCCAGGTAGGCGAGCAGGGGTGGGTCTGTATGGCAGCCTTGCCTTCGATTGCCAGCTGAAGCATTGCACCGCTACCACTAGACTTATGCACAGAGCCCACTCCCTGCGCATGCCCCCTGGCCCTCTTCACCAGCTGCTCCCTGACCCCTGTGCTGCCCCTCACCCCCACAGGTCACTACCCCACGACTGGCTCAGTACTGCCTGGAGGTGCAGAAGGCCGAACACAAGCTGGTGGTGGCAGCCCGGCAGCTGAAGCTGGCCTTCTCAGATGGCAACAGCAGCCGGGCTGAGCAGGACGAGGCGGTGGACATGGTTTCCCGCACGCTGCGCTGGGTGGCCCAGGAGAACGAGGAGGAGGCGACAAAGGTAGGGAGCTGATTTAGTGGAAGTGGGGACGTGAGGGCGTGGGGGCGGGCACGGAGTGGCAGGGGGATCAAGCTGCTGCTCTGCAGCCATGTTCCTCCGTAGCCAGCTGTAGCGACAGCCAGCTGCAGCCACTAAGCATCACGGCTCGAGTGTCGCTTCATGTGTGTGCCACGTCTGTTTAGCATGTCCTCATCACTGACTGTGCCTGTCACAAAGCACCACACCATAGTTGCCAGCTGCCAGCCTCTAGGGCCTGGCTGTCCCTGGCCAGCCAAACACGCACCCGCCCTGGCTACCTCTGCCCTTCCACAACCCTGACCCTCACCCTGACCCTGACCCTGACCCTCAACACCTTCATCCACCCCACCGTGCGCTGCTGTCCCCTCCACCCTGCCTGCCTGCCCAACAGCCACACGTCAACGGTGCTCTGCGCGAGCAGCTGCTAAATGTGGCTAGACGTTTGAAGTCATGGACAGTGGGCGTGATCACGCAGCTGGCTCAAGAGTTCCAGGTGAATGGGCGTGACGTGCAAGGCTGGCTGGCTGGATACGCACAACACCCCTGATGGAGGCACCAGGTTTGAATCAGCTCTCCCTCAGCTCATCCTCCCCCTGTACCACGGAAGGCTCGCTGGCTGACTGCGCACTACACCACTGCAGGCTGACACAGCAGCAGGTTGCAGAAGGCACTGACTGCTTGCTGTTGGTTTTGGCACGGACATGGCTTATGGCCTGCAATAGTGTGCAGGTAGTGTTCATGACATGCTACAGCCAGCTATTAGCTGTGAGCTGTTTGGGTCTTAGGCCCATGACTGTCGGGTGCGCATGGCCTCGGTGGAGGTGGAGAGGGGGGCACCCTTTGCTTGTGGCGCTCCACCTGACCATGAACTTTTGCAGCCTGACTATGGCGCCACGGTGCAGGGGAGTAGAAAGGTTCACAGGGATATGCTGGAGATGGTCAACATCTGGCACAGCTGCTCACCATGAGATGGCAGCCCTCTTGCAGGATACCAAGCAGCTTCTGTACACACCTCACACCTCGCACCTCACATCTCATACCAGCTATAAGCTGTTGAGCATCATCGGCAGTGACCCCCACGCTTGCAAAAGATGGCATGACTGGAGTTTTGAAATGCTCATGACGCATGCTCCAGGTCGCCAAGGCTGCAAAGAAGGATATTAAGAAGTTTGAAATCAAGCTGCATGAGGTGGGGAGGACGATGGAGCAGCTGGCTATGTTCGACATTGTCATCCGAGCTCATGTAAGGCCCAACCCCCTCACCCTGCCCTCCTGTGTCCTGGCTTGCATGCTTCCCCGTCAGGCCTGCACGCCCTCAACACCCATATCACCCTTGTTGCCTGCCTCATGACCTTGGTGCCACGCATCTTGGCGCATGGGCTGCACTGCCTCCTCAAGCTTTGTCTATGGTTTGTATACTCGAGCTACATGCAATATGCAGGATCATGTCTCGGATGTATGACTCAGGATGCACAGGGCCAGTATGCCACCAATCTTGACCGCTATTCATGCTGGTTGTTTACTCGGCCTCATAAGCACGAGCCTTGTGCCTGTTGCAACTCCCACTCCTACTGTGCTCCTCGGGATGATGCAAGCACAGCGAAGCATTGCTGCCCATCCGGTCGCGCGACACAGTGCTGGCATCACTCCTAAGGGTTAGAGAGCAAAGTGTGAGTGATAGGAAAAGTCGGAGTAGTAGCAGCAGCAGCAGGAGTGAGAGGTGATACAGTGCTGGCATCAGCCCAAGGGGCCAGAGGGCAAAGTGTGTACAGAGTGCGTGGGAGACCTGCTAAAGGGAGCTGAGCCGTGCTGGTGGCTGCCTGGCCTTGCAGGTGGTGGTGGGCACGTGCGTGGCCCTGGGTGAGCTGCGCAACTCTCGGGACCTGACCCTGGTCTGCCCCATCGTGTTGTGTGACGAGGCGGCCCAGTCCAGCGAGTGTGCTTCAATGGTGCCCCTCACACTGGGCGCTCAGTGGGCGCTCATGGCGGGCGACACCAAGCAGCTGTGCCCGGTACTGAAGAGCACCACAGCACGCACCGCCCTCAGGCTCTACAGCTCTGGCGGCTCCCTGTATGGCAGGTGAGGCCAAAAGGGGGTGGTTGGGGTGGTTGATGGTGGTTAAACTGCAGTGGGGCTTCTTACAACTCAGGATGAGGCATGGGAGGGAGGAGTGGGAGCAGTGGAAGACTGATCCCTATCCACATCCCTATCCACAACCATCCAGGGCCTGAAGGGGGGTGAGCTGAGTCTCCAGGCCGGACGACTCCATGCCGGTACAAACCCATGCAGATACCCGTGGTTCATCATTTCATACAGTGCCACTAAGAGCATCTCACTGTCATCTCTGCCTCAATGAGCGGGTAATGCCCCTGTAAGACCGTGAGCTGTTCCTGGCTGCAGGCTGCAAGCGGCTGGGGTGATGGAGGGCACGCTGGTGATGCAGTACCGCATGCACCCCGTCCTGCGAGAGTTCCCCAGCAACACCTTCTACGGGGGCCGCCTGGTGGAGGACCCACAGCACATGCCCCGCATGGACCTGCCCAAGCTGGGGTGCGTGAGGAGGCTGGGTGCGGCTGCTTGTGTTGTGCATGCTTCGCTTGATGTTGCTGCATAGCCGGCCCCTGAGCATTGCTCCAGAGCCCATCATGGCTGATGCAAAGAGGTGCTGGTTAAGTTAGTCATCGAACACATGAAGTAGCAGCATGTTATGGGAGCTGTTTTTCAAGCAACCTGCCTTCTTGCCAACCTTCCTACTAACACCATAGTAAGTTCAGTGCGAAGGCTTAGGGTTAGGGTTAGGGATGCTTTCAAGTTATGGGAGCTGCACGCCTACTGCCTTGCCCTGCCTTGCTTGGCCCTGCCTTGCTTGGCCCTACCTCCACCATTGCTGCCATGTGGGGTCTCTTCTACACAGGGGCATGGAGTGGCCCCGGCCCGGCTACCCGGTGGCATTCTATGACATGGCCGGGAGGCAGGAGAGGGGCAGCCTGGACGCCTGGGGGCCGCAGTCCTGGCGCAATGAGGAGGAGGCCAGCGTGGCACTGCGCCTCATGCTCCTGGTGGGCCGCGACCCAGCGGTGGCCAGCATCGCCATCCTCACGCCCTACACGGCCCAGGTGGGGCAGGACAGCCCTTGGACTTAGCGCCGGCTGCCCATGCTACAGCGTGCTACAACGTGCCTTCATAGTGTGCTTCTAGCTCCTACACCCACACACGGCCCTGGCCCACACCACCACCTCTACCACATGAGCTGCCACCTCATGCTGTGGATGTTATGAGTTGATTGTTCATCCTGCTCATGTCAAGACCTTAATAAGCCTAGGACCATGGTGAGTGTCGTTTGCTGTTGTCCTGGTCGCAGTGCTCCACCATCAACAACCTGCTACACGGGAAGGAGGCCCAGGCGCTGTTTGCTCAGTACCGGGCTCGTGGCATCTTCAACGCCTCAGCCTGCCGCGCATACACCGTGGACGGCTACCAGGGCCAGGAGGTGAGGGCTAGGGGCTGAACCTCGGGGTCAACAGCGCTGTGTGGAGGGCTGGTCCAACGGGTAAGCCATGAGGGCGGGATGCTAGGTGGAAGATTGAGGTGTGGCGTAGGCTGCAAGGCAAGGCGGGGCCAGGGAGGTGGTCTGCTGGCTTCGGTCTCGAGCTATTACGCTCCAACGCCTCGGCCTCGCGTTTTTAGGGCGCCTAAAACTGCCAGCGCTTCCACTATCTACTACATAATGCTCTCTGACCGCCAATCATCTACTACATATTGGCGTGGTCTTCTACTTCTTCTTCCATTATTCCTCGCTTACATCCTTCCTCTCCCTTCCTCATGCTGTTTGGTTGAGGTATGGCAAGGTGCCAAGCAGCAGCCACCACATAGAGCTGAGCAGGGGCTGCCAGGCTTGCATCTTAAAGTGCACTGTCTGCTCCATGGCCGCAGGCTGATGTGGTCATCCTCACCACAGTGCGCACCGCTGGATCCGTGGGCCATGTGGCCGACCCCCGCCGCCTGAACGTGGCCATCACCCGGGCCAGGCGGGGCCTCCTCATCGTGGGCTGTGCGGCTGCACTTAGCTCCGAGGTCAACGTACTCATGAGCAAGCAAAACTACCGCACTGTGAACTACTGGCCACGGTGAGTGGCTGACTGGTGGGCAGGCGCTGACAGGCGTTGACAGGTTCAGTGGGCCAGCCTCATGTAGCTCGGTCAGCGAACCTGAACCGGCCCTAGTGCTTGTCTGCCTGCAGCTTCATTGATCACATCAAGGCCAAGGGCGGCTTCGTGGACAAAGACCAGGTGCAGGACAAGCTCAGATATCATGTCACGCTGCCCATGTGCCTGGTGAGTGCAAAGGGATGATGGCACCAGCTGCCTGCAGGCATGCGGTGTGCCACAGGGTGGTATTCTTGCGCAACTCATGCCATGCCCTCTCACCCTCCTCCTCATGACATTGGATGCTTAAGCTCTTGCGCTGGGGACCTCAGCGTCTAGGCAACCTTGCAACATCATGAACAGATGCCTTAGCTTTTCATACAGAGCGCACTGCTGGTCACTTGGCTGCTGCACCTGCTGACTCAAGCAGCAGCAAAGGCAGGGGCGGCTAGGGGTGCTATCACATTGATGAGTGAAGCTGATGCGGTGTGATTTGCCCTCACAGTGCACGCTGGAGGATGACAGGTGGCAGTCACAGAAGGTATACGACTACCAACAGATGACCCTGACGACCCGGAAGCACAAGGGTGGCCGAGTGCCAGCCCCAGCCCCAGCCCTAGTGCCAGCCCCAATCCTAGCCCACGCATGATGGGCATGATGGGCATGATGAGGGTATGGGATATGTTCCCACAAGGAAGTGAGTGTGATGGGTGTGGCCTATTTAGGCCCCCCTTCCCAGCAGGGAGGAGATAAGCGGTGATTAACACGGCATGATGGGCATAGCAGGTGTGTGAACGACACTCACAGGCAATGCAGGACACTAGCAGCACTTTTGATGAGCCATGCCAACAGCTATTTGTCACAGGCAGGTTCACTTGGATGGTTGCTGAGCCTGGTGAGGTGGGAGGGCAGCTTTGTACACTAAGGGGGGTGAAATCGTCATGATGACTGACTCACGTTGGGTTGATGTCTGCAGAGCCCTTCTTACTGCTTTGTAGGCGTGTGCATGGTCATCTGATCCATGATAGAGCACGCAAGGGTGAGGCGGGCTAATGGACCATCATCACCACTAACATCAATGCCACTGTCACTATTGTCATCATCGTCATCAGAAGCATATGACATCCGCATATCAGCGTAGATTGTGCGTGCAGTGCAATTCTGCCTAGGAAGCGTCCGTGACATTGTGCTAGCTGACTTGGAGGCATTTAGCCTGAGGAAGCTATGCAGTTGTCTTGTATCAATATATAATGCAAAGCCGGTCAAGCTGTAGTGTTGCACACGGCAGGCACCACGGGAAAGACCACTTCTCAGGCATCCCTGGCATGGTAATCGTTGCAACATGGTAATCGGATGGAATGGAAATGGTAGACACCTTCTCAATACTACACCGGTTTTGATTGCAAACGGCGGCAAGTTCGCGAAGCGGTCAAACAATGATTTGACCTGCGTAAATGATGCTGCGATGGATCGCTTCGTGGTCCGTGGCATCAGTGCCGATGACGCAGCCGATAATTTGCTACGCCAGGTTGACCAACATGATGAAATGCTCCATCGAAGGGCTGTCGATCGTGAATATGTCGCGAAGCGTGGGCTGGGCAGGCCTCGCAAGCTGTTTAGCATTGGGCTCGGGCTAGCCCGCGACCCAGCCGCGTCGCCAAGCACGCCTCCTCCTCCCCCTCCCTCGCAAACTTGGCAGGCCATTGGGCTCCAAGAACAAGCCTAAGCCAGCCCCAACAAGACAAGCAACGCCCACTCCCACACGCAAGCAGGCACGGTTGGTGTGCAACACTAGCAGCAGCGCCAACAGCAGCAGCGCTAACACAAGCAGCGCCGGCAACAGCAGCGGCGAAGACGGTAGCAGCGAGGGGTGGGTAGGTAGCAAGTTAGCAGCCGGGGTGGCTGGCTACAAGAAGTCAGCTGTTGGGGTGGTTGGCAAGGCCAGGGCAGCAACCGGGGTGGCTGGCCGCACCAGGTCAGCATCTGGCTGGTCTTTGCCTTGGCCAAAGCTGCGGCATGGGTGACTGCAAGGCCACGCAAGTTTGAGTGTTCAGAGGAAGATGCAGAGATATGCCGGCACTACAAGCAGCCACAGGAGCACCATGACTTCATGGGGGAGGTTCAGTGCCCTATCTAGTGCGAAGTCAAGACTTGGTGACTTGGTGCACGGTGACACTCAGTGATGGGTAATACAGGATACGTGTATCGATACCGATACGTATTTTTTGTATAATACAAATAGGGAGCGGTTCCTTAACTAAGTTTAATTAGTTCCGTTTTCATGCGTTATAATAGTTAATAGCCTGCTGTTTAAGAGAATTAGTTCCCTATTACGCTCTTAAAAACGCGGGACGCGGACCATTTTAGAAAAGTGCATAGCTGGTTCAAACTGGCTACCGTTGCAAGTCGCGTATGGTGCTACCACGCCCCGCCCTTCGCTCCAAAACAAAGTGTTGCTCCAGAAGTGCGGCTTCGCCGCACAGAATGTAGCCACAACGCACCTAAAACGGAACTAAATTAGATAGTGGAAGCGCCCGGGGCGTTTTAGGCCCCTAAAAACGCGAGGCCGAGGCGCTGGAGCGTAACAGCTCTCGACCTCAGCCAGCAGCCGCGTCGCTACGCTCCGCGGCTGCTGGCTTCGGTCTCGAGCTGTTACGCTCCAGAGCCGAGGCCGAGTGTTTTTAGGGGCTACGCACCGAGTTTCAGGCTGAGCTGAGCAGGGGGCGGAGGGGGTTCACCTGGGGGTGTGCCAGGCTGGGTGGCGCGGGCGGGGCGGGGCGGGGCGGGGCGGGGCGGGGCGGGGCGGGGCGGGGCGGGGCGGGGCGGGGCGGGGCGGGGCGGGGCGGGGCGGGGCGGGGCGGGGCGGGGCGGGGCGGGGCGGGGCGGGGCGGGGCGGGGCGGGGCGGGGCGGGGCGGGGCGGGGCGGGGCGGGGCGGGGCGGGGCGGGGCGGGGCGGGGCGGGGCGGGGCGGGGCGGGGCGGGGCGGGGCGGGGCGGGGCGGGGCGGGGCGGGGCGGGGCGGGGCGGGGCGGGGCGGGGCGGGGCGGGGCGGGGCGGGGCGGGGCGGGGCGGGGCGGGGCGGGGCGGGGCGGGGCGGGGCGGGGCGGGGCGGGGCGGGGCGGGGCGGGGCGGGGCGGGGCGGGGCGGGGCGGGGCGGGGCGGGGCGGGGCGGGGCGGGGCGGGGCGGGGCGGGGCGGGGCGGGGCGGGGCGGGGCGGGGCGGGGCGGGGCGGGGCGGGGCGGGGCGGGGCGGGGCGGGGCGGGGCGGGGCGGGGCGGGGCGGGGCGGGGCGGGGCGGGGCGGGGCGGGGCGGGGCGGGGCGGGGCGGGGCGGGGCGGGGCGGGGCGGGGCGGGGCGGGGCGGGGCGGGGCGGGGCGGGGCGGGGCGGGGCGGGGCGGGGCGGGGCGGGGCGGGGCGGGGCGGGGCGGGGCGGGGCGGGGCGGGGCGGGGCGGGGCGGGGCGGGGCGGGGCGGGGCGGGGCGGGGCGGGGCGGGGCGGGGCGGGGCGGGGCGGGGCGGGGCGGGGCGGGGCGGGGCGGGGCGGGGCGGGGCGGGGCGGGGCGGGGCGGGGCGGGGCGGGGCGGGGCGGGGCGGGGCGGGGCGGGGCGGGGCGGGGCGGGGCGGGGCGGGGCGGGGCGGGGCGGGGCGGGGCGGGGCGGGGCGGGGCGGGGCGGGGCGGGGCGGGGCGGGGCGGGGCGGGGCGGGGCGGGGCGGGGCGGGGCGGGGCGGGGCGGGGCGGGGCGGGGCGGGGCGGGGCGGGGCGGGGCGGGGCGGGGCGGGGCGGGGCGGGGCGGGGCGGGGCGGGGCGGGGCGGGGCGGGGCGGGGCGGGGCGGGGCGGGGCGGGGCGGGGCGGGGCGGGGCGGGGCGGGGCGGGGCGGGGCGGGCGGGGCGGGGCGGGGCGGGGCGGGGCGGGGCGGGGCGGGGCGGGGCGGGGCGGGGCGGGGCGGGGCGGGGCGGGGCGGGGCGGGGCGGGGCGGGGCGGGGCGGGGCGGGGCGGGGCGGGGCGGGGCGGGGCGGGGCGGGGCGGGGCGGGGCGGGGCGGGGCGGGGCGGGGCGGGGCGGGGCGGGGCGGGGCGGGGCGGGGCGGGGCGGGGCGGGGCGGGGCGGGGCGGGGCGGGGCGGGGCGGGGCGGGGCGGGGCGGGGCGGGGCGGGGCGGGGCGGGGCGGGGCGGGGCGGGGCGGGGCGGGGCGGGGCGGGGCGGGGCGGGGCGGGGCGGGGCGGGGCGGGGCGGGGCGGGGCGGGGCGGGGCGGGGCGGGGCGGGGCGGGGCGGGGCGGGGCGGGGCGGGGCGGGGCGGGGCGGGGCGGGGCGGGGCGGGGCGGGGCGGGGCGGGGCGGGGCGGGGCGGGGCGGGGCGGGGCGGGGCGGGGCGGGGCGGGGCGGGGCGGGGCGGGGCGGGGCGGGGCGGGGCGGGGCGGGGCGGGGCGGGGCGGGGCGGGGCGGGGCGGGGCGGGGCGGGGCGGGGCGGGGCGGGGCGGGGCGGGGCGGGGCGGGGCGGGGCGGGGCGGGGCGGGGCGGGGCGGGGCGGGGCGGGGCGGGGCGGGGCGGGGCGGGGCGGGGCGGGGCGGGGCGGGGCGGGGCGGGGCGGGGCGGGGCGGGGCGGGGCGGGGCGGGGCGGGGCGGGGCGGGGCGGGGCGGGGCGGGGCGGGGCGGGGCGGGGCGGGGCGGGGCGGGGCGGGGCGGGGCGGGGCGGGGCGGGGCGGGGCGGGGCGGGGCGGGGCGGGGCGGGGCGGGGCGGGGCGGGGCGGGGCGGGGCGGGGCGGGGCGGGGCGGGGCGGGGCGGGGCGGGGCGGGGCGGGGCGGGGCGGGGCGGGGCGGGGCGGGGCGGGGCGGGGCGGGGCGGGGCGGGGCGGGGCGGGGCGGGGCGGGGCGGGGCGGGGCGGGGCGGGGCGGGGCGGGGCGGGGCGGGGCGGGGCGGGGCGGGGCGGGGCGGGGCGGGGCGGGGCGGGGCGGGGCGGGGCGGGGCGGGGCGGGGCGGGGCGGGGCGGGGCGGGGCGGGGCGGGGCGGGGCGGGGCGGGGCGGGGCGGGGCGGGGCGGGGCGGGGCGGGGCGGGGCGGGGCGGGGCGGGGCGGGGCGGGGCGGGGCGGGGCGGGGCGGGGCGGGGCGGGGCGGGGCGGGGCGGGGCGGGGCGGGGCGGGGCGGGGCGGGGCGGGGCGGGGCGGGGCGGGGCGGGGCGGGGCGGGGCGGGGCGGGGCGGGGCGGGGCGGGGCGGGGCGGGGCGGGGCGGGGCGGGGCGGGGCGGGGCGGGGCGGGGCGGGGCGGGGCGGGGCGGGGCGGGGCGGGGCGGGGCGGGGCGGGGCGGGGCGGGGCGGGGCGGGGCGGGGCGGGGCGGGGCGGGGCGGGGCGGGGCGGGGCGGGGCGGGGCGGGGCGGGGCGGGGCGGGGCGGGGCGGGGCGGGGCGGGGCGGGGCGGGGCGGGGCGGGCTTCTACACAAGGAGCCAATAAATGTTGGCAGTCTATTATTTGACGACCTGCAATTAAGTGGACGGCAAAAAGAATCCCAATTGAAACATGGGAAAAAGTGAGCCCGTCCATGCCGCTGAGCCGCTGAGCGCGACAGCTGCTCGCTGATACCAGCCCCACTAGTCAGGCCATTCCCGGCAAAGCGCGACCTGATCTCTCAGCACACCCGCCCGCCCCGGCACAGGTGCACATCAGCCCGAGCAACCCGCTAGCCTCGCGTTGGTGAGCTGCACCGCCCTGCGCAAGAGCTGCTGTGAAATTCTGAAATTTGGGGGTGCAGCCAATGGCGGGGGTGCAGCCAATGGCGGGGGTGGCTAGTGCGGCGATTGCTGTACTGTGCGGCGAACTGTCTCGTAACTGCGAGCCGTCGCGGATCGTGTGAGGTTGGAGTCCCGTTCTGCTGTAGCCCTTCTCGCATTTCACCGCTGTAAGCCAACACCCACAACCCTAGAATACCGCGAAGCAACACCAAGTCTGCCTCAATTATACCGAGCTTCGAGCTGAAAAGGTGTCAAAAGGTTACAATTTTAGATTTAGATTTATTTTGATGGTCGTCAGACTGGCATCAGCAGAGTAGAGCAGCATGGAGAAGGGTAAGCCCACCTCTTGGAGCCTATTAATTAATGGGGCCACACGGTCTTGATGCTGCTGTCACTGCTGTGCTCCTACCATGGTCTCTAGTACCAGAGCCCCTGAGCCAGCACATGTTAGTCATGATGTTGGACATGAGGTCAGGCTCCTCGCACATCGTGCACTATCCATCGCGTGAAACAGGGACTCATTGCTACTGGGTTCACTGGGTCTCGCTCAGGCCCCTCACTCTTCCCTTTTAACGCGCTTGAGCTCCACCACATCAAATACCATGCCTGACTTGCTTTCGTCAGAGATGTTCCACAACCGCGCATACAGTGTACAGCGTTGGCCGGGAGGCACATGCACCTTGCCCACCTGGAACATGCAAGTGCACACCTCGCCATGTCAATGATAGTAAGCGCAGCAGTAGTAGCCGCAACCGCCAGCAGCAGCTGTACCAGCCGATGCGTTGTAGCAGCAACACAGCTAGCACCACGACCCAGCTTGTCTTGTGCATCAGCCATTGGCCTCACCTGTAGCCACACCCAGCCATCGCCCTCAGTAGGCCTTGCCACCTCCTGCAGCTCCTCGGTTGAGAAGAGGCAGCAGCAGCAGCAGCACGACTGTAGTGACAACCAGCAACACAAGCCACCTTGTCTTACGTATGAGCCACTGGTCTCACCTCCAGCCCCACCCAGCCGCTGTACTTGGCAGATCTTGCCAGCTTCCAAAGCTCCTTAAGTGAATAGCAGCGGTACAGTGGCAGGCCCTCAATAGCCTGGCCTGCCAGGCTGCTCATCTTCTGCCTACTGATCAGAGGCAGATTGGAGGTGGCCTCCTTGCCGGGCCTGCAGGCACCATAGAGGGAACAGTTGAGCAACCAATGGGCAGGCAGGCATGGTGAGCGTCATGCAGAGGTGGGCCCCACTCTTCATCTCTCAATCTGGCAGCATTGCCGCCCCCAGCTGATGCCCAAACTGCAGCTAGCCTCGGATGCCCCTCTCTCACTTTGGCAGCAGCGCCGCCCCCCATCAGCCCGTGCTCAGTCTGCAGCCAGCCTCAACTTCCCCGCAGCTATACCAGCTATGCCAGCCCCATCCATCAAGTCCTCAATCGCCATCTTGCAGTCATCTTCAAAGAAAGGGCATTGCCCTGCCCCTCCGCCCTCACACTCGTGTGGCCTTCAGTTGAAGGTCAGCTTCCAGGCTGAAGGACGGTGTCTCTATCCACTGCACGCGCCAGGCCAGCAGGTAGTCACCCGGGCCCACCTCTGCAGCCACGCCACACCAGACACTGCTAACGGCAAACACCCTCAACACCCACCACACACAGCTGCCAGATGCCTGGCCGGCAGCTCCTGACAATAGCCATGCAGGCCATGTAAGCCATGTCAGCAGGTCCATGTGCCTCCTGGCCAAGGTTATACATTGTATTCGCGGAAAAGGAGGGAGCAGTAAAGAAAGCAGTGCCCAACACACTGCACTGCATCAGTGGCTGCCACACGGTCAGGGCCCAGGTCCAGCCTTGTGTCAATCATTCCACCAGCAGAGCAGCATGGCAGGTGGATTGAGCTCTCCCAAGGGCTGTGCCACCTGGCCATTGCGCATCTAAAGCCAGCCAATCGACGTACTGCAGGAGAGCCACCTCAGGGGCAAGGCTGCCGGCCTGCCGTACTCGCTTCAAGCGGTCCCCGCCCAGACCTGCACCACCAGCCAGAGTCGAGGCTACGTAGGGTCATGACACGGCACTGCGAAGCCCTACTAATGCCAGGGTCCAGGCTATGCAGGGCGAGGGTGTTGTGCAGTCTCTACACGAGGTCATGCCACGTTCTTAGCAGGGCATACTCATGCACAGGGGCTGGGTGTTCTTTCAGCGGCGAGCAAGGCAACACCCACGGGGCAATGCCGCCTGACATGGGAGAGAGGTAGGAGGCTTCGGGGTAGATTGAGGTGGATATGCCACATGTCCAGGTAGGGCCAAGGCTGAATCGCATCTGTGCACCTTGTGTATCCACTGCTGCTAAGGTGTTGGTCGAGGTACCACAGCCCCCTGCCCTGAGGCCCCAGCCACTCCATTCACACAAAGAGAAATATGGCTGAAACCTGGCACATAGCCCTAAAGAGTGATTGTAAGATTGAGGCTTACCCACTAGTTTTGGAACCCAGGAAAAACCCAGTAATGAGTTCAAATAAGTATACTGGAGAGCTTATGTACAGTGTTCGAACCGATGTAATCCAAATGTTTGGTCAAGTGACCCAGTACATTGTGTATTGCTTCCTGTAGAAAAGCCAGTACTGGGTCACACCTCCATCTCACGACCTGCACCAATACTGCCACTCGATATCAGGGTGCTGAATGGCAGCCTCAAGGCATGGCCAGATGCATGAAAAGTAGCACTGTGATCATGATGCTAGTTTACATCCCTACATGTCCCTAAACCCACTCACAGCAGACTCACTTTGCCATGGATCCACTACAGCTTGCCTCAGCCTCGCCCAGCGCCTAATGCGCTGCTGCCAGGTGGGCACAGGCGGCAGGCTCCCCTCCATCAGCAATGAATCCCACACATACACGCCATGCCAGGCCTCCAGAGCGGGTGACCTAGTGCAACAGCAGCAGCAACAGCAGCGCACCACCCCTTTGTTCACGCAAGACAGCAGCCAGGGGCAGATGGAAATTTGCGCAGCAGCCCTAATACCCACAGCTCGGCAGGTCACAGGTGAAGGGGTGAATCACTGAATATGGAAGGTAGGAATAGCAGCAGAGGCTGCCAGGGGTTGGCTCTCTCACTGCCTCATCTCACCACTGGACCGCTGACAGCTCTGCCACATGCCCCTTTGTGTTGAAGGCCACCACCTTCTTACTTTTGAAGCAGTGGCGGCCCAGGGCTTTGAGGGACCTGCAGCACAAACACCCAGGCTAACCCAGGGGCCAGGCTGAGCGGCACGCTGGTGAGCAGTCTGGGGAGGTGCTGCAACCAACCCTCACATCAGGCTCTCTGCCCTGCCCCTGGCTGGACTGGGTCAGCCTCCTATAGCCTGCTGACTTGCAAGCCCATTAGATCGTACACTGGAGACAGTTGTGCTGTGGCTGCTGCCCCTTGTTACGCTGATCCCTGGCCCCTTGTCCCGCCTCGGGCCGTGTGGCCCAGCCCCTACCTGAACTTGTACCCAGCCAAGTCTGCTGCCCCTGAGCTGTGCCCCAGGCCTCACCTGAAGTCCTTCACCAGGCAGGGCAGGGCCCGGGTCTGTGCCAGGTCTAGTCCAGGCAGGAACGTCCAGCCTGGCAGCTGAGGAGGGCACTGGCCTGCATGCAGCCACCACCAGGACAACACACTCACTCACATCACACTGCCACTGTCAGGCAGACACAGGACGAGGGGGAGGGTGGGGCAGGCCTGATTGTCTGCACACGTTGCCCCATCCTGCCCTTACTCCTAGTCCCGCCCATCACTGCTAGTCAGTTGCCCATAGCCTGCACTGCACCCACCCCTCTCATCACCACCAACCTGCTCACCCTTGTGAAGGAGACCCAGCAGGCCCTAGTCAAGCCGTACACATATGTGTAGTCAGTCGCAGCCCTAGCCTGACCTCACAGCAGGTCAGCCCCAGCCTGATTTGACCTGAGAGCAGCACACACCAGCATGCACTGCCGTCCAAATGAGTGACCACCGCCATTCCAAAGCGGTGACTGTGGCTGCACCCAGCCCTCCCCTGGCAATGCCCGACTCTTACCTGCAGGGAGGGAGGCAGGCCCGTCTGGCAGCAGCTCGGGGAGGTGAGTCCAGGTGTGGCGCACATAGGTGCCGGTCTGCGGATGAAAGCTGCAGGGCAGCGCAGCAGCAGCACCCTCACCACCCAAGCACCTAGCCAGCCTGTTGCTAGACTGTCAAGCACCGGCGTCAGTGCAGGCTGGGGTCCCCTGCGCAGCCATGGCCATGCGATGTGGCAGAGCAGCCCGCATGGTAGCAGTGGCAGCAGGGGACCAGGGGTGTCAATTGGAGCTGTGCATGCAGCTCAGCCGGTCATCCTGATTTGCCGAAGCCGACACAGGAGAGCAGCCCGGGGCTCTATTAGGACCACAACATGCCATCGTCCAGCCGTTGTGCCTTGAACAATGCCGTGCTTACGTGACAACCAAAGCTGCCAACAACAGCAAGCAACCATCCAGCCAGTGCGTCATGAGCTGCGGCACAAGCTGTGAGGGGCCACCAGCACCCCGGCATCATGGACAGAGCGCTGCATCACTGCACACCACCAGCAGGGCCATGCCTGCAATTTGAACAGGGAGAACAGTGCCGGCAGAACCAACAACCTAGTGATTGTAGTGAGAGGGTGGAGGGAGGGCAACGGGGTTGAGGGCACTCCTGGCTGCCTCCACTGCTGCTTGCTCTTTGCACCTTGTGTGCTGCCATTCATTAGGGTGATTCAGGGAGAGGAACATATCGCCTTCAGTGTGGAAGGCCAGGGCGCCCTGCGAGGTGGAGGGGCAAGGGCAGGACACCTGGCCAGCATCATTAGGCACTAGGGAGCGACCGCTAACCTAGAAGTCTAAAAATTTCTAGCCTAGAATTCTAGGTTTTCGAGCCATTTTCTAGGTTTTTTCTAAGTCCCTCTTGCCAAGAATCCTAGGCTTTTCTAGGAATCCGAGCCACCTATAATTATATGGGCGTACCCTATTAGGCACCCCACCAACCCTGACACTCATGCGAATGTGTTGGGTGCTGTGTTGTCACGCATGTGGCCATGCCTTGTATTTGCCGTCCCAACGCCATGATACATGTAAGGAATCATTACTGGGTCAACTGACCAAATATTTGCAATACGACAGTTTGGAGAGGATAACTGGCTTCTCTATATGTGTGTTGTAACCAAGGTGTTTGGTTCTAGTGCCCCAGTACTGCTATCCACTCATCCTCCAACATGTGTGACTCCTCCTCACGACCCCAATCCTTCAGTCCCCTCCTAGGGCTATGTTACAAAACTCGCAGCAATGCTGACTTCCATTTGCGTTAGTCAACCCAGCCCGCAGCCAGCCCCTTGCTCTGACGACAAGAATGAGAGGAAGATGAATCGGATCAGGCACAAGGCTGTGCAACCCTGCTGCCACCATCTCAGCCTGGCTGGGCCTGACCCCATGCCCCTCCTCACACCCTGACCCAGCCTTGCTGCCCCCTGAACCTGTGAACCAGTGTCCCACCCGGTCAGCAGCTGCAGCAGCCAACTCTGCCACGGGCAGATGCTCCAACCTCTCCCACAGTTTCCCATGGGGCCTCATGCCTTGCACAAAGGTCCACCCCTTCAAGTGGTCCGGACTCACGGTCACCTCTGGAGCAGCAGCGGCACAGTACTTACTTGGCTGCTCATTGCATGGTACAAGTGCTCCTGTCCAGCTGTAGACACTCAGTGGTGCCCGCTGCAGCAGCCATCCCAGGTAGGTGGACACGCCTCAGCCCCACCTACCACCACTCTTGCACCTTCAGCTGGTCAGGCATGGTTTCCCGCTGCCAGGCAGCAGGGGGCATACCTAGTCGCAATGCCGCGTGACCAAAGCGGCGGGTAGCAGGTGTGGGCCACAGCCGCGGGTCGGAACACGCTGTCCTCCAGAATTTGCTGACCGTGCTGAGCCTGCGCTACGACGGATCCTGTCTGTAAGGAGGGCAGCTTCCTAGCACATCCGCCGACACCCGCTTGCTTTCACACCTCCCGAGCGCTCTCTCGTCAAGAGCCAGGTGGTTGATGACAAGGAGCGCAAGGTCGTCGATCAGCGACAGGGAGGGCTCGCTGCCTGCCACCTCCTCCTCCACGCTGGTCATTCTGAGGTTGGGATCTAGGATTACAATGGAGCGTAAACCAGGCGACAGGAGACGCCACACGGGCCCCCCCTTCTCACTCGAATCACTCAAAACTAGGAAACTGCTCAACTGCCCACCAGCGGTGTTGACCGTTGATGGCCGGTGGGCGGGCACCATCGCACATCGCGGGCATGGACACAGGCAGTTGCTTCTCGCGGCAGGCCTTGCAATTTGCACGCCGTAGGGCTCATAGCCCGCAGCCCCTCTCGCAGCGGCGCGGGTACGCCAGCATTCACCTAGACTTTATTCAATGCAAGCTTGGCCTAGTCAAGCCAAGCCAGCAACCACCACGGCAGCGACACCAGCATCGGGAACGGTATGCAAGTGTGGTAGACAGCTAGCATGCATGTGTAAGCCAATGCTGAGCACAACAGCACCCACTCCAACATCATTCACTACACCAATCACCTGTTGCACACAAGCAAGGACTTCCTAGGACAACTACTAGTGACATTTATAGTTGTTGCGCTACTGCTGCTTGGGTTGCTCGTTTTGTACAGGTTATTGGCCTCGTCAGCGTTGAGCTGTTAGGTTTGATGGGTCTATCCAGTGGTCTCCAGTTGGCTCCACCGGTGTAGGGTTTGTGGTCATCAGGGGTGCGAACGAGGACACTACAGTTGGTTTGCTCAGCAGAGCTCTTTGCTCTCACCATACCAGCCCAAGAGCCGAGGCCAGCGAAGATCGGATTGACACCGGACTAGCCAACTAGCTTGGTAGCTAGCTTGGTTGCCAAATCTCAGGCCGACATTCTCAAGTTTGCTGTTTTTAGTTTGCCTGAGTGACGTGGTGTGCTTTGCACCTCCAACCACAACGAACATGTCAAGTGGGGCAACCTAAGCACTGGCACAGGGGCACCTGAATGTGAACATGTGTTCCCTTCACATGTCTGTTTTCCTAGAAGGCCGAGTGAAACATTACTATAAGTACACTGGTGCATACATTCCCGTCTCAAGATGCAGGGCTTGGCCGGCCTCTTGCTGCTGGGCCCAATGTGGTCGCAGCTCCCCGGCTTCCAGCTGCCGCCGGCCGCCGCGCGGGCTTCTTCACCAGCCCCGCGGCCTCGTCTGGCCTCCAGGCCAGCATCTCCCGACCCTTGCCGATCCCCTGCGACCCGGGCACAACTGCGGGCGCCTTCCGCCCAGTAGGCCGCTGGTCATCGAAGGCGTGGGCATAGGCCCGGCTCTCGACTTCGTCAAGGGGCCTGTACGTGAGATGCGCGTAGAGGTCGGTGTGCGGCACAGTCGCGACACCTTTTGTGACCGGAATGTACTTCTTGCCGCGCTGCGTGTCCGCCACGCTCACTGCGTGACACAAGCATATCGGGACGAGCAGCGCTGGAGCGCAAAACAGCCTTATTTAATCGCGTGACACGGCACCAGTCCTGAGCACTGACGCAGTCAGCAGGTAGAGCGGATAAGCACAGCAACATGCCGTGGCATGGCTTCACACTATCGTTTGAGACGGGTAGCTGACAAGGGGCAGGCGCTAGTGCATTGGCCCCAGGCAGGGCAGCCCCACAACGCGCCAGCTCAGCAGCTCTGTGCCAGGTTGGGCCACCGTCCTACTGCCACCAAAGCAGCAGCCCGCACAGCAGCAGTCCCCTCTGCCCCAGCATTCCTATCAACAGCGGCTGCACCACACGCACCGCTGGCTGTGCCGTCCAGGACGCCCCTTGCAGAGTCCTCCACAGGGGGTGGCACGGCCTTGGTGTGTGGTCGCCGCAGGTCTGACCACCCGGGAGGGACCGTGTCCCTGAAGGCTGCGCCACGCAAAAGGTCTGGGTCAGCAGTTTCCGCCGGCCCAGGTGCCTTGCCCTGCAGCCAGGCAGTAATAGGGGGAGCCATGTCGTCCGCCCTATGTGAGCCAAGAGGAGCCCTGCAGCATGTTGTGCGCTGTTGGTGGCTACGGTAAACTGCATTGAAGGCCACCTCCATGTCCATCAATCTATGATTGTAAGCCGTGAAAACCCTCGAGAATCACAGACATCTCAAAGCATAGCACCTAGCGGTGCAATGACTTGGAGGAAGCGGAAGGGCACCGCCAAGTGCAGAGCACAAGCACTCCCCTGCCAGCCAAGCGCAGCATGCGCACCAAGGCTGAGCAGGCAGCTGAGCCTACCCAGCCCACCAAGATCATTATAAGCACCAGCACTGCAGCAGCATTGAAGCAGGCCAAGAAGTGCTGCCATGAAGAAAACGCAGCTCTGAACATGCAGCGCATTGGGAAGAGCAGGTGGCGCCCACTGGAGCTGTGCTGGCGGCCGGACCTGCTTGAGCTGCCAGCCAAGGGCAAGGAGTACCCTGAGCTGGGGTGCAAGTGGCTGCAAGACCGGTCATGCGAAGCCCAGCAGTAGTGCATCAGGCCCTGGGCCAGGTCCGCTCCAGGCTGGCATTCAATCCTGTTCTACTTAGCAGTCAACAGGACACAGTGGGAGGTTGATCCTCCTGCATGCCCCTGCGTCCAGGGTTTGGGGACTAGTGTGCCTGTACAGCCAGGACTCCTTGCCTAGCATCAGAATGACCCTGTAGGGCCACATGTTGCTCGCCCTCCACCAGCATGAGGCACACCCTGCTGCTGAGTGCGGCTGGGCCAGGGCCAGCGCCACACTGCGGGGCTGGGGAGGACATGCCTGGCCTTGGCCTCTTTTCCACACATAGTGTGTCCACACCTCCTGCAGTCACACCCCATGCTGCCATGCCATGCCATACCATACCTAATCAAATCATGCTGCCCTACCTCACCTTGTGGGGCTGAATCAGTGGGTGCCCGCACCAGGCGTCCTCCAGGGGGTCGGAACCGCGCGGCTGCTGGCTGCCAATGGGAGGCTCCAACAGAATGGTGTGCTGGATGGTCGCCTGTGGCCAGGGCATGCAAGCAAAAAGGTAGGTAGGGGCGCATAAGGAATGCCACGGCCCATGCGGCTGCATGAGTACGGTTTGCCAGCATGACAACAGTGTGAGCTTGACACCCTCACACTTGTCTGACCTGCACCATCAGTGTCGGGGTGGGAGAGGCACCTGCATCTTATAAGCCATGCAAGCCAGAGTGCATGTCCGCTGGCTTCGTAGGCGGCTTTCTCGTGTGCTCTTTGCTTAAGTGCTGGAGCTGTGCTGCTGACCTGGCCACAAGTCACTGCCCCACAGCAGCAGCAGAGCAGCGAGCTGCTGGGTCGCCAACCACCCAAGTGAGACACCCGCTGTGCGCATGATGCTGGTAGTGGAGGTGCCCCTTTGGTACTGGCAAAGCTGCCCTTTGGTACTGGGAGCCATTCCAGCAGTTTGCCCTTTGGTTGGAGTGCCCTTTGGTCGGAGTGCCCTTTGCCCTTTGGTCGGAGTGCCCTTTGGGAGTGCGACAGTGAGTGTGTATTGCCATGTATAGGCCATGTGCATGCCATGCGATGGGAACTCCACACAGACAAAAACACTATTGTGTAGTGATTCACAATTAGTGTGTTCGACTGCAATGAAGGCTCAGGGTTGAGGGCCAAGGTGCTGGTAGTGGAGCTAGAAGGAAGGGTAGGTGGAAGGCGCCCATGCGATGTGCATGGGAACATAACTTCACACAGACAAAACACCACTTCGAGTGAGGGGTTCTAATTCTGCCTTTGCGAGCCGATGAGGTAGGTGCTGCCAAAGTGCATGCACCAGGTCTGCCAGTGCCCCCATAGAGTAATGCTTGCTGTACTGTTCCATAGAAAGCCTTTCTTTGGCGTGACGCTCATGCGGGGAGGTGTGTTGTCATTAAGCGCTGTAACTAATTCGTTGCCATGTACATCCTGGACCAACAGCCCATCTGCTGTCGCTACTGCTTCCGTCCCTTGCCATGCTGCAATGCTGCCTGCCATGCTGCCTGCCATGCTGCCTGCCTGCTGCCTGCCTGCTGCCTGCCTGCTGCCTGCATACCTTCCTGCTGCCTGCCTGCCTACCTGCCTGCCTCTTGCTCGCATTGCATATCGCTTACTCCTGCCAGCCAGCCAACCTCTTTGCTCTGTCGCCTCTGCGCCATTGAGCTCTGCTGGCTCACCGTGAGGTCTCTGCGACCACGTATCTGCTCTGGGCCTGGGGCGTGCGCCTTGCCCATGGTTGGCTGAATCAGCGGGTTGCCTAGCCAGCTGTCATCTGACGGGGTCGCGCCTTGCTGCTGGCCACTCAGAACGTCAAAGAGACTATGTGTTCTAGTTCCCTTGGGTGCTTCTAATGCTCTCCTCCCCTGAACGCACAGAGGCAGTGACAGCTGCTGGTAAGCTGAAGCGCACAGCAGCTTGGTGATATGTTGCAGGCACAGACGACCCACCTTGTTAGGCTTGATGAGGGGGTTGCCAACCCAGCTGTCATCACCGCTAACATCTGTTTGCTGAAGCAAGCCTGTGAGCCCCTTGCGGCCCCCGGCAGGAGCGGACTGCACAGCTTTCCCGCTGGCACGACCCTGGGGGGGCGCGGTGCCCTCTTCACGCAGCAGAGATAGGTCACCCCATCCGTGACGTTTCCACCGCAATGACTGAGTCTGCTGGTCCTGCTGTGTTGGAGCGTGTCCATCGACGAAGTCATTTTGTGAGAACAGTGGATGTGTTTTGGCAAGGAAGGGGCACAAAGTGGTGCGCCCTATTGTGGGAGTTTTCTGGTAACTGGCATCGAGCACCGTCGACAGGGCTTGGGAACCAACTTGTTGTCTATATGCCCCTACATCCTCAGCCCAGCTGCGTGGCTCTGACTTTGCGACCATCTTTACAGCGCCTCAGTGCGGTGTAGTTGGTTTCGACATGTGACCCGACATGGCATGGCCACGATGGCATGACATGGGCTGCTGCTCGTCAATTTGATGCGACCTGCACGACATGAACAAACCGGCATAGCTTCGCGTCAAGGCAACCAGCTACCAGCTACTAGCAACGGGTGTGACATCATGTTGGAGTTGAGCCTCAAGCCACGCTTTGCCAGCCGAAGGTTCCGGCTGTACGGCGCAGTTCTGGAGCAGGGTGAGCTGGCAGGATGACAGCCATCTCACTAGCTTCCTGGCCTATAGCATGCACCAGCCAACCAGCCCCTGTGCCCTGGTGTTGCTGTGCCCTCGCTGGCACGCTGGCACCCCTCCTGATGTTGGCTGCAGGTCAAGCGGGTTAGCCATCATCTGTGCTCTGGTCTCCAGCCGGTCATTTTGCCTACGGCGATGCCCTTTGGGCGCCAGGTGGCCGGGGCCGGCAGTCGGTGCCCATGCCCGCAAGGTGTGCCAGCGCCACTCCGAGGTGGTGCTTGCGGACGAGTCCCGGACCATCGCGGTCTGCGCCGGTCGCTGCCTGCTCGTCACAACGGACAGGCTGCTGCGGCAGGTGTTCAGCGATACCATCTCGCCTGGTTCACAGCTCTACACCACGATGCCACCTGGGTGCCAATCAGGCGACCCCAACTAGCAAAAAATGACAGGAAATGATAGGAAACCGACCCCTGGTAATCAAAACGACGCCGCGTCTCAGCCACGTGGTTTCTATTTTTGTTTCGCACATCCCTGGATAGAGGACTCTGTCAGCTATGCGGTGCAGCTTGTAACATTGAATATTGTGCAGTGTACTGAGTGCTATGGCGGCTCAAATCTTGACATTCAAATTCATGCCAGTTTTGCTCATGCGGGCCTCGCCGCGACCGACCGCCGCGACCGACGTGGCCCAGTAGCCTCTGCAAACAGTCAGGGACAGTCGCCGCAGTCAAAGCAATGCACATGGCACGTCAAACCGATGTAACGACGCCCCTCCACCCATGCTCGGAAGTATACAAGGCTGCTGCATTGCTTGACCGCTTCGTGAGTAGTACCTACTACCTGGCCACTCGGTAAGGCCACTCAAGGTGTGTAGGCCATTGCTACGTTACCTTGCTCGACATGTTGGGTCCGATCCCAGCCCAGCCCAGCCCAGCCCGGCCCAGCCCAGCCCAGCCCAGCCCAGCTTACCTAGGGTTCTTTGCCGCAGGTACTTGTAGACCACTCGCAGTTGCCGGCCCACAGTTGTGCGCTCGCCAGGCCGGTGAGTGTTGGCCACCACACACTGCTCTGTGATGAACAGCCGCCGGCATGTGGAAAGCCGGCGACGGCTGACTTGTGTCTTCAACATCAACCTGGCTGTGCTGAGGTACTGTTGAGCTGTGTATGCTGCTGTCCTTGCTGCTGGCTGTCCAGGTGAGGCCTCTTGGGTGGGGATGAAGAGGTCACAGGGCTCAGGTGGGCTCGGCCCCGGTGTGGGCTCAGGTGGGCTTGGCCTCGGTGTGGGCTGCACTGTTGTGCCACCAGGTCTGCCATGGGTGTCAAGCCGGCTGCAGTTGCTGTCAGCCCACCGGCGCAGGACCTCAATGGAAACACCTGTCTGCTTCAAGATCTGCAGTTGCTGCCTCTGCTTGCGGGTTAGTAGGGGGCGGCGCTGAAACTTGCGCAATTGTGCTTCTAGGCGGTGCACATCACGCCTTGCAATTGTAATAGCCAGGTTGCACTGCTCGATGACTGCCTCAAGAGACTCGTTATCCAATCTCAGCTGCCTGTGTGCTGCCTGTAGGTGCTGGTGCTTCTCCTCAAGGTCGAGCATTTTGGCAGCAAGGACCTGCTCAATAGCATGTAGCAACTGAGCCTCGGTCATCAACAGCTCATTCTCACACTGCACCTCCTTTGCGATAGCCTCAGCCTTCCTTGCTGTGGCTTTTAGGCCATTGGGACTGTGTAGATACGCAGCCCTAGGTGACTTTACAAGTGCTGCAAGATGAGCACGCTGCCACCCATGCCGACCCATGGGTTTGCGTCTTGCAATGACTTGCTAGGGCCAAGGGGGGCGGGGTGGGGGGGGCGGGGTTGAGAGGGGCTGGGAGGGGGTGGCGGGGGTGGGAGGGGCTGGGAGGGGCTGGGAGGGGCTGGGAAGGGTTGGCGGGGCAGTGAGGGGCTTAGGAGGGGGTGGGAGGGGCTGGGAGGAGGTGGGAGGGGGTGGGTGGGTGGGGGGAGGGGCTGGGAGGAGGTGGGAGGGGGTGGGTGGGAGGTGGGAGGGGCTGGGAAGGGGTGGGAAGGGGTGGGAGGGGGTGGGAGGGGGTGGCGGGGCAGTGAGGGGGCTGGGAGGGGGTGGGAGGGGCTGAGAGGGGGTGGGAGGGGCTGAGTAGGGGTGGGAGGGGCTGAGAGGAGGTGGGAGGGGGTGGGAGGGGCTGAGAGGGGGTGGGAGGGGGTAGGAGGGGGTGGGAGGGGTGGGAGGTGGGCGGGGGGCAGGGGGGGACTGGGAAGCTTCTGCGGGGGCTGGGAGGTGGTGGGGCTGCAAGGGGGTGCGAGGGGGCAGGGTCTAGGCGGTCGGAGTAGGCTAGTCAACTCTGCAAGGCAGAGTCGGGTCACGCCAAAGTCAATTACGGCGGGCCTGATTGATGAACTGCCGTGCTTTCTTTTCCAGTAGCTGTGTCGTAGAGTTACGAACAGTTTAATAACTCGATATTCAAAAAAGTCACAGTGGTCAGCTTACAACATGCCGATTTGTGCAAGGAGGTACTTTTCTGTGTGACTGGCGTGAGAGAGGAACGCACCTCCCACATAACCCTGCGCGTTTGATGCAATGTCCAGTTATCACTGGCCCCACGACGGTCTTCCGACACCGCCTGCACCAATGAAAGGCTCGCGGAGCAAGCCTGGCGGGCTGAATTTAGATTGTACTTCTGGCTCGATAGCAGGCGCAGCTCCATCACTGATGCCGTTACATACCACTATAGCAATCGGTTGTGAGCAGCTGAGGTGTGTCCGTGCTCGCTTGCGCCGGCACGGACTCTGATGCAAGGATTAACTCGCCGCTTGCCAGTAGATGCGGAGTAATTCGCAGGTGCCAATGCAACAAACGCTACCGAAATCTTGGGACATCCTGAGTGCCAAGGGGCTGACCCACCTGGACCCTAACCAGCGCAACATCATGCTGTCCTCTGCTTTGTGAGGAGGTAAGACATGGCCTGTCCCAGTGGGCTATCGTCGATTGGCCACGGTCAACTTCCCAATTGGCCAATTGGCCATGGTCGTCATGCAGTTAGCAGTTAGCAAGTCTTTAGGTAACGGGGAGCCCGCGGCTACATCTTAGTCACAAAGAATAGCTTCTTGTACCATCGCATCAGCAGGAGGAACATCGCAGCCGCGTTCCCCGAGGTTTTATAAGGGCGTGCTGAAGGCTCGCATCGCTCCAACGGCATAACGCTGCCACGCAGCATCACTCACAAAGCGAGCAGGTGTTGGCATCTAGCGCTGGCAGGTGAGCGGTGTTGGCACCTCTCCCAGACCAGAGACTGACATTAAGAGCAGGGCCGGTGCCCGCCGCTGACATGTTGGGACATGTCGCAGGCCTTCTGAGCTGCCAAGTGCTAAGTGCCAAGTGCTTCTGAGCAGCCCCCTCGTCCCTCACTAGGGCTTCTGAGCAGCCCTGGGCTAAGGGCGGTCATGGTCATCATGGCAAGGGCCCGCGGCAGCTCAGGTACAGAGACCACAAAGCAGCACTGTAAGGCACAGCATTGTTGATGCATGCAAACCAGCTTGGCTCTTTGTCAGGCTCAAGTGGCATGTCAAGCAACACTTGGCTAAACTGCTGTTTTGGTATGCGGGCGGGGCAGCGCCTTTATGCCAGGCTACCACCACAGCTGGATCTTGCTCATGGCCCCAGTGCCTCATGCCTAGGCTAGCCTTGGCAGGCTGAGCAGGCTCATGTGAGGGCTGAAAATGCTTGATAATTGGGCGAGGGTAGTTGGGTGCGGGCTCTAAGGCTGGTGCTGCTACCGGTCTGCTTGTCTGTTAGATTCGCACACGCTTGGTGGCCATGCATCCAGCCTCGAGTTAAGGGCTTAAGCTGTAGGGTCCCTTCTTTAGCTGTGTCAGCTTGCATGGTGTCAGGTATTAGCATATGTGGAAGGGTTAAGCCCTTGTGCCCGGGTTCTGGGAAGTGCCCCGGGCCAGGGGCTGTGGGCTGAGGGTCATGCCAAGTCTAGCCGCCCCTCACTTGACACTCACAGAATGTACTACCCACCACCATGTGTGCATTGCACCTACACAATTGCCTGACCCCTGTGACAGAACTACGGCCTAGAACTGGCATGACTTACATGGCTTGGCGGGAGCTTGTACGACCCTCATAAGGGGCTCCTATCACACACTGCTGTACTGAGCTCAGCATAGACAAGCGAGTGTGTCATTGCTTGTCACAGAGGTTCAGCTACAGCATGCATTGAAGTTGCCTGATGCTACAGCATGCATTGAGGTTGCCTACAGCATGCATTGAGGTTGCCTGATGCTAGAATGCTAGAGCGCGAGGAACAGCTCCAGCGTCAACAGCCTCTCTATGTCTAGGCCCTGCAGGGTGTCTCTGTGCCACTGCTGAGGAGACCCCAGTCAACACCCAGGTGCACTCTACTAACCTTGTCCAAGGGGCCAGGCAATAGCCTGAGTGGTCATCACCTTGATGAGCTGGGCTGCCTCAATGATCTGCCTTGACCACCGATCTTTACCTCGCCCAACCTGCTTTGTTGCTGCAGCCTCTGCTGTTGAACATGGTGAACATGGTGCTGCCAGCCCTGTGTTGGTGCTGCTCTACCCATGCTGTCATAACACCCGGGGTGCTGCCCTGGCTGCAGATGCCAGCAGGGCCCGGTCCAGCTTCATCCCTCGCTCTGAGTCGCCTGGACCTGCAGCTCATGAAGTCGTGGAGTCCCAGGTCAGGGGCACCAGGGGCCCCGACAGCTGCTGCCGCCGCTGCTGCCCCTGCCCCTGCTGCTGTTCCTGCTCCAGCTGCTATACATAGGGTTAGGTGGTGGCTCACATGCACTGCCTGGCATTACCACAACAGTGCCAGCCTTGCAGCTGCTCTGCTGCCGTTGCCGGACTCTTCTCACCGCCTTTGTCTCCTGTGCCAGTTGCATCTTCTCTCACCTCCGCCCCTTTGCCGCTGCACGCTCTACGTCGCGCCACTGCCCATCTGCACCGTCGCCGGTCTGCAGATCCGCACCACCGCGCCTCGAGCAGTGTTTGGGTCCGCTAGCCGGGACGTGGAACAAGCACGGTACATTTCACCGTTGCACAGCGCCGCGCTACCTCCCGGTGACACGCCAGGCCCCGGCACCTACAGGTGAGCGCCGCGAGAGGCTGGTGGACCGCGGGTGCTGTGCGGGGCCTCAGCTCATCGCGGATAAGTGTGTGAATATCGACTGCCGTCCTTCGCCGCTCCAGCTTTCGCGCGCTTAGCTCTCTTCTCCCCCTGAAGTAGCCATAGTCATTGTCGGTGTAATGATGTGAGCATGCATGGATCGCCATGGCTGTTAATCGCAAGCGTCTTTTGTCAGCGTGTTGTTGGGCTACACATGCACGCATTGCTATCATTCACTGATGAGGCATACAATCTGGTGTCCTAAGAAGGCCATGTCGCTCTGTATCACACCACCCTGCTACTCATACCATCCTAGCACTGATGATTACAGCCTGGGCTGGCTCGCTTGGCCCTCCACTCTGCAGGCATGTGCACAGCCGCTACCCACACCACCCACACCACAGCCCTGCAGGCACCTACAAGTTTGGCACTGCTGCTCAGCGTACGCGCGATGAGGAGGTGGTGAGTGAGGGTCAGTGGCGAGGGTGGCGGGGGGTGGGGTGGGTAAACCTGCAATACCAATCAATGAGTGGTGAGTAGGAGTTGAACCCAGGGTTTCCAGCGTCCCCTAGCTGGCTAGCAAGTGTGGCCTGTTGGCTTCATACCAGAAAGATGGAAAGGAAGTCTATACCTTCACCGTCGGGCCCTTTCAACTACCAGGCTCCATCGCGCATTGAGATTCAGCCCCATGATCTCTGTGTGGTCACACCGGCAGGGTTAGGGTTTGGGTTGGGTTACCCTAACCCCAACCCTAACCCCCCCAATCCCAGTGTGGGCACACCGGCATGTCCTGACTCCCGTTAGATGAGTGCAATGTCCACCAGGCATGCCTGCTTTCAATGCAATGATACCAACAGCGAGTTGGATCCATATCACTGCCAGTGGCGGCGCAGGTGGCGGCGCGATCCCCTGGCCCCATCTACAGCCTGCCCCAAGGCGGAGACCCCAGCACCTACGCCTTCTCCTCCCTGGTGAGAGCCTGATTGGCAGGCTGGTGCAAAGGCAGGCAGGGTGAGGAGGTGTGCGGCGCAGGTCTCAAAGTTTTTCGTGGAGTCAGTCCCCTCGTCCCTCACTAGGGCCTCCATTTCAGCAGGACCACCAGGGACCACTAGCAGGAACACGAAGGAACACTCAAATGGTGTTAAGGGGCTGTGTGGAGTGTTCCCATGCACATGAAACATGCACATGGCACATGCACATGCGCATGGGCGCCTACCACCTACACCATTGCCTGACCCCGGTGACAGGGCTACGGTCTAGAGTTGGCATGACTGACATGCACTGATTGTGAGCTGATGACAGATTTAGCGGGGGTACACACTACTGTGCCACAGGCTCCTGCTGCTGCTGCTGCTGCTGCTGCTGCTGCTGCTGCTGCTGCTGGGCCTTGGGAGGATTGTCTCGCAGCCGCTTGTAGCCCAGCTCAGGGTACTCCTTGCCGTTGGCTGGCAGAGCTGCCTGATTTGGCCACCAGCGATTTGGACCCACACACTAAGATTGTGCTTTGTGTGCCTGGGACCCACATCACATCAGTGGAGGGGCAGCCCACCAGGTTTGGGGCAGCAATAGAGCCAACCTCGTCACCTCGCTGACCTCGTCAGCACCCTGTCCGAGTCTGATGTACGTCTGGTTGGGGGATTAGGGTTAGGGCTTAGGGTGTAGGTTAGGTTGGACCCAGCCCTGACCCTCTGGGGAGGGGGCTGCAGCAGATTAGGGTCATGTCCATGCAGGGTCATGTCAAGGTTGCTCTGGCCGGTTCTGCTGCTGCTGCTGCTACCTGCCCGCTGCGCTGCAGTCCTCGCCCAAGCGTGGTGCCCTGCGGCAGCGCAGTGAGGGCAGCCGCATGTTCATCAGCCAGGCGCACAGCCTCATAGACAGGGAGGGCACCATGGACGAGGGCAAAGGTGCGGGCGCCTGGTGTGGTGGGGTTGCGTAGTGAAAGGTGTGGTTGGTTTTGACGCATGATGGCTGCGCATGCGTGCAGCGTGGGATAAGCAGAACAGGGCAGGGAGGCAGCCGGCAAGGCAGAGCCAGAGGAGAGAAAGAAACTGGGCTGGGCCAGTCAGGGAATAGGCATGAAGGGACGAACCCCTGAGGGCAAGCAGGGGTGCCTGGCGGTGTGTGTTTACATGCTGTGACACGCAGGGGCTGGGCCAGGGCAGTATGACGTCTCCAGCTTCACCTCGCTGTCACCCAAGCGGCGTGCGCCTGATGTTGGTTTTGGGCGGCGACAACGAGACCTGCTCAAGGTGAGGGGTGAGGGGAGAGTCAGGGTACGTAACGCTGTAGCTGGCTTGCTCAAGGCTGGTCAGGTTACGTCCTAGCCCAGACCGCAGCAACTCGTGAATCTCCCTCTCCCTGAGTGTCCTGTTCTTGTAGTCACAGCTGCTTGCCGTCATGCGCAACTGCTGCCATGCTGATGAGGACGCACTTGCACTTGAACAAGGTTTTGAGAACATACGTTTAGTAGCTTGTCGCAGCAAACTTTCGGGACTGCTGTTGTCAGAACGACCACTGTGGAGATCCCCCTGGAGTTTGCTGCACCGCTGCTGCACAGCCACTGCTGCACCTGCACAGCACTAGCTCTCCAGCAGTGTGTGCTACCCTACTTCTTCAGCTGGGCGTTCTTCACTGGCTCCACCTGCACAGCAGCCATGCCAGCGCCCGCCTGCCTTGCCTTCCTGCCTGTGTGCAGGACACCTTGTGGCCGCAGCAGCTGGCAGTGGAGCCGCGCGCCACCACCGCGCTGGAAACGCCCAGCGCCGCGCATTACTCCCCGGTCGACCCGGCCACCGTCCGGCCCGCCGTGCCGTCGATGGTGCGACGACGCATCGCGCACAGCTTGGGCAGCTTCTATGCAGCTACCGAGAAGCCCTGTTCTTTTGCTATCCTATGTGTCCTTAGCTGTGAGCTCATTGCGTCCCTTGACCCTCAACAGTGTCAGTTGGCATCACTTGATGCTTGCATGCACGTACGTTTGCTCTGTTAACCAGAAGCACCCGCCACTCTGCTGGCTACCCATGTGTGGTGTGTGTGGCCGTCATCACTCTTCAGGTGTTTGGCACCGGTCCACGCACCTACGCCCCGGAGAAGGGCAGCAGCGCTGCTGGCCCCTATCTGTCAAGGTAGTGGCTGGCACAGGCAGGGTCAGGGTGCTGGGCTAGGGTCCTGGGCCACATGTGTGCCGGCTGCAGGGCCCACAGGGCCAGGGCTGGGACCTCAGCCAGGCCAGGGTCATCAGCCAGCAGGCTAGCGCGTGGTGTGCACACCAGCCACAGGGCATGCTGCAGCCAGGAGGTCAGGAGTGAAGAGGGTGGCTGTAGCAGAACAGCACGCGGTGCATAGAGGGTGGTGGTGGTGGTGGTGGTGGTGGTGGTGGTGCCCCTGTTTGTCTAGATGATGGCTGGCATGATGGTGATGATGATGATGATGACTGGCTCATGCATCCCTACACAGACAAGCACCCAAGTTCACGCAAGGGGTGTGATGTAGCTGTACGACTGTCTAGCTACCAGAGTTGTCATTCATGCACCCGTCAAGACGTTTGAGCCCTCCACATGCATTTGGCCATGGACCAGTGCAAGCCTCAATGACTGGGATGATGAAGTGGCATGGCTAGCCTGGCCAGACTCAGGTGCCTGCCCATGTGCTGCCCACCTCCCTGCTTGACCACCACAACCGCCAGCGCATGCCTTGTCACGCAGGCTCCATGAAGAGAGTGCCCTAGGGGCCACCTCCCCAGGCCCTGGTGCCTACACCCTGCGCACCAACAGCCCTCGCACCCAGGCGGTGGCAGGCTGGTTGGGAGATGCTCCGCATGCCAAGTTTGGCACTGAGGTGCAGCACCCTAGCGCTCGGTGAGTCAGTCAGGGAGCAGCCAGGTGGACTCGCAGCAGGTGGGAAGAGGAGCGGCAGGGGTACCCAGGGGGTCGAGCGGCAGGCTGGCGTTGAGTCATGTGGGCAGGCCAGGACGGGGCAGGACTTATGGAGTTGAGTGTTTTTGAGGTGCGGGTGATCCTCTGCTGCTCTGCCTGCGGATGCCCTACCCGGCCCCACCACCCTGCTGACCCACCATGCGGTGTGCCATCACTGTTGGAGCGGATGCAACCCGGCCGCTGGCACCTCTACCCTCAGGCCCTGCCACCTCCCAGCCCATTACCCCTCACCCTGTCACCCCAGCAACATCTCCCGCTCACCCTGTCACCCCAGCAACCTCTCCCTCCCACCCACCACCCACTCATCTGCCTCACTCCTGCCCTCCGCAGGGTTCCAGTGGGCCCTGGCCCTGGCGCCTACAGCCCCACCCACATGCGCGCAGCCAGTGCCCCCGCCCACAGCCTGGCGCCTGCATTGAGGCCCGACGTCACGGCTGTGGGCCCTGACCCAACCGTGCCTGGCCCTGGCGCGTACAACGTGGAGGAGGCTGCACGCCGCCAAGCAACAAGGTAAGAGCCAGAGCAGGTGTTTGGACTAGACCCAGAACCTGCCTGGCGAGTCTTGGCCTGATCGGGGCTCGAGCTTACCCTGGCCTGTCTCATCTGGGTCGGGCCTGCACACGCTGGGGATCGGAGCCACTGGGGCACGCTGGACCCAAGACAGGGATGTCCAGCCAGCCGGGTGAAACAGGCTAGTGCACACGGGACCTGGGTCTGGCGACTCCAGCGTGTGCAGGCCCGACCCAGATGAGGCAGGCCAGGGTAGGCTCGAGCCCCGATCAGGCCAAGACTCGCCAGACTAAGGTCCTGCCAGCACTGGCCTGCCTCACCCGGCTGGCTGGACTTCCCTGCCTAGACTCAAGCCTGCCCTAGCCTGGCTTGCCTGGCCTGCTCTATGTGGCATAGCATACAAAGGCCAGACATGAGTAGGACAAGCTCAGGCAGCCATGCTCAGCAACAGCCATGCTCCACTTCACATGGCCCCTGCCTTGCCTTACCCTGTCCTGTCCTGTCCTGTCCTGCTGCCCCTGGTACACAGCAAGCACGCACCCGCCTACTCCCTGGGCGCCCTGGACGCTCAGGGGAGGGCCAGCTACATCGCACCCACACCCAGCCCTGGCCCCGCATACGGCGGCCTGGCAGGGGCCATAGACTCAGGGCCTGGCAAGGTGCGCCTTTCCTCCCCCCCATACCCCACACACCCCACCCACACCAACCACCCACCAAACACCCACCCTTCACCCCTTGCCACTCCAAACACCAATCCCCCAACCCCTACCCCTTGCAACCCACCCTTCTGCCCAACCTCAGCACCTGGCCAGCTGCTGCTATGACAATGCCGGTCAAGGTGTGCTCCACCTCTCACGCCACCTGCTGTACCTCCCGCCTGATCTCGGCACCTGGACAGCAGGACCTCACACTATGGCTGCAGGCTGTTTGCTACCTCTCACACACGTGATGGGAGATCTTGGGCTGTTCAGCACTCTCCTGCCTCCTCTCACCCGGCATTATCAGCAGGCAGTGTGGAACTGAGAAACCATGGGCCATTGCTGTGACACGTTGCAACTCCCACACGGCGACGAGCACCACAGCCCCAGCCTTTCTATTTGATGGTGATGGTGATGGTGATGGTGATGGTGATGGTGATGGTGATGGTGATGGTGACGGACCTGCTCAGCCTGGTATGCGGTATGGCTGCAGGGCTACTCGTTTGGGCTGCGTGAGCATACCATAGACAAGGGCAGCATGGTCAGCGTGCGCTTCCACGGTCCTCTGGCGGCCATGGAGGGGCAGGGCACCCAGGTGAGCAGCAGCAGTAGCAGCTGTAACCTGCAGCCCAGGCCTGCGACTAATCTGCAGCTTGGCATGACCCCAGACAAGGCAGCATGGGGTAGAGTAAGGCCAGATGGCCACAACCCTACTGACACCCATGGATACGGTCTGGGTGTGGCCCTAGGACATGCACAATTCTCCATAATAAATTTGATAATCATACATTGACAAAACAAAGCGTAACTTCGATGAACTTCGATAACCTAGGAATGAATCTAATCAATAATAGTACTAACAATAACAGTACTACCGTACTCTCCCTTTTGATTCCCGAGGCCTCGAAAACTATAATTAAAATGTTATTCCCGAGCCATTATTGTTTTTTCAAGTTCCCCGATGGCCAAAACACGTCGAAAGTTAGTTTTGAGAACGCCTTCGTGCATAGAAATAATCAAGCCTCCCACCCCAATAATCTCGCATTAAAATCATATGATTGACAATGTCAACTGTCGTGCCCTCTCTTCTGGTGGCCTTGTCACTTGACCACGTCACTGAACCTCGCTAATACAGTCGTGGTCCTCCTGCCGCTGCTGGCAGTGGCGGCGTATCTCATCATCTGCCTTATGGCATTTAGACTTGCGTATTCTTGCAGCCACCCATTCTGCTTTCTTGGCCAAAGCAAGCACCCCGCCTTGGCCGGCTGCCCTTGTATGACCAGCCGCCTCCCCCCTTGACATGGTTGCCAGCCTGGTTGCCACCCTTGCCTGTCCTGTGACCCCAGCCTGTGCCTCAGCCTGGCCCACCTCCCTCGACCTTGCCCGGGGCATAGCAGCCACCCTGGTTGCCACTCCGGCCTGGCCCGCCGCACTAGCCTTTGCCCCAGCCTGGCCCGCCTCCCCCTAGCCCAGCCCAGGGTGGGCTGAATCCTAGCAGGTTGCCACCAGTTCTCATACGCCTTGCCGGTGCGTGCGAGAGCAGGAGGTGTGCTGGGCGATGCGGCAAGATTGAGGCGTGGAGAAGGCCCAAAGTTAGACAGCTTGCGAGGTCTCCCAGGTAGTCGATCAAGAGACATTTGGAAGCGTTGTTCATCGTGCATAAGGAGCTCGCGATGCAGATTATCAGCTGCGTCGGCGGCACTGATGCCCTGGACCACAAACTGGTCCATTGCTGTCACTTTCGTCAAGGTCAACTTATTGTTTGACTACTTCCCAAAAGACCAGAAAAATATATTGTTTTATCATTCCCGGTTTCCCGAAGAACCACAAACGATTCGAGATAGGGAATCAAAAGGGAGAGTACGGTATCCAGAGCTTGGTGAGCGCCTTTAACCCTAAAACCTTTACTAAGACTTGGATTGAAGCCTTGGGTTGGGAGCCCTGATCTGGACCTGCACGCACTGCAACCAGCGCACACACCAGTTTTGCTTGGGTGCTCTGTGTGCCTACCCTTTGCCTGCATGACGCACTGCTTGGCATGGGCACTGGCCCCCGCCCCTGCTGCAGTCCCCCGGACCGGGCGTATACAATGTGAGCAGCTCTACGCAAGTGCTAAGCCGCGGACGCCGCGTGGCTGACTTCAGCTTCGGCAGCGCGCCACGCAGTGCCGGCAGCAGGCTGTACGTGTCCCGCCAGCATGCTCAAGCAGATGGCTCCACCGTGAGTTGCCAAGGTTTATTGAAGAGGCCAGGCGCTTGCTCTAGATTCTACATGGCTTCTAGATGGCAAGCTCCACTGAGATGGGTATCACCCTCACCAGCACCACCACTACCACCACCACCAGCGTCAACGGTCCCTGATCGTCTCTTTCTGTTTCCCTAGCCAGGCACAGTTTGCTTTTGGGTGGCCCACACCACCCTCATTGTTAGCATTGCAGCAGTTGTTATTGCTGTCACCACCAATGTACCAAAGCACCAGCGCCGATGTGATGCGCAACACTTGCTGATGCTTTCTGCTTTCCCCACGTTGCCCCTGTAGATCCTCTCACCTGGACCAGGAGCTTATGACCACGGCAGCATTGAGCTCTCGCAGGTGCGATCCCTGATCCCTTCTGCCACCTGCCCCTCTGCCTAGGAACCACACCTGGCTTGCAAGTTGCCAGTGTTTGCCCACATGCACAAACCACACCCGGCCTTGCAGACAACCGCTGGCAGGCTAGCACTTGAGCCATATGAGCATCAGGAGCAGTGACAGGGTATGCGCAGCGGCCCAGCTGGCTAGGACCACGATGACTGTACCTTCCACTGCCCCGTTTCAGTCCACCACCTCCCAGCCCTTCAGCGGCGCCTCCCCTCCACAGCATCACTCAATCACCCTACTCCACAGCCAGCCAGCCCAGCTGGGCAGTGCCTCGTCCCTTGGCTTCACGGCCACACAACTCTTTGCCTTGACAATTGCAGGACAGCACTGCACAGCCAGCTGCACTACCACTCAACCCTACCAACCACTACTACATGTTGACCCAGCTGGGCAGCGTCTCTTCACTTGGCTGCACTGCTGTAGTAGGATGACTCCCTCTGCGTTTATGTGTGTTGCCACCTTGCCAGGACAGAGGGACCTGCCTGCCGGCCCACGCCGATAACTGACAGCATGGTGTGCGAGTGTGTGCAGCTTGATTGTGAAAATCGGCACGCCATGTATGAGATACCTCCACACATTACTCAAACGCTGAGGCGCCGTCTGGTGCGGATGTCGCGCAGGTGACCTCGCGCTTCGCCAAGGCCCCCAACGCAGCGTTTGGCACCTCCTCGCGCTTCAACCAAACCTATATGACGTTCTAGGGCACGCCGTACCCCATTGGGCCTCATGCCCTGGCTGCATGTCGGCTGCCATCAGCGGCCTGGCCCCACTTGCTTTTCCTGCAGCACCCGGCAGGACCTGAACTGCCACAGAGCCTATAGGTTGAGGCAAGGCCCGCCACCCGTACCCCGGGGGGTTCAAGGCCCGCAGTGTTGGTCATGACCACTCAGCAATACCTGCAGTACCACAGTGCCAGGAACCCATGGGAGGGCCTTCCCTTCCCCAGGAGCGTGTAGGCTGGCCACGTTTCTGGCCTGGTGACCACGCTCCTGGCCTGCTGGTCATGCACTAGGCCTGCTTCACCTGCAGCAATGTTGTTGCACCTGCACACTCGTTTGTTGTAAGCACTGAGCCTTTCCCAGTGACATGTTTCGTATTACGCAATCGTGAACCTGCCAGGCGGTGGGTGCTGTTACGACACTGCATTCTTTGGTTTTTGCTTGCTGCTTGCGTTGTGTTACAGTGCTGCTTTGAACCTAGTTTGCATGATCTTTGAATGCGCCTGCAGGTCTTTCCAGCCCTGCATGATAGATCTTGTGTTGCATGCGGGATTTTACTTAAAGTATCTTCTGTCAGTTGTTAGTTGATCATTGCTGATTTAATGTCTAGCATTGCTTATTGTAAGTACTTGGAGCTTCCCAGAACAAAGCACCAGTCACCTCCGTGCAGTTCCGTCTGCAAGTCGTCTCCTGGAATCACCCGTCCGGTCAAGCGTCTTCTCTCAAGAGTACGCAAGCCATTAGTATTGCAGTTGCTTAGCTGTTCCGTCTGCTACTAATCGCAAATCCTCGTATAGTCAGCCATGTATCCTGTTGTCCCGGCTATCCTCTAACATTTGGTTTCCACGTTTTCGATCATCGGCCTTTGCAGTGCACAACGAGCACCCTGACGACTTCGACGTCTTGGAGCTACTCGGGATCAAGGACGGAGCTCCGACCCCCGAAGCACCTGCAGTTTCAGCTGCGAACCCACCAGCTCCGACTGCAGGTTAGTGCACCCAGTGGCTTTCATCGCCACGCCCACCTGCGCTAGATGCAGTGTTTGAACCTGCGAAAGCAGTGCCTTTACCTGTACGAACAGTGTTTCACCTGCGCAAGCAGTGCTCACCTGCGAAAGCAGCGTTTTACCCGTGCAAACGGTGCCCACCTGCTTTTTGCAGCGCGCGCGACTACTAGGAAGCACACGCCCATCCCAGTACCTGACTTCAGTGCAACATCGACTGTGGGGACGACCGTACCAGTGACCGTACCGCCTCCTGCCCAGCCGCAACCCCACCACCGCCCAGTCCAGACATCCAGTTCCAACCCCTGCCAGCTGTGCGCGAAGTTTCGGGCTGCAGCGGACTACCATCACGCAACCAGCCGCGAGCTACGAAGTCAAGTGGCTGGTTTGCAACAGCTCATCAACAACATAGCCGTTGGTAGGGCCACTATTCCATTTGCATACCCACAACCCATACCATTCCCACAACCAGTCACAGTCCCACCACCAGCTCAGGCTGTGAACACAAACAGCCAAGCAGCTCAGAGACGCCAGGCAGCCAAGGCAGCTAGGCGTGGATAGATGGAGACCCCCATGACTGAGGCACAGAGCGTCATGATGGCCCTCAACACAATGTCACAAGCATTAGAATCACAGCTTGGTGGCATGACGGCAGCCCTAACCCAGTTGCTAGCATCACAACAACACACCACACAATCACAGACTCCCACAGCCCCTCCACAACCATCAGCACCACCTCATCCAGTCCCACAGCAGGCACCTACTTTCATGGGCTTGATCAAGCTTAGTGAAGTGCCTATGTATGATGGCCGTGGTGACGTGAACACTTTCCTTTTTCAAGTGGCTGATGTGTTCTCATTGTATCCGGGTGCATCTGAGGAGCAGAAGATAGTCTCAACCAGTGTAAGACTGACTGGACTGGCAAGCGCTTGGTATCGATCCATTCGGGCTGACACTACATCTTTCTTCTCATGGCATGCATTTGCATCAGCACTGAAGGCAGCCTTCAAAACCAAATCAGACGAGTCCAAAGCCAGAGACCAGCTGCACCTAGCAAGGCAGAAGCCCACCCAGTCAGCTGTGTCATATGCTACACAACTCCGCTCACTGTACGTCCAAATTCCAGACATGCATGAGGGAGAAAAGCTAGACAGGTTCCGTCAAGGTCTACACCCACCACTAAGAGCACTAGTCGACATCCAGAATCCCACTAGCTTCTCGCAGGCTGTGGAGATTGCTGTGGCTCACGACTCTGCATATCGAGATGCAGGCATTTCCACCACGGTCCCCATGCAACTGGGATTCATTTCGCACAACAAACCACGTCCACGTGCACAAAGCAGCTCTACTGGGCAGCCCTCCGCTGGACCACCGCCATCACGATACACACCACTCACGGAGGAAGAGAAAGCCCAGTATCACGCCAACAACCAGTGCACCTACTGTCGCGAAAAGGGACATGTGCTGCGAGACTGTAAGCACCCCAAAAAACAACCACATCGAAAAAACGACCAGTGGCCGAGACCGTCCGGCGGGAAGTAAGCACGGTTCCACATCCACCACAGGCAGCCCCAGCTGACCTTGCACTACACAGCGCATCATCCGCACCCACAGCAGTAGACACTAGCGCTGAGCCCATTCAAGAGGCGAAGACATCAATCCCAATCAGCGACACAACCATAGATGTGCTTACAGCACCCACAGCACCCACAGCACCACGCTATCGCATAAGCAAACTCAGCAACACACAGGGCCAGCCAGCAGACTTGCTAATCTTCGCTGGCACATTCCACAAACATCCAGTGCGCATTCTAATCGATGGAGGAGCGTCAGCCTCGTTCATTGATGAAGAGTTCTGCGACAAGTTTGAAGTGCAGACAGCTCAGAAGCACGACCCAGACATGATCAGACTGGCTGATGGTCATCAACAGCAGAGCACAGCCATGATACCCAATGCACGGTTCAGGATGTCCTCCTACAAAGGGGTACAAACATTGCATTGCACCAAACTGCACGGCTTTGACATCATCCTAGGCAAACCTTGGCTTGCTGACCTCAACCCACACATCGACTGGAAGCTCAACACCATGTCATTCCAGCACGCAGGGCGTAAGCACACCCTGAGAGCACCACCATCCCCAAAACATCCTGACATAGACAAGTACACCATCAGCACGGCCGGGCTGCGTGTCGCCATGCAGACTCGTCAACCCATGTTCTTGGTATCCATCACTCCAGCTGGCATTGACTCTGCCACAGATCGTCGTCAAATCATGGATTGCACAGCCATCACACAAAAGTTTGCAGATGTGTTCCCAGCAGACCTACCAGCAGGCTTGCCACCCCAACGTGCTGTGGACCACCGCATCGAAGTAGAGCCTGGCAAAAGGCCTCCCACCAGATCCACTTACAACATGAGCACCAGTGAGCTGGCTGAGCTGAAAGCCCAGATATCTGAGATGCAAGAGAAAGGATTCATTCGTCCCAGCACCTCCCCGTACGCAGCAGGCGTGCTGTTTGTTCGTAAGAAGGACGGCACGTTTCGCATGTGTGTCGACTACCGCCCACTCAACCGCATCACCATCAAAAACAAATACCCACTGCCACGAGTAGAGAACATGCTGGACAGGCTGCATGGAGCAACGGTTTTTAGTAAGATAGACCTCAGGCAGGGGTACCATCAGATTCGCATTGCACCAGAAGACATCCCCAAAACAGCATTCAGCACACGGTATGGACACTTTGAGTTCACAGTCCTGCCATTTGGGCTCTGTAATGCACCAGCAACATTCCAACGCCTCATGAACGACATCTTCAGACAGGAACTTGACGACCATGTCATAGTCTACCTTGACGACATCCTCATTTTCTCACGCACACACGAAGAGCATGCCAAACACCTGGACAGAGTTCTATCACTCCTACGCCGACACAAGCTCTATGCTAAACTCTCCAAGTGTGAGTTTGGCAGGTCTCAGACTGAGTTTCTGGGACACATCATTACATCCACAGGCGTTGCATGTGACCCTAGCAAATCAGCTGCAATCAACTCATGGCCTGTCCCTACAACTGTGCACGATGTGCGCAGCTTTCTGGGGCTTGCTAATTACTATCGCCGCTTCGTCAACAATTTCTCATCCATCGCTGCACCACTCACGGCACTCACACAGGCTGATGGGCATGACAAGCAGGGCAAGGTGACATGGACCTCTACCCAGCAGTCAGCTTTTGATGCTCTGAAACAAGCACTCACATCGGCACCAATCCTCATTGCACCTGATCCAACACAACCATACACTCTACGTTGCGACGCCTCTGGCATAGGCATTGGCGCAGTGCTGTCACAAGGCACTGGACCTGCTGAGCGTGTAGTAGCTTACCATTCCAGGAAGCTGCTCCCAGCAGAACGCAACTACCCCACACATGAACAAGAGCTGCTGTCCTTGGTGGAAGCACTCAAAGTCTGGCGCCACTACCTACTGGGCGCACAATTCACGCTGCTCACCGACAATTGGGCAAACAAACACCTGCAAACACAGCCACGACTTGACAGTAGGCGACAAGCCCGCTGGATGGAAGTGCTCCAAGAGTACAACTGCCACATCGACCACATACCTGGGAAGCAAAACGTGGTGGCGGACGCGCTATCCCGTCGAGCTGACTACCAGCTGTACACTTCCGCATTGGGCATTCCATTGGCCCCAAACACTCCGGGCATTCCATTGGCCCCAAACACTCCAGGCATTCCGACTGCCACGGGAACGGAGTCGCTCTCCGCACCCCATCCTCAACTGCACATCGATGAACAATCAGCGACTGCAGATCCACAGTACCAGCGCCACCTAGCGGCTGCACTGGCTGGCAAAGCACGCCAGTTTCAAATCCAGGGAAACCTCATGTACCACACTGGACGGGGGACTCGCCGGCTTTACATCCCGGTGGGACCCATGCGCACCGCCCTACTCCGTGAAGCACATGACATCCCCATCTCCGGTCATCTCGGTAGGGACAAAACCTACGCACAACTATCACGCCATTTCTTCTGGCCCCGCATGGCAGCATCAGTTCACAACTACGTCCGCACCTGCACACACTGCCAACGAAACAAATCCAACACAGCCAAACCAATCGGTCTTCTACATCCTCTCCCTATTCCTCAGCACCGCTGGGAACATGTCAGCATGGACCTCATCACTCAGCTGCCCTCCACTGCAGCTGGACACGATGCCATTGTTGTCTTTGTCGACAAGCTCACTAAAATGATCCACGCTGTCCCCACTACCACCACAGTCACAGCACCAATTCTGGCACGCATCTTCTTCGATCATGTTTTCCGGCTGCATGGCCTTCCCAAGGTCATCGTGTCGGACCGCGACCCACGCTTCACAGCTGCATTCTGGAAGGAGCTATTTCACCTCACAGGCACACATCTCAACATGTCGACGGCCAACCACCCTCAAACCGATGGCCAGACTGAGCGAGCAAACCGCACGCTAGAAGACATGCTCCGCAACTTCGTCTCACCCCATCACGACGACTGGGACACACACCTCACTGCGGCTGAATTCGCCTACAACTCATCCGTTCACGCAGCCACAGGTTTCACACCTTTTCACCTCAACTCAGGACAACAACCACACACGCCGCTGTCTCTGGCTGTACCAGCGTCTCACGTTGCACCAGCAGACAAAGAGTCGGCTCAAGCCTTCCTCCAGCGCATGGCAGCTGATATCACAGCAGCCACACATCACCTCCACAATGCACAAGAACGAGCTACTAAGTATGCAAACGCTAAACGTCAGGACCACAATTTCAAGGTTGGAGACCAGGTCTACCTGGCCAACAGCTTCTTCACTCATTCACAGATTGCGCAATCCGCTGCTGATCACGCCACACGCAAGTTCTCTCCCAGGCAACATGGTCCCTTCCGTGTCCTTGAAGTAGTCACACCAGTGGCACTGCGGCTGGAGTTTCCTCCTGTCTAGAAGAGCATGCATCCAGTAGTTCACGTATCTCATGTTAAAGTACACAATGATGGATCCGCCATGTTCCCCACACGCAACCCTGCACCGCCACCTGAGCCTGAAGTCATTGACGGTGAAACACACTTCCATGTGCAAGAGTTCCGCAACCACCGATTCCAGCGCCGTCAGCTTCAACTCCAGGTCAAGTGGTTGGGTCACCCCGATCATGAGAACAGCTGGCTGCCTCTGACCCAGCTACAACAAGACTTGTCCAAGGGAGTGCTCAAGAAGCTGCTCGACGACTACGCACGTCGTACCAAACAGCCCAAGAACTGGAAGACAACAGCAAAGCAGTAGAAGGTTTTCAGCTCCGGGACGTAGCTTTTCGGAGTGGGGGAGAGTGTTACAGTGCTGCTTTGAACCTAGTTTGCATGATCTTTGAATGCGCCTGCAGGTCTTTCCAGCCCTGCATGATAGATCTTGTGTTGCATGCGGGATTTTACTTAAAGTATCTTCTGTCAGTTGTTAGTTGATCTTTGCTGATTTAATGTCTAGCATTGCTTATTGTAAGTACTTGGAGCTTCCCAGAACAAAGCACCAGTCACCTCCGTGCAGTTCCGTCTGCAAGTCGTCTCCTGGAATCACCCGTCCGGTCAAGCGTCTTCTCTCAAGAGTACGCAAGCCATTAGTATTGCAGTTGCTTAGCTGTTCCGTCTGCTACTAATCGCAAATCCTCGTATAGTCAGCCATGTATCCTGTTGTCCCGGCTATCCTCTAACACGTTGCTTGCTTTCCAACTGGCAGGCGCATGATCTAGCGAAGATGTAGTAAGAACTAGGAAGAGGGCTCGAGGGCAGAGGAGGGGCGCTAGGACAATGGCTGTAGTGAGTTATTTTCAGGGTCAGGAGTCCACCGCAGGAGTAGTGTTACGTGACCATGTAAGGCTGAGCTAATGTTGGCTAAGAGATCTGGATCTGGTGAAGTGAGATTTGTAATGTGGCGAGGTGATCTGAAGCCGGGTTCATTTCCCGGGCACACTTCCTTACAACACCCTAGTCCGTCACGGAGAACTGCAATGCGTAACACTCTTATGAACTGTGGCAACATAAGTTGACATGCGTCCAGGTTAAAGCCGTGCAGCCCCCTTGTCCCTCACCAGGGCCTCCATTCGAGCCGGATGTCGCGTTGTAAGCATGCGCTGTGGCCCGGTACGAGTGTTAGTCGTCATTAAGCCTTACCACCATCCGTAAGGACTGCACCTTGCGCACCATCACAACCCTTTTGCTCATCCTTTGCGCCCTGTTGCCCACGCTGCATGCATGCCCACCCAACGAGCTGCCAACCGTGCCAGCCCTGCCCGATGCGTACAGCTCTGTTACCATAGAGCACACCCTGCCAGGTGGCCAGGAGCACTTGCCCCCTGATGTCCGCCCCCCCCACTGATATTGGTACTTGCCCATCTCCCAAGGGTTGGTGGAACTGCTGCGCCAGCCGGGCAACCCCTACCATCTGCCCTTCCTGCAAAGTGGAGGCGTTGCCTTCAACACAGTGGGGCACGTCATGCTGGAGGTGGGCCTAGCACTCGGCACAGCTCATGAGGCTTGCTCCTGGCACCGCTTCTATGTTGTGGACAGCAACCTGCCGCCGTACACACTCCTCATTGGCACGGAGGTCATGCACCAGCACGGCGTCCAGATTGACCTCCGTGCACACACCTTCACCTACAGCCCTCAGCTGGCCAGCCTGGGTCAGCTGCATCCACGCCACGCCTTGCCTTTGCGGTTTGCCAGCAGCAACTTCCCCCATGACGACGACCCTGTCTCAGCCTATGCGCATGTCGGTCCCCTCTATGCCTGTGTGGCCTGCCCAGCACAATGCGAGGGGGAGCAAGGCGGCAGCGGTCAGGCCGGCGTGTGCTACCTGGGGGCTCCAGGGGTTGAGCCACTGGTGACCAGCACCACCCCTATTTGTAGCCCCGCCCCCACTGTTGCAGAGGCCAACCCCGTGCCGGAAATCAGGGGTCTTGCACGGGGCCCTCGTAGCAAGCCCGGCCACGGCACGGCCAGACCGCAGCTGCCAGCTCGTTCCCCCAAGCATCAAGCGCTGGGCCTAGGGACCGCTCGTCACCGCACACGGCAGCAGCAGCGCGCCACGGCAACACCCCCCGCAGGAGGCAGTGGCTGGGCTACCGCCGGCCAGGAACTGCTTACCACCATCCGTAAGGGTTGCACCTTGCGCACCATCACAACCCTATTGCTCCTCCTTTACGCCCTGCTGCCCACGCTGCATGCATGCCCACCCAACGAGCTGCTACCCGTGCCAGCCCTGCCCGATGCGTACAACTCTGTCACCATAGAGCGCACCCTGCCAGGTGGCCAGGAGCACTTTCCCCCTGATGTCCGCTTCACAATGCACAGTAAGGGCATGCCGTTCGATAACCACCCGGGCATGACACCCACTGAGCATGCCGCCCTGCAGCGCCTCGTAGAGGCCCATGATAGCGCATTCTCTTACAGCCTGTTTGACCTGCCTGGGTATCACGGGCCCCGCCCCCCCTTCAGCATCCCCCACACCTCAGACCAGCCCGTGCGCACACCACCCCGCCGCTACAGCCCTCTCGAGCGCCAGATCTGAAGTGACAAGACTGCTGAGTTGCAGGCTGCGGGCATCGTGTCCCCCGTGGAAGGGCCATGCAGCTATGCTTCTGCCCCCGTCCTGCCGGCCAAGAAGGACGTCCATGGCCAGTGGACCGAGAAGCGCTTTGCCATTGACTACCGGCAGCTCAACACCGTCACCAAGCCGGACATCTACGGCCTTCCACGCTAAGATGAGATGTTCAGTGAGTTAGGTGACAGCTGCTTCTTCAGCAAGCTAGACATGCGCAGCGGCTTCTTTCAGCTCATTATAGATAATAGATTATATGAGCTCATTATATGAGATTATATGAGCTCATTATAGACAATAGATTATAAAATAATGAGCTGAAAGAAGCCGCTGCGCATGTCTAGCTTGCTGAAGAAGCAGCTGTCACCTAACTCACTGAACATCTCATCTTAGCGTGGAAGGCCGTAGATGTCCGGCTTGGTGACGGTGTTGAGCTGCCGGTAGTCAATGGCAAAGCGCTTCTCGGTCCACTGGCCATGGACGTCCTTCTTGGCCGGCAGGACGGGGGCAGAAGCATAGCTGCATGGCCCTTCCACGGGGGACACGATGCCCGCAGCCTGCAACTCAGCAGTCTTGTCACTTCAGATCTGGCGCTCGAGAGGGCTGTAGCGGCGGGGTGGTGTGCGCACGGGCTGGTCTGAGGTGTGGGGGATGCTGAAGGGGGGGCGGGGCCCGTGATACCCAGGCAGGTCAAACAGGCTGTAAGAGAATGCGCTATCATGGGCCTCTACGAGGCGCTGCAGGGCGGCATGCTCAGTGGGTGTCATGCCCGGGTGGTTATCGAACGGCATGCCCTTACTGTGCATTGTGAAGCGGACATCAGGGGGAAAGTGCTCCTGGCCACCTGGCAGGGTGCGCTCTATGGTGACAGAGTTGTACGCATCGGGCAGGGCTGGCACGGCTGGCAGCTCGTTGGGTGGGCATGCATGCAGCGTGGGCAGCAGGGCGTAAAGGATGAGCAACAGGGTTGTGATGGTGCGCAAGGTGCAACCCTTACGGATGGTGGTAAGCAGTTCCTGGCCGGCGGTAGCCCAGCCACTGCCTCCTGCGGGGGGTGTTGCCGTGGCGCGCTGCTGCTGCCGTGTGCGGTGACGAGCGGTCCCTAGGCCCAGCGCTTGTTGCTTGGGGGAACGAGCTGGCAGCTGCGGTCTGGCCGTGCCGTGGCCGGGCTTGCTACAAGGGCCCCGTGCAAGACCCCTGATTTCCGGCACGGGGTTGGCCTCCGCAACAGTGGGGGCGGGGCTACAAACAGGGGTGGTGCTGGTCACCAGTGGCTCAACCCCTGGAGCCCCCAAGTAGCACACGCCGGCCTGACCGCTGCCGCCTTGCTCCCCCTCGCATTGTGCTGGGCAGGCCACACAGGCATAGAGGGGATCGACATGCGCATAGGCTGAGACAGGGTCGTCGTCATGGGGGAAGTTGCTGATGTCAAAGCGCAAAGGCAAGGCGTGGCGTGGATGCAGCTGACCCAAGCTGGCCAGCTGAGAGTTGTAGGTGAAGGTGTGGGCACGGAGGTCAATCCGAACGCCGTGCTGGTGCATGACCTCTGTGCCAATGAGGAGTGTGTACGGCGGCAGGTTGCTGTCCACAACATAGAAGCGGTGCCAAGAGCAAGCCTCATGAGCTGTGCCGAGTGCTAGGCCCACCTCTAGCATGACGTGCTCCACTGTGTTGAAAGCAACGCCTCCACTTTCTAGGACGGGCAGATGGTAGGGGTCAACCGACAGGCGCAACAGTTCCACCAACCCTTGGGAGATGAGCAAGACCCCAGAACCAGAGTCGAGCAACACCCCAGAAGGGGCCCACAGCTTGCCATCGCTGCCGCGTACGCTGAGACCCGCTGCCACACTGGGGTTGTACGCCTAGGGCAGGGCACGGCTCACAAAGGGTTGGTTAAAGGCGGAAGGCCCAACGGCCGGGTCGTCTTGTGGTGCGGGGGTTGGTGGTGCATGGTGCTGGCAATAGATTCACACGTGGAGGTGTTGGAGTGAGAGACGCTGCTCATACATGAGCTGGCAACCACACTACTTTGGCTGAGGAAGGTGCCGCTGGACCAAGCTGCTGGTGCCTCAAAGTGCAGTGGCAAAGCATGCCGAGGATGCGGCTGGCCATGGCTGGCAGGGCGGGGGCATAAGTGAGCAGGCGGCCGGGCAGGTCTAGCTGGATGCCATGGCGGTGGATGATCTCAGTGCCAACCAACAGGCCATAGGGCAGGCTGCTGCTGTCCGCCACCACCTGGAAGCGGTGCCGTGACGTAGCTGTATGGGGGGTGCCAAGAGCCAGGCCCACCTCAATAACCGCGGCACCCACGGTGCGAAACTCAGCGCCCCCGCTCTGAATGATGCGCAGCTGGGAGGGGAGGACCTCTAGCTGGAGCTGCCGGGCTACGGCAGCTGTCATCAGTTGAGCGCCTGAGCCAGAGTCAATCATGACCCCTGCCATGGCATGAGGGTTGCCGTGGCGGTCAAGGACACTGAAGCCTGCAGTGACACATGGGTTGGCAGCAAAGGGAAGGGCAGGCAGGGTAGAAGCAGGCCGGTGTGGGGCTGCGGGAGCGCCACAGTAGGCTGCGGTGCACTAGTGGGCGCGGGCTGGGTGCTGGGGGTGGAGCTTGCAGTGGCTGCGGCCACTGCTTGCGCCAAGGGTCGCTCGGCGTGCAACTGAGCAAGCTGGGCCTGCATGATCAGCACCTGCTGCTGCATGCTGGATCCCTGCGCTTCGAGCACCTGCACACGAGTGTTAGTGACATTTGCAAGGGGCAGGCGTGGGGGTTGCACGGCCGCTGTGGTGCCGGTGCTGAAGCTGGAGGTGGAGGGGGCTGCGCGGACGATGGCACTGCCAGGCGCAAAGCCTAGGGGACGCACAACAGTACCGGCCAGAGCATGGCGCATGGCATTGTAGGACTGCTGGGGGCTGGTGATGGGAGGTGGCACAGGCACTACGGCATCAGCTGGGGTAGTAGCTGCAGCAGCTGCTAGGGCACGCTGCATGGCAAGTCGGGCCTGGCGAGCATTAGCGGTGGGCACGGCTGTGCATGGCTGTGTTTCATCCTCCATACCCTCATCAATGGCGGCAAGGGCTGCTGAGGGCATGGTCAGCAGGGAGTGAGAGGTTGCCGGCGGGCCCCATGAGGGTGGGCGTAGCTCTGGGTGCTTAGCAAAGCACCGCTCTGTTGTGTGCCCATCCTTGCCGCAGTGGTGGCAGTGGGGGCGTTGGCGAGAAGGGCCAGCCCGGGACTGCATGGGGGTATGAGCACGCAGAGGGGGGGGAGCAGCAGCAGGCCTTGTTGACATAAAGGCCTTGAACTGCTCAAACATGGCTTGCTCAGCAGGGGTGGCGGTTAGGCTGGCAGCATGCGGTGGAGGCGGCTGCGACGAAGCTGCTTGCTGCCGGTGCATGTGACAGTCAGCAGTAGATCGACCTGTGTACCGCTGGTGGTGCTCACACCATTGCTTAGGTGGGGCAGTTGGGGGTGCAGCAGGTGTGCCATGAGCTGTCAAGGCGGTGTGAAGCTGGCGCATGAGGCGTTGTGCGGTCTTCACGGCTGCTGGGTCACCTCCCTTAAGTTGGGTTAGGATGTCCGCCGTGGTGTGGGAAGTAGGCTCCCTTGCAGCAGGCTTGCTTGCCACACGACCCAGCTGCAGCATGCCGATGAACTCCTCATAGACCCCTGTGGCAGCGGCTTTGGCACGAGCAAGGGCCAGCTCCACAGAATCCTCAACAAGCCTGGTTGTGCGCGCATAAGCTGCCATGCTGCGCTCAACAAGACGTTTGCCCTGATCATGGAGCACATGACGAGGGTGGGGCTGTAAGGCATTCAAAAACATCCTGACTGCCTGGCTGCGGCCTAGCTCCATGAGAAGGAGCTGCGGGGCCGTACGGGCGTGGAGGGACTGGGGGGATTCCGTGCGCCCCCGCTCACCCACGTCGCCCAGCCTGATGCCCTCCACTTGCTCAGGGAGGAGCACAGGCTTAAATAGGTCCCTGTGGACGAGATCGAAGAACAGGGAAATGCACCGGGAGGGGTCTGCCCGCTCCTCGGGGGAAGAGCCGCATGTGACCGGGAGTAGGCTGCTTCCACGGTCTGCGGGACGAAGCCATCTGCAAAAACGGCGCCCGCGCGCGTGGGCAGCTCTGAGAGGATTTCTTCAACCCCTCCTTCGCCGTAGGCCAGTTTGGCGTCGTGACAGAGGAGGCGAAGGCTCGCCCTGACACAGGAAAATGAGCGATCAAGCTCGTGGGGTAAGAGGGCCACGCCCGACGACGGCAGGGGGTGCCTGGCCGTGGGCGGGGCGGGGCCGAAGTGACTACCTTGAGTTTGACCGGGTGACCCGACCGACTCGCCATAGGAGCCGCCGTCGACAGACATGTCGCTGGGCATGCACGATACTCAGCTTGAGAAAGCGGCGTGTTCGTCCCACCGAGCTGGGCCAGAAGAGGTGGCAGCTGATGGGACAGGGATGTCGTGGACGGGCTTGCTGAGACTTGCTGGGCTTGCTAAGACTCCTGCCGCTTGAAGACGGGATGAACTGGAGTTTCTCAAGCTGCCGCAGCCATCTCAGCTAGCCCTCAAATACCCTCAGGCGTTCACTATGCGTTCGCATGCAGTCTAGGGTTCTTCCCATGCAAACGTTCGCTGCAACTGTCATGTCGGCCTCATGCAACACCTCAACAATTCAACTTCAGCTCCGAAAGCAAGCCTCATTAGGTAATTGTCATCACGCATTATGTCAAGTGACGCATTGTGTTGTGACATGGACCACCAAGGACCACTAGTGGCCGCTAGCGGGAATACTAGTGACCACTAGTGGGCAATAGTCGCCCGACTCAAATGGTGTTATTGGGCTGTGTGCAGTATACCCAGTGCACATGGACATGGTGCATGAGTGCCTACCACCTATATCATTGCCTGACCCCTGAGGGCTATTGTGTAGAGTTGTATGACCTGCATGCACTGGTTGGAAGCTGATGACAGCTCAAGAAGGGGGCACACATTACTGTGCCCCAGCAGGCTGCTGCTGCTACTGGGCCTTGGGACGCTTGTCTCGCAGCCTCTTGTAGCCCAGGCCAGGGTACTCCTTGCCCTTGGCTGGCAGAGCTGCCTGATTTGGCCACCAGCAAAGCTCCAGTGGGCGCCACCTGCTCTCCCCAATGCACTGCATGTTCAGCGCTGCATTGCAGTCCCTGTCAAGCCACCTGCCTGGCTGTGGTGCCAGCTTGGCTTTGGCAGCCTTGCCCTTGCCCTTCCCTTCGCCCTTGGTGGGCTGGATGGGCTCAGCTGCCAGCTCAGCCTTAGTGCACTTGCTGCGCTTGGCTGGAGGGGAAGTGCTGAGACCTGGCTCCGAGGCTGATGGCTGTGTGGCTTCCTGGCTGCTGCGTGGGGCCTGTCGGGGCTTGCGTGGTTCCACCACTGGGCACCACATAAGGCCCCGCACTGGCTGGTCACGCTGCTGGCTCCAGGCTGGGCGCACCAGGCGCTGTTCCACCTGCCCTGCTGGTGGCTTCCAGTCTGCACGCCTGATTGGCTGCTCATGGTTCAGCTCCTCCTCACATGGCTGCTTGCCATTCACAGCTGAGCTGACCCGGGTGGTGCGGTGCTCATCCACAAGCACCACCCTGCCCCGCAGCTGGCCTGCGCCCCTGGGCCTGCACACCACCTTGCAGCAGGCACGCAACACCGCATCAGCACCCTACCCTCTCGCAGTGCCAATGCTAGCTGCGCCAAAGAACACCACCAGCTGCTTGGCATGCCCATGGCGCTCCATGGACACCTCTGCCATGTCCTTCTCCAACTGTAGACATGCACACAAGGCACACACATGGTGGCTGACATGGTGGTACCAGGTTAGGCATGGCACAGTCAACTACTCTTTCACTTCATGCCCAACCTACCACCTCTCAGTCCCGTACCCTCCCTCCCACCCACCCACCCTCACCTCCTTGAAGAACTGCTCCAGCGCCCGGTCCTGGGCTCCGTACAGCCTCAGCCGCTGCCGTGCCCATTTGGGGTCTAGGTACACCTCCCACACCGCATTCCAGGTGGCCAGGGTGACGGTGATGTGCTTCAGGTTGGCCTCCAGGGAGGTGCCGGCTGAAGTTGCTGCTGCCAGGTGCTGGAGGTGGAGGTGGGGCTGGATTGGTGCTAGCCACCGCTTGGTGTCACGGCGGGCATTGTTCAGGCCGCTGGCATGCTTCACCTGGCCCTTGGTCAGCTTCCACCGGGCCAGCTTGTCAGCTACCAGCTGGCCTGATCTCTCGTTCCACACCCCCGAGGCTGCACTGACTGCCTTGGTGACGCCGGAGTCAATGCCCACCCCAATCTGTGTGGCTGGGTCAAACACATGCTCACGCGTCTCAGCTATGCCCCTGCCTATGTGGGGGAGTCCCACTGCTTGGGCCGCTGCGGCTGCACTTGGGCGGCTGCTGCTTCTGGCCGCAGGGGGTGGGGCAGGAGGAGGGGGGAGGGGGCGTGTGTAGTGTACGCACACGCTGACACCGTCTGTCCCCACAGACCTCTCAAACTGAGACCCCTTGTTGCGAAGCTTGCGCGTGTTGAACCACCTGGCCCAGTTGTGGCTCAGTGCTGGCTCTGAGGTGACAGGCCAAGGCACAATGCGGGGACACAAGCAATGCGGGGACTCACAAGGCGGAGGCAACGTACTTGACGTCTGCTCGTGTCCCAGCCATCCCGGCGCTCCTGTCGTTGCTTGCCTTGAGGCGAGCGAGACGCTGCGATGGAATTAACAGGAGCAACGGGTTACTACACGCCGCGTAACTCACGGAGCTTACAGTCGGCTAGGGACACGAACCTCACAGTTTCTTTGGCGGGCCCTTCTTCTCTTTGGCGCTGCCCTTCCGCTTCTTTTTAGCCATCACGCGATGTGCATTAAGACGGGCGGTGGCCTTTTCAATCAACTTGGATTCCCCGATATGTGCATATAATGAATTACCCCTAGCCGCAAAACAAGAGCCCTGCATGCCTAACCCGGTCTTAAAGGGTGGTCCTGCCCTAGCTAGTCGTTAGCAACGCTCCTTGGGCAGCCCCGGTACCAACAGCCTGCCAAGCTGATCCGTGCCTGCTCACTCCTGGCCCGGCGTGCGCCAGCATCTCAGCTTGCAGCGCGGTTTGCCAGGCTGCAAAAGTGGGTCCGCCTTCTAGCCGGCTAGCCATGCTCTTCAAGGTGCTGCTCCTCGTGCCGCCGTTAGCACGAGTGTGAATAGCTGCGAGAGCCAGTGCACCATTGCGAGCTAGCGCTTCTCCAAGTTTCGCGCCGTCTCCCGACAAAGCACAGGCCATCAGCGCCGCGGACGCCGATCCCACTCCGGTCACACCCGGAACAGCAACCGCATCCGCCAAAAGCTGCAACTCATCTCGCAGACCCACGCTGGCCATGCACGCCATCAACCGAACCAGCTGCTCCCAGCCGCTGGTCGAAGCCGGGTCGAGTGCGGGGGCGAGCGTCCTGGTGAGCTGCGGAGCGAGGTGCCGCACCGGGTCTTGCATGCCGACGGCGAGGAGGGCTTCTGCAAGCGACAAGCCCAGCTCCAAGGCTACGGCAATTTGTGCGTCATTAGCCGACCCAGCTTGAATCCCTGTTGCCGGCGTGGTCGAAGGGTTGGCCGAGGGAAAGGGCTGAGCTGGGGAGGATGCGAGTCGGGCAGCAGCCAGGGCAGTTGATGGCAAGGAACTGTGTCGCAGCGGGCTGCTCCAATCCAGGTCCTCCGGATGAAGAAGGCCTGCGCATGGGGCGCATGGGGCAAGTAGGTGCATGCAACGTGCATGGCCTTGAATGACATCTACTGGATTTTGTGGTTCACATGCAAACAATATACTGTACTGGGCTGGTTGGCGCCTGTTGCATAGTGGTGCTGCTGTTGTGCTGTTATGCATGCAGGAGGAGCACGAGGGAGGGCGGGGGGAGGGGCAGGAGGAGCATGAGTGAGGGCAGGCAGGTAAGCAAGAGGAGCAGGGGCCCTTTTTGTTCCTCAAAGGGGATCTCACCGCAGGCTGAGGGTAGGTTGTGTCTCAGCTGGCCTGGACTGTGGGCAGGGTGCAAGGCAGGGTCGCCCCAGGTGTTGCCGGCCCCCTGCTGCTGCACGCTTCTGGCGCCAAAGGCAGCGGTGGCCACTGGGTAGGAGAACACCGCATGGCTGGGCTTTGACGTGTAGCCGGCCAGCAGCGCCTCCACACTCTCAAAGGCCTGAGGGGGACAGCAGCAGCAGCAGCAGCAGCAGCAGCAGCAGCACAGCGGCAGTACTCTGAGCAGGCTCTGTAACCCCCATCCTTACCATCATCATCCTCACTATCAGCAGCAGCAGCGGCAGCGGCGGCGGCGCCAGCGGCGGCAGCGGCGGCAGCAGCGGCAGCAAGCAGTCGCAGCCATGTGTCAGGTTGGAACTGTTGCGTCCAGAGCTCCTCTCCGCTTGCATCTTCCGGTCAATACTCACTCCTTGCCACACAACCTCCTATCACACTCTCATGCCCGGACCCCCTCCCACACCGATAGTGCTAGGCTGCCTTGTGATCTTAACCGCCAACACCTCCTTCCCCATCCCCTTCATGGTCTGCCTCATTCGTCCATTGTTGTTCCCCTCCCCTAACCCTTTCATCAGGCTTTTTCATTTCCCTTTTATTTCCCTTTCGTTTAGCACCTCCATTTCATGCACATTCGGCCAGCCCGGTCCTACTTGCCTGCGGCCAGAGGTGGAGCCCCATCTGCAGCCGGGCACTGGCCGCCAGGCTGAGCCCCGTGAGGCCCAGCGCCAGCTGCGCGCCCCGCAGCCCTTCACTGCACTG
>JASKMD010000007.1:4122124-4199624 GCA_030144725.1 Haematococcus lacustris
GATGGCGGCAGCGGCAGAGGTGATGGCGGCAGCGGCAGAGGTGATGGCGGCAGCGGCAGAGGTGATGGCGGCAGCGGCAGAGGTGATGGCGGCAGCGGCAGAGGTGATGGCGGCAGCGGCAGAGGTGATGGCGGCAGCGGCAGAGGTGATGGCGGCAGCGGCAGAGGTGATGGCGGCAGCGGCAGAGGTGATGGCGGCAGCGGCAGAGGTGATGGCGGCAGCGGCAGAGGTGATGGCGGCAGCGGCAGAGGTGATGGCGGCAGCGGCAGAGGTGATGGCGGCAGCGGCAGAGGTGATGGCGGCAGCGGCAGAGGTGATGGCGGCAGCGGCAGAGGTGATGGCGGCAGCGGCAGAGGTGATGGCGGCAGCGGCAGAGGTGATGGCGGCAGCGGCAGAGGTGATGGCGGCAGCGGCAGAGGTGATGGCGGCAGCGGCAGAGGTGATGGCGGCAGCGGCAGAGGTGATGGCGGCAGCGGCAGAGGTGATGGCGGCAGCGGCAGAGGTGATGGCGGCAGCGGCAGAGGTGATGGCGGCAGCGGCAGAGGTGATGGCGGCAGCGGCAGAGGTGATGGCGGCAGCGGCAGAGGTGATGGCGGCAGCGGCAGAGGTGATGGCGGCAGCGGCAGAGGTGATGGCGGCAGCGGCAGAGGTGATGGCGGCAGCGGCAGAGGTGATGGCGGCAGCGGCAGAGGTGATGGCGGCAGCGGCAGAGGTGATGGCGGCAGCGGCAGAGGTGATGGCGGCAGCGGCAGAGGTGATGGCGGCAGCGGCAGAGGTGATGGCGGCAGCGGCAGAGGTGATGGCGGCAGCGGCAGAGGTGATGGCGGCAGTGGCAGAGGTGATGGCGGCAGCGGCAGAGGTGATGGCGGGAGCGGCAGAGGTGATGGCGGCAGCGGCAGAGGTGATGGCGGCAGCGGCAGAGGTGATGGCGGCAGCGGCAGAGGTGATGGCGGCAGCGGCAGAGGTGATGGCGGCAGTGGCAGAGGTGATGGCGGCAGCGGCAGAGGTGATGGCGGCAGCGGCAGAGGTGATGGCGGCAGCGGCAGAGGTGATGGCGGCAGCGGCAGAGGTGATGGCGGCAGCGGCAGAGGTGATGGCGGCAGTGGCAGAGGTGATGGCGGCAGTGGCAGAGGTGATGGCGGCAGCGGCAGAGGTGATGGCGGCAGCGGCAGAGGTGATGGCGGCAGCGGCAGAGGTGATGGCGGCAGCGGCAGAGGTGATGGCGGCAGCGGCAGAGGTGATGGCGGCAGTGGCAGAGGTGATGGCGGCAGCGGCAGAGGTGATGGCGGCAGCGGCAGAGGTGATGGCGGCAGCGGCAGAGGTGATGGCGGCAGCGGCAGAGGTGATGGCGGCAGCGGCAGAGGTGATGGCGGCAGTGGCAGAGGTGATGGCGGCAGCGGCAGAGGTGATGGCGGCAGCGGCAGAGGTGATGGCGGCAGCGGCAGAGGTGATGGCGGCAGCGGCAGAGGTGATGGCGGCAGCGGCAGAGGTGATGGCGGCAGCGGCAGAGGTGATGGCGGCAGCGGCAGAGGTGATGGCGGCAGCGGCAGAGGTGATGGCGGCAGCGGCAGAGGTGATGGCGGCAGCGGCAGAGGTGATGGCGGCAGCGGCAGAGGTGATGGCGGCAGCGGCAGAGGTGATGGCGGCAGCGGCAGAGGTGATGGCGGCAGCGGCAGAGGTGATGGCGGCAGCGGCAGAGGTGATGGCGGCAGCGGCAGAGGTGATGGCGGCAGCGGCAGAGGTGATGGCGGCAGCGGCAGAGGTGATGGCGGCAGCGGCAGAGGTGATGGCGGCAGCGGCAGAGGTGATGGCGGCAGCGGCAGAGGTGATGGCGGCAGTGGCAGAGGTGATGGCGGCAGCGGCAGAGGTGATGGCGGCAGCGGCAGAGGTGATGGCGGCAGCGGCAGAGGTGATGGCGGCAGCGGCAGAGGTGATGGCGGCAGCGGCAGAGGTGATGGCGGCAGCGGCAGAGGTGATGGCGGCAGTGGCAGAGGTGATGGCGGCAGCGGCAGAGGTGATGGCGGCAGCGGCAGAGGTGATGGCGGCAGCGGCAGAGGTGATGGCGGCAGCGGCAGAGGTGATGGCGGCAGCGGCAGAGGTGATGGCGGCAGCGGCAGAGGTGATGGCGGCAGTGGCAGAGGTGATGGCGGCAGCGGCAGAGGTGATGGCGGGAGCGGCAGAGGTGATGGCGGCAGCGGCAGAGGTGATGGCGGCAGCGGCAGAGGTGATGGCGGCAGCGGCAGAGGTGATGGCGGCAGCGGCAGAGGTGATGGCGGCAGTGGCAGAGGTGATGGCGGCAGTGGCAGAGGTGATGGCGGCAGCGGCAGAGGTGATGGCGGCAGCGGCAGAGGTGATGGCGGCAGCGGCAGAGGTGATGGCGGCAGCGGCAGAGGTGATGGCGGCAGCGGCAGAGGTGATGGCGGCAGTGGCAGAGGTGATGGCGGCATTGGCCAGTATGTCAGTGTGCAGGGAGTGGCAGTGGCAGTGGCAGTGGCAGTGGCAGTGGCAGTGGCGGCAGAGGCCAGGATGGTCGCGGCAGTGTGAAAGGAGTGGCAATGGGAGGGAAACCCATCCCTACCCCAACCAACCCTGCACAAGGGCCAGGCTGCACAACCTACTCCACCGCACGCACCATGCCCCTGGCCTTGCCCTTCCTCTGCCCCCTGCCCTTGACCCCGCCACATGTCCCTCCTTTCCCTGCCATTGCTCCCAACCCCTGCCCCTCAAACCCAGGTCTTGCCCCTACCCCCTGCCCTGCGCCCCCCACCTCCTTCCCGGCCCCCCGCCCTATCGCGCCCGCTCACTCCTCCCATGCCGCTGCTCCTTGGCGGTACACTGCGTACTGCCCCGCAGCAGGCCAGCAGCAGCTGACGTAGGCCCCATCAGGGCTGCAGCCCAGCACCGCCCGGCTGGGGGGCTTGCTGCTGCCCAGCTTGAGACAGCCCAGCAGCTGCAGGACAGGGCAGGCAGGCCAGGTCACAGGCCAGGTCACACTCTCACCCCCAGGCTAGGTCGGGGAGGCAGGGCAGGGGGGGCAGGGCAGGGGGGGCAGGGCAGGGGGGAGTGGGGCAGGAGCAGGGTGGATATGGCGGGGGCCGGGCAGCAGCGGGGCACGTTTGATAGACAAGGTATGAACGTGGTGTGATGCACGTTTGATGATGTAGATGCCTGGAGGAGGAGGAGGAGGAGGAGGAGGAGGGGCGGGGGCACATAGGGGCTGTGAGGGGGCGGGAGGGTGTGGGAGGCTGAGGGGGGGTGGAGAGCCCACAGGAGCTTGGTGTGGGCCACTGGGGTAGGAGGGTGGTGGTCTGACCTGCACGTGCATGGGTTGGCTGGCTGCTGTGGTGGCCTGCGGTGCTGCAGGGGCGGCCCCCGGCATCAGGGCTCCCAGGGGGCTGTCTGTGGACTGGGGGGACAGCAGGCCGTGGCCAGTGGGGGCATTGGGGCCAGCGCCCTGTGGGCAGACACGACAGCAGGCGAGGTGAGAGGTAGGCAGGTGGCCAAGCAGGAAGATGGGCGGGCAGGCAGGCGGACGGCCCCAAGGGAGCGCAGGCCCCCACCACCATTCCCTGCTCCCTTTCCTCCCCTCCTTTTCCCTTTCCTTCCTCTGCTCCCTCCCTCCCACCCTCCTCCTCCCTCCCACCCTCCTCCTCCCTCCCTCCCTCCTCCCTCCTCCTCCCTCCCTCCCTCCTCCCTCCCTCCCTCCCTCCCTCCCTCCCTCCCTCCTTCTCCTCCCTCCTCCTGCTCCATCCCTCCCACCCAGCCCTTTACGCACTCCCTGTGACCCCCACCTACCAGGGCGGGGGGAGGAGCTGCCAGAGCTGCCGTCACACAGTACACCGAGTCGCCCATGGCCGTGACAAAGGTGATGCCGGAGCCCCCTGAGGTGATGGCCTGGGCAGCAACACATGCAGGGTGGTTGGGGTCAGTTAGGGTTGGTTGGGGTCTGGTCAAGTCAAGTCGGTTCAGAAGTTGGTCGACGCTGGGCAGGCATGGTCAGGCCAAGTTTGGTCGTGGCGGGTCAGGTCAAACGGACCTCTCACCTGGTCCTGGTCCTGGCCCTGGACTTTGATAGGGATGGCTGGGATTAGGCAAGGTCAGGTGTAGCTGGGTTGGTTCAGGCATTCGCCCATCCTAGCCCTGGCAACGGCCCTGGCCATCACTTCTCACTCCTGCAGGGGTGACATCTGACACGTGCAAGAGCGGCATCTCACACCTGTAAGGGTGACCTGAGCGGCAGCGCCATTGCAGGGAGGGGCAGCAGCACGTCCAGCTGCAGCAGCGCTGTGCCGGTGTTTGTAGCCAAGGCCACCCATTGAGGCTGCAGGGGGTGCACGGCCACACAGTACAGCTTGGGCTGCTTCTTGGCACCTGAGACCACCAGCAGCGGCAGCAGCAGCAGCTGTGGGAGCAGCACGCATAGCTGTATCAGAGTCGAGTCGGGTCGGGTCGGGATAGGCCTAGCCTGGCCTGGCCTGGAGCAAAGAGCCAGGAGCGTACTGACCATTGGGGACCAAGCCATTCATGTTGAGGGCAAGGCGTGAGGAGCCGCTCTCAGGGTGCAAGGCCAGCAGCACACCAGCCTGCAGCCAGGCAGCCGACACAACACCTCCCTCCTGACTGCTCTGCTCTGCTCTGTCCTGCTCTGTCCTGGTCTGCTCTATTCTGCTCTGTTCTGCTTCGCTCTGTTCTCCTTTGCTCAGGTCTTTTCTGAGCAGCACCACGCACTATGCCCCTCCCCCCACCAGCCCAGCCCAGCCCTGCCTTGCCCTGCCCTCTACTCGCTGTTCCCAGCCAGCCAGTCTGCCTCCTGGCCTGCCTCCTGGCCTGCCTCCTGGCCTGACCTCCGTGCCCAGCAGCAGGGAGTGGGTCCCCGAGCAGGTCAGGCCCCTGGGCCAGTGCGCCAGGCAGGTGGGCCGCGTCTCCAGCTTCAGCCGCAGCGCCTCCTTCAGGCTGCCGGGCTCAAGGCCAACCACACGGCTGTCAACACCTGGGGAGGGGGGAGGGAGGAGGGGTAGGGCAGGGGGGAGGGAGGTGAGAGCAGGGGGGAGAGGGAGGGGTGTGAGCAGGGGGGAGAGGGAGGGGTGTGAGCAGGGGGGAGAGGGAGGGGTGTGAGCAGGGGGGAGAGGGAGGGGTGTGAGCAGGGGGGAGAGGGAGGGGTGTGAGCAGGGGGGAGAGGGAGGGGTGTGAGCAGGGGGGAGAGGGAGGGGTGTGAGCAGGGGGGAGAGGGAGGGGTGTGAGCAGGGGGGAGAGGGAGGGGTGTGAGCAGGGGGGAGAGGGAGGGGTGTGAGCAGGGGGGAGAGGGAGGGGTGTGAGCAGGGGGGAGAGGGAGGGGTGTGAGCAGGGGGGAGAGGGAGGGGGTAGCAGAGGGGGGAGAGGGAGGGGGTGCAGCAGGGGGGAGAGGGAGGGGTGTGAGCAGGGGGGAGAGGGAGGGGTGTGAGCAGGGGGGAGAGGGAGGGGTGTGGGGAGGGGGGGAGGGGGAGGGGGACGATGGACGGTGGATGGTGGATGGTGGGCGGGGGTAGGGGGGCTACTGGGTAGACTTGTGCTGAGCATGGAGGCCAGGAGGGTCCATGGGGCAGGTGGTGGGTGGGTGGGTAGTCTGGTCACCAGGGTGGGGTCCCACCTGCTGTGATGATGAGGCTGTGGCTGTGGTCTGGCGCCTGGGCAGCAGTCAGCTGGCAGCAGCCCACCACCTCCTTGTCGTGCACCTGGCAGCACACAGCGCCAGGCACAGCAGGACAGCAGTGGGCAGGACGCTCAGTCAAGGACGCTCACACACCTGTTCGTGTGCAGGAGGTGGGAGGTACTTGGAGAGGCATGAGGTGGTGATGCAGCCAGGCCTGGGGGGGGGCTGTAGGCAAACAGGCAGTGACCCTGGACCCCTTCTCCCCGCCCCGCTGCGCCACATCTGCCCTGCCTCCTTGGCCTGCCCCCCCTGGCCCCCCCACCTTGCCATCGGCCCGTGGCCCCACATCCACCACGCTGCCCAGGCCGCCCCCCAGGGGCTGTGCTAGCGGCTCCCACACCACCATGCTGCCGCCCTGGAAGCAGCCCGTCACCTGCTCCCAGCGGCCCCCTGGGGCAGCTGTGGCCAGCAGGCTGGTCAGGCTGCTCTTGTGCGGCGACACCAGCCGGGCTATGGGCCGCAGGCTGGACAGCCCCAGCACACGCACCACGCCATCAGAGCAGCCCACGGCCAGCAGGGGGTGGGGCAGCACAGGGCTGGAGCTAGACTGCAGGGGAGGCAGGGCAGGGGAGGGGGAGGGGGAGGGGGGGGGAGGGTGTTGGTGCAGGGCAAGAGGGGGAGGGGAGGGGAGGGGAGGGGGGGAGGGGGCACGAGGGGAGAGGGGGAGGGGAGGGGGTGCGGGGTCAAGGGGGGAGGGGGTGGGTACGGGGCAAGGGGGGAGGGGGAGGGGGTGCATGGGGGGAGGGGGGGTGCGGGGTCAAGGGGGAGGGTGTGGGTGTATGGCCCAGGGTAGAGGGTAGAAAAGAGGAGGAGGGGGTGGGTGCAGGGCTACGGGGCAGGAGATGGAGAAGGGGAAGGGTGTGGGTGGGTGCCTCCGGCCCCCCTCTCTCCCCTGCTGCTCTTCATCACCCCACGCCCTCTCTTTCCTGGCCCCTCCACCCACTCCTTTTCCCTCCCATGCCCCCTCCCTCACCTGCCCCCCCAGCAGCAGGACTGCCAGGCAGGTGGGGGCCTTGCCGTCCAGTGCGGGGCGCGGCACCTCCCTGACCCTCCCTGACACCAGGTCCCACACCAGCACCTTCTGCTCAGCTGCCACCACCACCAGCCTGCAAGACAACCATTACCAGCATGCAACTACGCATGATGCGAGGCAGTCAGGGTCAGTCAGGGTCAGTCAGGGTCAGTCAGGGTCAGTCAGGGTCAGTCAGGGTCAATCAGGGTCAATCAGGGTCAGTCAGGGTCAGGCAGGGTCAGGCAGGGACAAAAAGATCAGGTTCAAGAGCGAGTGCTAGGGGTGACAGTCACTGGGTACTCATGATGCGAGGCAGTCAGGCGAGCCTCCGCCACGCTCTCAAACCGTGGTCAAAGTCTAGCAAGGCAAGGGGGCAACAGGAGTGGGTGAAGCGATGGCAGCAGCCTACCCAGCGCTAGGTGCAAGGCGGGCAGGCAGGCAGGTAGGCGGCGGGCAGGCGGAGGCAAGCCAGCGGGCAGGCGGGTTGAGGCAAGCAGGCAGTGGGAGGTACAGGGGCCCAGCAGCCCACCTAGATGCCGCCAGACCTCCACAGGCCGCGATGTTGGGGAGGGGGCTGCGTCCGCCTGCGACTGCTAGGTGGTTGGTGGTCAGCTGGGCGGCTGCAGTGTCGCTGTCCAGGAAGCAGGCGTCCAGCACCTTGCCGCTGGGAGCCCTGAGGGCAGGGCAGGCGCCAGGGCATCAGGCTGCAGGCTCCTCTCATGCTACCTTGCCATGTCCCCTGCTGGGACCCCTGCTGGGAGCCCTGAGGGCAGGGCAGGCGCCATCACGGCATCAGGCTGCGGCCTCCTCTGTACCTCCTTATCTAGCCAGGCTCTAACTGCAGGGTGCCACGCGGTTCACCCTGCCCTGCCCCCACCCTTGCCCCTACTCCAGCCGGCACCCCTGGCTGCTGCCTAACACCACCCCTGCCTCCACCCCTGGCCCCCTCCCTGGTCACTTTTTACTCTCTGTTTAAGCGGCTTTTACAGCAAGGCTCCCTTGACCCTGCCAGGCTGGCTGCCCCGTCCCCCCTGCCCACCACTGCCTGACCTGCCCACCACTGCCTGACCTGCTGGTGTTGCCGCTGACCAGCAGCAGCGAGGGGTTGACCAGGGCACCCCCATCCTGGCCATGCAAGCGTGCCAGGTCAGCATTGCCATGCAAGCTGTCCTCGCCCACTGCACCCAGCTGCAGCTCGTACAGCACCTGGGCAAGCAGGAGCGTGCGGCTTAGAGGAGGGTAGCGGGGGGCTCGAAGGCAAGAGGGGGGGCTTAAAAGCAAGCGCAACTCAGAGGAGGGTCTGCCTGAGGACAACGAGGGTAGGCGGGCATCCTTGAGAAGCGAGCTGGCTAAGGTTCCTTCTCGTGCTGTTCTCAGTGTGATAGGTGTGAGGCAGGGGAGTGAGGGAGAAGAGTGGCACTGATGTGAGTGAGAAGGAGGTAAGGTCAGGGGTCTGATCAGTGCTGACGGGTAGGTCAGAGCTGGGGTGGGTCAGGTTTGGGGTGAGGAGATGGAGGCAAGGCCGACCCACTGGGTGTGGGGTGGCGCACACACTACCTGACTCACTAGCTAACCCACTGAGTATGGTGTGGGTGTGGGTGTGGGTGTGGGTGGGGTGTGGGTGGGGTGTGGGTGTGAGCGGGAGGGGTGTGGGTGTGGTGTAGACCTGCTTGGCGCCCCTGCCACATGAGTCCGTGGGTCAGCAGCTGATGATCCCGCACCTGCTGGGTTTGCCAGTCCACCACCAAGCAGTGGTCTGCTTTGGTGACAATGAGCACCCAAGGTTGGACGGGATGAAAAGATACCTTCCCGACCTGCGCGCAGAGCTCCAGGGAACGAGTATAGGGCGGAGCTGCCTCGCGAACCCCGCGATGCGGGACATTTGCATGTTCAGCCTTTCAGTGCTGCTCAAGCAGCGCGTGAAGGCGCTGTTACTACGGATCGGCTCCAGACCTTGTCAGGTGCGGGAATAAACGATTTCAAAGTCAGCATCCTGTTCCCTAGTTCACCCACTCAGCATACACTTGCTACATGTAAAATCCGCGTGCAAGCCCTACTTTAGAAACAATTATTTCTCCACCGACATGGCTGGCCAACCTTTAATGCAATAGTCAAAGTCGAAAGCAACAAAGTCCTGAGTCATGCAACCTAGCAGCAGTGCAGCAGACAGCAGACACTACTTCTTCTTGATTGCTTGCTGCAGCTGCCCGACTGGTTGCTTCTGCTGCTGCGGCTGCTTCTTCTTCTTCTGCTGCTGCTGCTTCTTGATAGCTTCTGCCTCGTTGCTGCTGCTGAGGCCCCCCTCCTCCTCCTCCTCCTCCTCCTCCTCCTCCTCAACTGCTGCTGCTGCTGCTGGCTGCTTCCCCCCTTACAAGTAGTAGGCGGTGGTGCTCCATAGGAGAAGCGCGACCCCGCATCTTATAAAGCAGCCAAATTGTGGTGTATTCATGTACATCTATAAGGGTTGTCATCACGTCTGCAAGGGCTGCCGCGAGACGTGGTTTAAGCTGCACAGTGCACAATGCATCCGGTCTGCAGACCAACAACCGCATACGTTGAGTGGCCCGGCAGGTAGAGTTCAGGGTGGTGGCTGCAGGGTAGCTGCGCAGCCGCAATGTAGCAGTACATTAGCCTGGGAAGTGGTGAGGGGGCTGCAGTCCTGCCCAGCTGGTTGCGGTGCAGTTTCACAGCAGGGAGGTGGCGGGGCGCTGCACGCTGCAGGTGAGATTGCTGCTTCGCTGGTCAGAGGCGATTACGTGCTTCACCACAGTGGTTGTACCCCGCACCAACTGTATACCTAGGCTGTTGCTGTTGCTGAGCCTGCAGGGCCAGGGACAATGCTGGTAGGGCCTTCACTGCGCAGGGGTGCTTCATGGTGTAGACACTGTTGTTGAGTCTGTTGTAGCTGCTACTCCAACCACTGCGGCTGTTGCTGCTCCTGTTGCAGCTGCTGATGGTGATGCCGCTGCAGTCGCTTCCCTTCGGCATGGAATCGTTGGCGAGACAGGGTCAAGCGGCAGGGTCAAGCGGCAGAGTCAAGCGGCAGGGTCAAGCGGCAGGGTCAAGCGGCAGGGTCAAGCGGCAGGCAAGAGGCAGGCAGGAGGCAGGGTCAAGAGGCAGGGTCAAGAGGCAGGGTCAAGAGGCAGGGTCAAGAGGCAGGCAAGAGGCAGGCAGGAGGCAGGGTCAAGAGGCAGGGTCAAGAGGCAGGCAAGAGGCAGGCAGGAGGCAGGCAGGGGCAGGCAGGGGCAGGCAGGGGCAGGCAGGGGCAGTGTAACGGGACACGGAAGTGCATTGGTTCTTACATTCTTTATATCTGCTGGTTCACTCCTCGAGTCCCGAGGAAAGCCCCGAATACAGTTCAAATAGCTGACTCAACCTTATCCTCACTCTTATCCAAACACGGGGATCAGCCCTACTGATCCCCTACAGGCAGGCAGGGGCAGGCAGGGGCAGGCAGGGGCAGGCAAGGACAAAGATCAGGGACAAAGATCAGGCTCAAGAGCTAGTGCTAGTGGTGACAGCCACTGGGCCCATACACCCAACAACCTTGCCCTCCCTTGGGATAGCCAGGGGGTGACCCCCCCCCCTCATGCCGTCCAGGGTGGTCATGACCCCAACCCTCCCGACAGACCCTACACTGACCTCTATCTTTACTCCCCCCAGCACCACTAAACTCCCTCGGGGTGAAGGTTCAGTGGAAGCTGCTGGCAGTATCGTGCTTCCATGCTTGCAAATGGCCAGGCAACCAGATCCACAAGGGCATAAGTTTACATCCACCACCACCACCACCACCACCATCCCAGCACCATAACCCATGCAACAGGAAACTCAACAGTTGCTATCAACCAGCAATGCACAGCTTCATGGGACACCCCACAGCAATTAGTTTATACCTCCAGCCTCCAACACCTCTCTGACTGCGCTCTCACCCCACTGCCACAATTCCTGGCGGAGCTGCTGCATCAAGCCACTACAGCTGCTTGGCAAACTGCTTATCACACCGGAGCTGCTTGACGCCGCCACGCCATGCCAGGCCTTGCCCTGCCAACATCCCGGCTTCTGGGCAGGTGCAGCCTATGTAGAGCGCACTCTGCACCCCATCACAATCCATCAAGAGTGTGGTCGGTTCTACATCTTTTCCCCATGCGCCGTATGGCCAGGCATGCCACGCACTGCACCATGCTTGCATGCACAATGTTTCTTATGGAGGGCTTCCATGGTGCTGCTCAGGCCAACGTTGCTGCCGTAGGACAGGAAACACAAGCAGAGACTGGCTGAGCTCAAGCGGGACTCGCGGGTGCTGTCCAACGCAAATGCCAAAGTGGGCTGGATGGTGCCGGGGCTGGTGCCATTGCTGGGGTTGGTCAAATGCGGTGGGGTGTTGATGGTCAGTCCACTCCCCTGATTGCTGTGAATCACCCCAACAAAGGAGCAATAGGCATCACCACCCCCTGCACGCTGCCGGATCAAGCTACCGTGGCACTCACCCTCCTGCCTGCCTGCCTGCCTGCCTACTTGTTACATAACACAATCATTGACATTGACTGTTTCAGCGTTACATCATCGTCACCGCCGGGCCCCTAGCTGGCGCCTGCTGTTGTGGTCAGCCTGAGGTTGGAAGGGCGCAACAGCTGGTGGTGGGTGGGTCTGGAGTTATTGATCACCAGGTCCAGGAAGTAGGGCACGCCAGGGCTCCGAACCTCATCATCAACAAGCCGCACCTCCCGCCGCCAGTCCCCCAGGCCACTCACTGCCCAGCTCGCCAGCACTGCGTGCAGGCACAGCATGCTGTAGGTCGCCACTGGCATGAAGCTCAGTCGGGCAATGGAGCTGGCCATGCACCCTCCCAGGTCTAGGTCCGGGGCTGCCAGGGGTCAGCAGAAGGGAACACCTGCCGTAGCACTACCCCGGCACCCGGTCATCAATTTGCCACAGACCGCTGGCCTCTAGCTTAAACAGGAAAAAATAGGAGCTGTCATAGGAGCTGGTTGGCAGGTTTTGCTTACTCGACAGGTTTTGCTTACTCGGCAGGTCTATATCGGCATTCAAAGAAGCAGTGTGGTCAGCAGATGCAGCTCATGAGAGCGTCCATCGTATTTGCTACAGCTGTCGCTATCGCCTGCAGCCAAGGTGACGCCAGCAAATGTACGCAGCGGGCTAAGGAGCAAAAGCAGCAGCAGCGGCAGTTACGGCAGCAGCAACAGCAGCAGCAGCCGGAACCGCACCCCTGCCCTGTTCTGCTTAAAGCACTCACCTGGCTTGCGTCCCACAACCTCACCATCTGCAGCCCTGCCTGCCCAGCCACCCCTCCTCCCACTCACCCTTGCCACTGTAGTGGCTACATCGCTGGAGGTACCTGGGGTCGTCCCGTTGCCTGAGCTGCAGGCGGAGGCGCTGGAAGAGGCTGTGGCGGACTGGATGCTGGACTGAATGCTGGAGGCACTCTCCGCTAACACCGCCTGCACACAGCTCACCAGCACTCAGCTCAGGTCAGGACGGGTAGGGCAGGGGCAAGTGACGGGCTAGTGAGGGGCAGGAAAGGGGCAGGGCAGGGCTGGAGAGGGCCAAGCGAGGGGCAAGTGAGTAGTAGTCCAGGCGTGCACTGAGCCCACCTCGCCACCATGGCGGAAGATGAGAGGGGAGGGTGAAGCAAGCACGGCAGTAGCTGTGCGGTGAGGCCCTCCACCTTGAAAACAGCATATCAGGTCTCTTTCAAAGCAAGGGCTAAGACAGACTTCCCTCTTCAGCTCCCCTAGACCCACCAGCCCTTTGAGGGACTGGCTGACCAAGTAAAAAAGTGGTTAGATCACATCAGAAACCTCAGCCCCTGACTAGGATCTACATCACAACCACCATCAGCACCACCACCGCCACCACCACTGTCACCGGCGTTTGCAACAGCATTACCGCCACCGCCACTACCACCCTCAGCACAATCGATAAAACAACGCCACGTGCAATGATGCGACAAAATGCCGCGACAAGCCCAGCGGCGGCGCTTACCCGGGAGCAACCGTTGGATGCCCTCGAGACGGCCGAGGCGTAGGCCCGGGTCACTGCTTTCGCCGTGTCGTTGGCCAAATCGTTATATACAATACATGCGTTGCCTGCGATTGTCAAAGCGGTTAAGGTGCGGCAGGTCACATGAGAAGGTGTGTGACCGAGTGAAGCTAGCTGCCTGGTGACAGTAAACCTATAGAGCGCCCCGGGAGCCCTGCGGCCGGCTACCTCACTTCCGTCATGCCGTGACCACCCTGCCATGAGACATGGCCATGCGCCCCTTCGCCCCTCTGCCTACAAGGCCGGCTGATGATGGGTCTGTCTGACTGCCGTCTGGCTGGCTGGCTGCTACGGCTGGTTGGCAGGTATTGCTTACTTGGCAGGTATTGCTTACTTGGCAGGTCTTTCTCCAAGGTATGGGGTAGGCAGTCATCAAGGGTGCGACCGAGGATGTCTCAGCTTGATTGGGGTAGCTGAGTGAGATTACCCACAGTCAAACGTGTTGTTTCTTGTTGAATGAGTTATGTTTGCCTGACGCCTTACTCCTTGGCCTTGCTCACAGTGTGCTGCTGGCAATGGTTGGGCCCCAGGGTTTGGATAGGGTGGCTGGGTAGTGCTGGTGCTGGTGTGAAGGACCTTTTCCCACCTGGGCTGCCCTGGACACCCTCTCTCTCAGTCTAGGCCTGGCCACCACCACCCCAAGTTCCTCTGACTACTGCAAGGCTTTACACTCCGAAGCTTAGCTTGTTTACACCCAGCCCCACCCCCTGCCTCCTCAGGGTAGTTATTATGCTGTCCTCAGCACCAACCCCTTCTCTTCCCGTTCCCTTCCCGCTTGTATGTGGCATCTGTGTGACGGCTGCTGTCTCACTTGAGGACTGAGTGAGTAATTTATCCCAGGCAGTAGCTGTGGCCTGAGCGATGGCCCTGGACAGGACGCCGGCCTCCGCCCTGGCAGCCCTACCCCGGCACACCTGCAGGCAGGTCAGGTCAGGCAGGCTGCAGTGCACACCGAGGGCAGGGGCTGCATAGGGTGGGCGTGAGGTCCCCAGTAAGGGCTTAGTATTGAGTGGCGGGGCATGGCGCGGCGGGGCAGGACAGGACCACACAGTGAGGGGTGGCGCAGGTCCTGGGACACAGAGCTACCATGTCACTGCAATATCTAGCTAGTGCAGAGAGTCAAGTTAGATGGAAGGGAAGCAGTGAGGAAAGCCCGCCCGGTGGGAGAACGGCAGGGAGGGGGCGGGGCGCCAGGGGCGAAAGCAAATGCGTTTGAAGGGGGGAAGGGGGAAGGGGGTGCGGAACATGCAGCGGGTAGGGGGACGCACTCTAGATACTGCGCTGGTCGTCGCGCGGCTAACGGAGCTGGCGGCTTGGGAAGTTGCGTCCATGTCGGACGAGCCGCTGGCCGAGGATGACAGCGCCCGCTTCGCACTGGAGACGCCCTTAACTAAACCTGGACCTGCGCTCTCAAGCACAATTGCTCGCCGGCTGTACGCAGCAGCTCCTGCGGGCGTGAGCTGGGCATTGTTTAGCGCCGAGATCCAATGCAAGATGCCGCCAACTGCCACTGACTCCCTGTCTGAAAGAAACTTCACCCATCCTACCTCCACCTTCTTCCGCTGCCTCCACCTCTGCGCGGGCGGGGAGCCAGCAGGTCGTCGCTAAGCAGGCTGCGAGGAGCACTGCGACCAGGCGGCGAGGGGTAGTGCTTGCCATCTCCTGTCTGGGCTGCGAGCGTCCTTCCTGTGCCTGACTGAGCGCGTTTTGATCGTGAGATGGTCGAAGCTCAAGTCACCAGAGTGGGGCTTAGAGGGACCGCCAGGGGGACAGCAAGCTCTTGGGCAGCTGCCATGCCCCCGCTGGTGGGCGAAGCTGAGGAAAATGCGTGTGGCTGTAAAATGGTCGAAGCATAGTCACCGCCAGGGGGACGGGAAGCTATTGGGCAGCTGCCATGCTCCCGCTGGTGGGTACTGGCATCTCTTGTTATTGATCTTTGGCACGGGTTTGTTCATCATGACAAGGTCTATTATCATCCGCTGGGCCTCAGGCACATTCCAAGCACCCCCAACATGTCTCACATGGCTGATGTTCCCCTAGAGGTGACGGGGGGACCACTGCACGTAAGGCTGGGGTGGCATTGACAGCCAAGGTGCTCACAGGGTTCCTAATGCTTCCCTCCGGTCCGGCAACGGCTACGGCTCCGGCTTCCCTCCGGTCCGGCTCTCCCTCCTACCCTACGGCTCCGGTCCGGTCCGGTCCGGCTCTCCCCTCCCTACCCTACGGTCCTCTCCAACGGCTCCGGCTCTCACGCTTCGCCTATGGGCCCCTACGGTCCCTTCTCTCCTACCCTCCGGTCTTCCCTACGGCGGCCTCGGTACGGCTCCGGCTCCGGTTCGGTCTCCCCTACGGCGGCCTCGGTCCGGTCCGGCTCTCCCCCTACCCTACGGTCCCTTCCTTCTCTCCTACCCTCCGGTCCGGCTTCCCTCCGGTCTTCCCTACGGCGGCCTCGGCTCTCTCTTTCTGCCACCCTTCGGCCGACAGAGCTTCGCCCTCTTACGCTTCGCTCCCTCCGGTCCGGTATCCCCTGATGTTCCCCTAGAGGTGACGGGGGCACTGCTGTGCGTAAGGCTGGAGTGGCATTGACAGTCAGGGTGCTCCCAGGGGTCCAAACCCGGCGAGAGTCCTAGGCACCAAGCATTTTGAGGTCAAGTGGTTCCAAAGGTGGGGAGGGCGCTGGATTGGGGTGGCATTGTGGCCCAGGCTGGGGTGGGGTGGGTACTCCAAGGTATTAACAAGGCCAATGCACATTGAGGTCGAATGGTTCAAAAGGCTGAGGGGGTTGTTAGCTCCAAGGGTGAAAACAATGGGCTTGGTCCTAGGCACCAAAGCCAGGCTTGGTCCTAGGCACCAAAGGGACCAAGCACTTTGAGGTTTGAATGGTCCGAAAGGTGGGAAGGCGCTGGGCTGGGGTGGCAGTGTGGTCAAGGCTGGGATCCTCCAGTGTAGGCCCTAGTGAGGGTTGAGGTGTTGGGGTGGCGCTGCGGTCTGTGGTGCACACTGGACCAGACTGAGCCGCTAGTAGTGCAAGGCCTCCTTGGTGCCCTTGACCTCGGACGTCTTGATGAGCACGGTGCTGGTGGGCAGGTAGCTGGTCTGGATGCCCTTGTCTGCGTGCACCAGGACACCACCAGGCTCATGTGCAGGCCCACTGGCGAAAGAAGGCCAAAGCACCACAACCATGAACCACCACAAACACACCCACACACCACAGCAAAGGAGAGGAATGCAGGAATGCCACTGGGCTAGGTGAAAGGGGGTGTGCAGGTGAGGGTGAGCAGCGGGGCAGGTGCCATGGGCCAGGGTGGCAGTGGGCAGTGGGCTAACCCAGGGCAGCGGGCCCTCAGCAAGGAGAAAGAGTGAGTACTGGAGGGGTACAGAGCCTGGCAATCAGTGCCACCGTCAGCAGCTGCGTGGACACCCGAGCAGGATGCATGGTGGCAGCATGTGGGGGGTGTTGCAGGTGGGTCAGCTCAGGCCTGAGCTTGGAGGGCTGGGGGAGAGGTGGTCTGGTTCATAAGGTATCAGCTGGATGAGGGGTATAGAGCAGATGTCTGGCTTGGCAGGTGGTGGTGGTGGGTGGGCAGGGCTGGGGTGTGGGGCTGCGGGTGTTGCCATCGCCGCCGGGGCAGCTGGCTTTGCCCCTAACCCCCTCCCCTGCAGTGCTGCTGACATTGTCGGCTCGACACCCACTGCTACATTGGACTTCGCTGCTCCTTGTGCAGATGCAGGTGCGGGTGCCTCTAGGGGTGCTGGGGAGGGAGAGGCTACAGATGTCTGGTCAAGGGCTGAGGTTAGGCTCAGGGACACCATTGCGGACGTAGTGGATGTAGAGGATGTAGAGGCCTCACATGCGCTCTGCTTCACGATAAAGACTCACAAGTGACCCTCTGCGAGCCTCCTGCGACACCTGGCTGGGCCCTAGGCATCGCAACATATAACCCCATCATCGGGGTGGAAGGGAGTTAGGACCTACCACGCGTCTCGTCATGTTGCGGCCTGATAAGAAGTAGATATGCACCGCACTGTAAGCCTCCGCTGCACCGCACTGTAAGCCTCCGCTGCACCGCACTGTAAGCCTCCGCTGGTCCCACTAGGTCCGCTGCAGGTCTGGAGCTAACCAGCTGTTGAGGTCATCAAATGTCATCAAATGCAACGGCTGTCAAAGGACGGACACGCGCACAGTGTGACAGCGGACAGCATGAAAAGCTCCGTTTGCCGCAGATTGCCATCTTACTTGGCGCAGGCATACGTGCCTGCGCCGATTACCGCGCGGACCCCAAGCAGTCAGCCCCGGTGTGGGCCACGCTGGAACCATCGCTTATGCGGTGCGGAAGGAGCCCATTGAAGGTAAGCTCCGACACAGCACCAGCAACACCAACACCGCACCAGCACTAGCACCGCAGTCCAGCAGCCCCGCAATAAAGCAGCCCCGTAGCCACGTACTCACTAACTATTGCCCTATGCTTGTGCTTGTGTCCGCAGATCGACGCGCCAAGCCGTGACAGCGCATGAATCCTGACACACGGCACATACACACGGCACCTCTCTGAAAGGTGAGACCCTTGCCCTAGCCCCGCACTTAGCACTTGTTGCCCTTGTTGCCCCGCATATGCCATTGTCCCGCACATAGCACACAGCGCACAACGCACACAGGTAAGCAAGTCCCGCACATAGCCCGCATAGTTCAAGTTGCCCTGGTTGCCCCGCACGTAGCACATAGCCCACACTCCCGCACTCCACCAATGTCCCCGTGCCCTTTGTGCCCGCAGGTATCGCCGGCTGGGGGCGATTAATTAAATTCCCGTGTCCACAGAGCGCGTCAGTGCTCTCAAAGCCCAGCCCAAGAGCTCTGGCGACTCGAGGGATGGTTAGGGTAGGTTTGTATCGCCAGGCTGTTAGCCTTTAAGCAATTACGCTGTTAGTTTTGGTGGGGAGCCCAGTGGTCTGTCCCGGGAAAGTGCCATCTTCATGGGGTTGGCAGTCATCAAGGGTGCGACCGAGGATGCTTCAATATGATTGTAGCGGAGTGAGATTACCCACAGGCTAACATGTTGTTCCTTGTTGAATGAGTTTTGTTGGCCTGGTGCATAAGGTATGCCACAGGTCTGGGTCCAAGTACGTCACAGGCTGCCGGGATTGCGATGTCGGGCAAGAGGCGTCACGGGATGGAGGCATGGAGGGTAAGAAACAAGAAATGGGGTCATGGGGCTAAACCTGGGGACCCTGGTTGGCTGTCACTCACAGCCCATGGTGGAGCTGCCGGCAGTATCATGATTACAAGCTTGCAAATGGCCAGGCAACCAGATCCACAGTGGCATGAGTTTACATCCACCATCACGACGAACACCACCATCCCAGCACCATAAACCAAGCAACAGGAGACTCAACAATTGCTATCAACCAGCACTGCTCAGCTCCATTCAACAAACCACAGCAAGTAATGCAAACCCACAACCCCCAGCCTCCAACACCACTCTCAATGCCCACTCACCCCACTGCCTCAATTCCTGGCGGAGCTGCTGGTTTAACCCACTACAGCTGCTTGACAAACTGCATCGCACACCGGAGCTGCCTGACGCCACCACGCCACCACGCCATCAAGAGTGTAGTCGGTTCTACATTGTTTTCCCCATGCGCCGGCACGCACTGCACCATGCTTGCATGCACCAGTAGAGCGTGGCTGAGCTCAAGCGGGACTTGCAGGTGCTGTCCGACGCAAATGCCAAAGTGGGCTGGATGGTGCCGGGGCTGGTGCCATTGCTGGGGTTGGTCAAATGCGGTGGGGTGTTGATGGTCAGTCCACTCCCCTGATTGCTGTGAATCACCCCAACAAAGGAGCAATAGGCATCACCACCCCCTGCGCGCTGCCGGATCAAGCTACCGTGGCACTCACCCTCCTGCCTGCCTGCCTGCCTGCCTGCCTGCTACACCACACAATCATTGCCAGGTCAGGCAGGCTGACTGGTGTACGTGATGCTACCACAGCTGCTCTATCAACTGCCACTGCTGCTGCTGCCGCCTGCACGGCATCCCTCCATCACCATGCATGCCTTTAGGCATGTTGGTGTGACCGCTACCTATCACTGTCAGCACTTCACACCACATCACACCTTGATCGCAACCAGCCAACAGCCAAACCCACCATCATGCCACACAGGCAGCGGAGCAGGGAAGCCCACAACCGCAGTAGCAGCAAAGCACCCAGTCATTGCATTCGCAGCACAGGGAAGCAGGGGAGGGAGACGATGGCATGGCCCAGGCCCTGGTGGTGGTTGTTTAGCAGGGGTGGGGTGCCCTGACCAACCCACAGCTTCCCGTGTCAGCACCCACAGTGCCTGATCGGGCTACGGATCATGCAGCAGGACGCGCAGGCAACACAGAGGAGGCAAAGGGTCTAGCTGTGGCTGCAGAGTAAGAGGGAGGAGTGCATTCCCACGAAAAAGGCCAGCCAGAAGGCCGTTGGGGCCCGCCTTTGCTGGCTGTTGGGAGCTGTTGAGACAGGTGCTGCAAGCCCCAACCCACGTGCTTCAAGACGGGAGGGTGCGTGAGATGGCCTCCACAGGGCAGGAAGCAATGACCGGCCTTGCAGCTTAGCAGTGTTAAGGTCTGGCCCCCAGCCCCTGGGACCATCCGGGCACCTCCCCAAACACCTCAGCCCCTCACCCCTGGCTGGCGACTCCTCACACCCGGGCATCTCCTCACCTCCCTCCCGTTATGGCCAGCCCCAGGCTGGGAGGATGGTGACCACAGCACCTTGGAGCTGCTGGTGACGAGGGTGTCGAGCGCTAGGTGCTGTGCAGAAGCCGTGCCTGGTGGGACCCCCCCCTCTGTGTCCTTCCTGTTCTAGTGTGGTGAGTCGACAGTGCTGGGCCTCCGCTGGGCTTCTCGCCAGCGTGCTGAGGGCTGTGCAACAGCTGGTGGTGGGTGGGTCTGGAGTTGTTGGTCACCACTTCCAGTGGTGGCTGGCGCCTGCTGTTGTGGTCAGCCCAGGTTGGAAGGACGCAACAGCTGGTGGTGGGTGGGTCTGGAGTTATTGATCACCAGGTCCAGGAAGTAGGGCACGCCAGGGCTCCGAACCTCATCATCAACAAGCCGCACCTCCCGCCGCCAGTCCCCCAGGCCACTCACTGCCCAGCTCGCCAGCACTGTGTGCAGGCACAGCATGCAGTAGGTCGCCACTGGCATGAAGCTCAGTCGGGCAATGGAGCTGGCCAGGCACCCTCCCAGGTCCCTTGGCTGCCAGGTGTTAGCAGAAGAAACATCTGCCGTAGCACCACCCCAGCACCCGGTCATCAACCTGCCACAGACCGCAGGCATCTAGCTTAACTAGGAACTTGCCGGCCACAGATCTGAATCATGATGAGCAGGCCTCTAGCTCAGCTGGCCAGGTGTTTGCAGCCTATCTGCTGCCAGGTGTTGCCAGAAGGTGCGACCCAGGCGCTACCCAGGCCACAGAGCTGTCATAGACTGAACATACGACTCATGCGGCGGCCACACAGCCTGGAGTAGCTACCATGGCAGCAGAAACAACCCCTGCCGGAGCCCGGAGGCAACCACCATCTAGATGCTAGCCGCCATTAGCCTCCCATGGATATCCAGTGCGGCTGTGGTGACTGCATCTGCAGCTGCTGCCGTCTGGCTGGCTGGCTGCTACGGCTGGTTGGCAGGTATTGCTTACTCGGCAGGTCTTACTCGGCAGTCGAGGAAGCAGCGTGGTCAGCAGTTGCAGCCCTTGACAGCGGCCAGCGTATTCGCTACAGCTGTCGCTGTCGCCTGCAGCCAAGGTAAGGCCAGCAAATGTACGCAGCGGGCTGAGGAGCAGCAGGGCAGCAGCAACAGCAGCAGCAGCGAAAACACCACCCCTGCCCTGTTCTGCCTGGAGCACTCACCTGGCTTGCGTCCCACAACCTCACCATCTGCAGCCCTGCCTGCCCAGCCACCCCTCCTCCCACTCACCCTTGCCACCGCAGTGGCCACACTGCTGGAGGTGGCAGAGGCCCTCCCGTTGCCTGAGCTGCAGGCGGAGGCGCTGGAAGAGGCTGTGGCGGACTGGATGCTGGACTGGATGCTGGAGGCACTCGCCGCTGACGCCGCCTGCAGGTCAGGACGACTTAGCTTAGGTCAGGCTTAACATCACTCAGCTTAGGTCAGGACGGGTAGGGCAGGGGCAAGTGACGGGCAAGTGAGGGGCAGGAAAGGGGCAGGGAAGGGCTGGGGAGGGGCAAGTGAGGGGCGGTGGGGGGTCACTCAAGGGGCAAGTGAGGGGGTAGTCAAGCCATGCATTGAGCACACTTCGCCACCATGGGTGGGGGAGATGAGAGGGGAGGGTGAAGCAAGCACGGTAGTAGCTGTCCGGTGCGGCCCTCCACCAAAGCAAGAAAGGAAACAGTGCAGGCCTCTACCAAAGCAGGGGCTACAGCAGGTATTGCACTCTTCAGCTACATTAGACCCGGTATGCAGGCCAGCAGCACTTCGAGGGACTGGCTGGCTTAGTTAAAACGTGGCTAGATAACATCAGCAGCCATAGCCCCTGACTAGCATCTACATCACAACCACCATCAGCACCACCACCGCCACCAACACCCCCCTCACCACAATCAACAACAACCCGTCGCGTGCAACGATGCGACGCAAATACGCGACAAGCCCAGCTGCGGCGCTTACCCGGGAGCAACCGTTGGAGGCCCTCGAGACGGCCGAGGCATAGGCACGAGCCACTGCTTGCGCCGTGGCGGTGGACGAACCGCTAGCTTGAGCACATGCGTTGCCTGTGGTTGTCAAGCGTGTCAGGTCCGGCAGGTCACATGAGAAGGTAACATAAGAAGGTCACATAAGAAGGTGTGTAACCGAGTGAGGGTAGCTGCCTGGTCACAGTGGACCCACCAACCGCCACTGGAGCCCTGCAACCGGCTATCTCACTTCCGTCATGCCGTTATGCCGTGGCACCCCTGCCCTGACACATACCAACCCGCCCCTTGGCCCCTCTGCCTACCAGGCTGGCTAGTAAGGGGTCTGCTGAGTAGCAGTCATCCATCAGCCTGACGTCGGACTGCGTCAACTTGATTGGAGTAGCTGAGTGAGATTACCCACAGTCAAACATGTTGTTCCATGTTGAATGACTTTTGTTTGTCTGACGTCTGACTGCTTGGTTTGTCTGACCTTCTTTCCTTTTTCTCTGTTCTCTCCTTAGTCTTTTACCTTAGGAGGTTGGCTTGTATTCACCCAAGCCCTACCTCCTTAGTGTAACAACTGCTACTACCATGGTGTGCCGCTATAGCTGGGCCTCAGGCCTTGGGTAGGGTAGCATGGTGCTGGTGCTAGCGTGAAGGACCTACTCTCATGGTCCATGCTCATGGTGTGCTGTCGGCCATGGCTGGGCCCAAGCCTTGCTGTTGGCTGTGTCTAGCCTCAGGTTTTGGGTATAGTGATGTAGTGCTGGTGCTGGTGTTAAGGACTCAGCCCACCTGGTCTGCCCTCGATATTTTCTTAATTCAGCCCTTGCCACCACCATCCAAAGTTCTCCTTGACTACTGTTAGGCTTTCCCCTTGGGAGGTCAGCTTGTGTACGCCCGACCCCAACCCCTGCCTCCTCACTACTGTGTCCTCAGCACCTTGGCCCTCAACCTTGAGCCTTCATTGCAGTCGAACACACTAATTGTGGACCACTACAAAACGGTATTTTTTGTCTGTGTGGAGTTCCCATCGCATGGTATGCTCATGGCCTATACATGGCATACTAATAGTCATGGTCGCCTACCACCTACAGCATTGCCTGACCCGTTAGGGCTATTACGTAGAGTTGGCATGACAAAATGCACGTTAATACACCATATGCACGTTGCAGTCAACGCCCAGCCCCAACCCATGCCTCCTTAGGGTAACTGCTACGCTGTCCTCGGCACCAACCCCTTCCCTTCCCTTCCCACTTGTAAGTGGCCTCTGTGTGACGACTGCTGTCTCACCTGAGGACTGAGCAGATGATTTGGACCAGGCAGTAGCTGTGGCCTGAGCGATGGCCCTGGACAGGGCGCTGGCCTCCGCCCTGGCATCCCCGCCCCGGCACACCTGCAGGCAGGTCAGGTCAGGTCAGGCCAGGCTTTAGTTCACACCGAGGGTACACAGGGTCTGCGTAGGGTGGGCGTGAGGTCCCCAGCAAGTGCTGAGTATTGCGTGGCGGGGCATGGCGTGGCGGGGCAGGACAGGACACATTCATACATGAAGTATGCGGTGCGAGAGGGGGTGAAGGTGTGATGTGTTGCCTGGCGCAGGCCCAGACAGTTAGGTTTTGCCCAGCCCTTGGCACAGAACCACCGTGTCACTGGGATATCCGACTAGTGCAGAGAGTGAAATAAGATGGGAGGGGAGCGGGAAGGGAAGCTGTGAGGGAAGCACGCCGGGTGGGAGCACGGCAGGAAGGGGGCGGGGGTGAAGGCCGGGACGCCAGGGGCGAATGCAAATGCGAGCGAAGGGAGGAAGGGGGAGGGGGATGCGGAAGATGCAGCGGGTGGGGGGACGCACTCTAGATACTGCGTTGGCCGTCGCGCTGCTAACGGAGCTGGCGGCTTGGGAAGATGCGCCCGAATCGGACGAGGCGCTGGCCGAGGCTGACAGCGCCCGCTTCGCACTGGAGACGCCCTCAACTAAGGCTGGACCTGGGCGCTCCAGCACAAGTGCTCGCCGGCTGTAAGCAGCAGCACCTGCGGGCAGGAGCTGGGCATTGTTTAGCGCCGAGATCTAATGCAAGATGCCGCCACCTGCCACTGACTCCCAGTCTGAGAGAAGCTTCACCCATCCTACCTCCACCTCCTTCCGCTGACTCCACCTCTGCGCGGGCGGGGAGCCAGCAGGTCGTCGCTAAGCAGGCTGCGAGGAGCACTGCAACCAGGCGGCGAGGGGTCGTGCTTGCCATCTCCTGTCTGGGCTGCGAGTGTCTTTCCAGTGCTTGATTGAGCGCGTTGTGGCTGTGAAATGGTCGAATCCAAAGTCACCAAAGTGGGGCTTTGAGGGACCGCCAGGGGGACAGGAAGCTACTGGGCAGCTGCCATGCTCCCGCTGGTGGGCGAAGCTGAGGAGTATGAGTGGGTTCTGGCAGCTCTGGTGTAACACAGGGCAGGCGGACAGGACACGTCGGGCAGCATGACCGCGATAGCGGCATCACGCGGCAGGCCCCGGCAATCAAGACATGGCTGGCCCACGTGAAGCCTCAGCTCGACGCCCTGCCGCAAGTCAGCAGCAAGCCTACCTCGCTAGCTGTGCGCTGTCACCGTCCCGGCCACATGGGACACGCGCCACGCTGGGCAAATGCTAGGATCCGCGTGTACCGTGCAAGTCAGGTTAGACAAGCAAGGTAAAAAAAAGCCATTTTTCGGACGGACCTAACTGACTCTATACACCGCTTCGCGATATAAGATTGGCACGCCTTGACGCAGCGACTAACACGTTAGCATCGGCTCAGAGGAAGAGGCCTATGGTGATCGGCTGGTCCGCGACCCAGTCCAATGTTCGGGGGCCCCGACCAGCACACAACGCTATGTGTGCTGTTGCGGCGATGTCCTCGGCGTTGTCCAGGTGCCTACTTGGTGTCTACAGTATGTGCTACATGCTGCATGCTAGAGGCTAGTCTCATGGCCGGGTTGAGGGGGTACGCCGTGAAGCTTTGGGCCTAAAACTTCTTCAGCATCTAGCTGTACCACACACTCACACCCTGGCGCTGACTCGACCTCATCGTGCATCAGCTCGGCCAATGGCAAGTCGTGCTGTGTGACACACTGCCAAAAGCTTGAAGTGTATGTCAAAAGTGCCGAATGCCTTGCAATGAACACCGGGAGAACCACATTGGGCGCTAATACAGATGTTTCATCTTTTGCAAGCGGAATAACATGTCCGCTGAATCAGGATAAACATAACTCGCCTCAGATTTCCCATGCCAGGGCCTTTTCGCCCCGAATGATGGCCTTTTCGCCAACCCAATGTAGAAAGAACAAAAGCAATGAAGCTACTCCTGCCGTCGGAGTCGGCGATGGACCTTTCGGTCGATGACAGCCGCACTTAAAGCATTTTAAGCTATGCCCCATCGCTCGAAGCGAAGCCTTGCTGGGTCCGCTGTAATGGCCGAGCGTATAGCCATTGGTCGTGCTCCATGAACCCGCACTGCTGGCTTCATCGCTAATCAAGCCCGGGCAAGGCAGCCCAGTCCAGCCAATGTGCCCTTCACCATACCGATGCATGTGGTGTTGCATTGTTGCCTTCAGACGCTGAATGATACCAAACAACGGCTACGAGAGATGCAGGAAGAGCATGCATGGGAGAAGCAAGACTGGCAGCAGCAGCAGCAGCAGGACTGGCAGCAGCAACACCAGGACTGGCAGCAGCGGCAGCAGGACTGGCAGCATCATCAGCAGGACTGGCAGCAACGGCAGCAGGACTGGCAGCAGCAACAGCAACTGTTGGAAAAGCAGCTCTATGACCTTTTGCAGCGGGCTGACCTCCATGCCCACATCATCGCCGTCTCTGCTGCAAATGAGCTAGCACAATTGAAGGTACAGTTAGCCATAATTAGCCTCGTCCCAGCCCTGCAGCCCAAACAGCCACTAGCAACTGCCAACATCCCAGCAGCCGCCCGCATCAGACCGTACAGCTATGCCACACACAGGTGACTGCGCATGCTACAGCAGCTTACAAGACCAGCTATTTGTTGCGAGCATTGCAGCTGCTTGTGGCCTGCCAGCTGTCCTTCAACAAGGTGCAGCATGCCATCAACTTCCCGCTGCTGCCCTTGCTCCAAAGCCATCATCTCCACCCCTACCACCACCTCCAAGCCCAAACCTGAGCCAAGACAACCCTACCGCTACCCCCACCCCTACCTCATCCCCACCCCTACCCCCAGCACCCAGGTCTCGTGTGGCCAGCGCTGTCAAGCCTCCACTTCGTTTGTCGGACTATCTCCAGCCAGGCCACCGCTCCGCACCACCACCACCTCCCAGCAACACTGTCCCCTCTGTGGTCTCCACTCGGCCCGGGCTGCTGGAACCCCCTCCTCCACCTCAAGCCAGGGTGCAGCTGCAAGCATGTACACAGCGTGTGTGGTGGGCTGCGTTGACCTGCCCAAGCATGACGCCAAGAGCCAATGCCAAGCCTTGATCACATGCCTCAGCAAATCTGGCTACTGGTCAGCAAAGATCAGGATTCTTTTCGCCGTGTGTGACAGCGCAAATGCAAATGTGGGAGAGCAAGGTGGAGTGGTGAAGCTCTTGTCAGCAGCAAAGAACAGCGCAGGCCACCAGCTGCACCCTATTTATGTCATTCACTGCTACGAGCACATCCAGCATAACGCGGTGCGCCACCTGTGTGTGCACTTTGGCAAATCCGCATACATGCAGCGCCAGGGTCACAACAGCACCCTATGCTGGCTACTGGACCATGTCTTCCGCAAGCACCCCCCACCAGGCTCACGGAAGGTAGAGGAGGCCTGCCTCACCCGCTGGGGCACCTACTGCCGCACTGCCGTGTGGGTCCTAGAGTACTACCAGCCAATGCTGGAGGTGTTGCATCCGCTCTGCCTAGCTGACAGCATAGCAGGGCAGCAGAAGGTCATCCAGTGCCTTTTTGCTGAGCTGTTAAAGCCTGTGCATATGGTGCAATGCGCCGTGCTGGCAGCTCTTAACCGTGCGGTGCTTGAGGAGCAACAGCTGTGGGCGCAATCAAACAGCAGCAGGTGGATGTGCCACTGGCACACCCACCATGAGCACATCATGTGTGTGCTGCTGGCAGCCACAGTCGAGCCCCGCATGGTGTTGAGGGAGGCCTACTCCATAGGCTGCAGCATGGTATGGGGACCAGGTGACAGCCAGGGTGCAGTGGGGGAGCCAGTGACAGCAGAGCAGGTAGACGAGCTGGTCTTGGAGTTGGTGAGCGTGTTGAGAGAGTGCTACACAAAGCGCATGCACTTCTTGGGGGACTTTCCCTACCTGGTTGCCGCCCTTGGCGACCCTTCTTCAGCAGCCAGGCAGCGAGGAGCTAGCCGAGTGTTGCAGTATCTCTTAGCCACTGGACCTTGCCTTGCCATGGAGGACGACCCTCTGCAGCTCTTCAAGCTCCAAGCTGATCTGCAGGTGTGTAACTAGCATCAATGTATGAGGCATTGAGGGCACTACACTGTGTATGGTGCCAACACTGTGTATGGTGTTCATGCACTACATGCTTTTGCAACGCCACAGTCCACATGGCTCAGGAGCTGGAGGTCAGGGCCTCCCAACCCCCTTGAAAAGGGGGTGTGTCCGTTTCACGCGTTTTATTTCTCGCACAGTTTGCGGATTGATCAACGAAGCACATCAGTATGTAGAGGGCTCGCTTGGCTACACGCTATGGTTGTCCTGAGCGTCCATGACTATGTATATGATGCACTGCCTACAATTTGTGGGCAGATATCACCATGCATGCCTCCTCCACCCTCGACCTTCTTAATGACGCCGTGATGAAGCAAACGCAAGTTTGTGTGCAGTCGCGCTTTGTGTTGCGATGGCCGGAATCGCGAGTTTGAAAGCTAAGAAGCTGAAATGCTTCTTTAACGCACCCACACCACTGCTGATGCTGCGTCTAGAACAGCCGCATATTTCTTAACATCTATTAGCTTTCACTCGTCATTTGTGTCGCTCGCGCTGTCAAGCGAGAGACGGAGTGGTTGTATGCTCTAGCGATCCATCAAGCATCTATATGCACCCTTCCCCTCTTATTACAGTAGACTATGTGGCCTGATAGTCAAACTGACCGCGGGACTCTTCATACTTGAGCCTTTTCTGCTCGTTCCCCTGGTTATGTGCTTTGTTCAATGTAGCAAGAGCATATGCGTAGGTGCGAAGCCTTCGTTGTGTCGCTACGTCGTTTTGGGACATCACCACCGAGACATGTGCTTCGGTCCATGCCACAACGTGCATACCCCACTGGCTGGGTACAATAGATGAGCAACAAGTATCTTAAGGCAAACATGTAGTAGGACTGCAAGCACCCATCGCAGATGTGGTAGCAGAACACCCTTCCCGAGCAACTGCGACTCTTGCCGTATGGCCACAACAAAGTCCCATACTAGCACCCCACGGCAGGGCAAGATCTGTACACTCCATAGCTAGGCCTGGTCTCTTGTCCATTAGCTACACGCCCATGGCAACAAAGCAGAGCCCTATGGCAACACCCCATGCCCGGTGGGGCTGCCACGCTCAGCAATGTGCTTCTGCACGGCCTTCTGCCAGCCTGCCACCAGGGTGTTGCCGACTGGCTGATCCCTGGGCGGCACCTTGTGGTAAAGGAGGTAGGCCCTGAGCTGCTCGCGTGTGAACCGGGTTGCCTCCTTGGCTGAGGTATTGCTGTAGTCTGCACCCCGTGCATGTTGCTGGAATGCCTGCTGCAGCTGCTGCAGGGGGGCCTGGGTGGGCACGTTCAACACCATCTTGGCGTTCCCGTCTACCATGCACACTGACTCCTCCGTCTTGCGTGCTGCCTTGGCCTCCCGGTTGTCGTCTGCTGAGGTTGTCTCCTTGTCACGCTTTTGCTTGCGGAGCATGAGGAGCCGAGCCTCAAAGTCTGCCAAGTCGATGTTGGCGAGTGCCCCAGGGTCGAGCTTATTGTTGATGCTGCCGATCATGGCATCCAGCCCCTGCTTGGCACTGTTGCCGTGCTTTGTGTGTTGCAGGCTGGACTCCACTGCGTGGTTTGAGCTGGGTGCTGCCCCAAAGAACTCCACTAGGTGTGTGCGTAGGCCTGGACTGCAAGGCTGGCCAACTGCCAGCTCCAGGATGTCGTCAAGGAAATCCTGCAGCGTGCCATACGGGTCAAAGACGGCTGGGTCGAATGGCAGCAACTGCTGCCCGCTTGGTGCCTGCCGCCGCCCCCCCTGCTGTTGCTGCTGCTTTTCCCGCTGGTGCACGTCCCACTGTTGCAGCCTCATGTCCCGTTGTTTCAGCACCTGCTCAGCTGCCTTCTGTGCGTGGGTGGGCTGCGTGGGTGCGTGGGTGGGCTGCGTGGGTGCGTGGGTGCGTGGGTGGGCTGCGTGGGTGGGCTGCGTGGGTGGGTGCGTGGGTGGGTGCGTGGGTGGGTGCGTGGGTGCGTGGGTGGGCTGCGTGGGTGGGCTGTAGGGGAGCTGTAGGGGAGCTGTAGGGGAGCTGTAGGGGAGCTGTAGGGGAGCTGTAGGGGAGCTGTAGGGGAGCTGCTGTAGGGGAGCTGCTGTAGGGTGGGCTGTAGGGGAGCTGTAGGGGAGCTGTAGGGGAGCTGTAGGGGAGCTGTAGGGGAGCTGTAGGGGAGCTGTGGGTGGGTGGGTGGGTGGGCTGCGTGGGTGGGTGCGTGGGTGCGTGGGTGGGCTGCGTGGGTGGGATGTAGGGGAGCTGTAGGGGAGCTGTAGGGGAGCTGTAGGGGAGCTGTAGGGGAGCTGTAGGGGAGCTGCTGTAGGGTGGGCTGTAGGGGAGCTGTAGGGGAGCTGTAGGGGAGCTGTAGGGGAGCTGTAGGGGAGCTGTAGGGGAGCTGTAGGGGAGCTGCTGTAGGGTGGGCTGCTGGCAGGTACTGTGGGCAGGAAGGGTCTGTGGTGCTTGGGCTCCTGCAATTGACAGGCCATGGCTCACTGAGCTTTGAGAGTAATATAATTTCTTCTGTCACAGCTGTGCATATGAGTACATAAGGCTTTGATGCGGGTTCCAGCACAAAATAAGGAAACCTCTCTGAGTTTTGGCTGGATTAGCTGTTTTGGCTGAATTTTTACCTGCTCGGCTGAGCCGCAGCTGAAGCTAAGAAGACCCCGGTAGGTGTACTGTGGTGTACTCGGACACTCCTGCATCATCACATGTTCGTCGGGTAACATGTGCTGGCGCGAGAATGGTGGCAACTGCTGCGTGCACCTCACCTCGCGGGCTGGCAGCAGCGCCTATGCGTAGAGCACCAACAACACGCCTGCACTGCGCGATGTCTTGAGGGTGGTCGGCGGATCCCAACCACCCTGTCGACCACAATCGAAGCAGCTGCAGGTTGCTGCCAGAACTAGAGTCCGCGATAAAGCCATGCCGCGCGGGGCTAAAGACATCGGCCTGCTCCCGGAGCAATCGGTCGCATGTAACGGTCTTACATGCCAAAACATCAGAGTTGGGAGGCCCTGACTGGAGGCAACAGGCATAATCACAGAAACATTGGAACCATTGGATCAGCCGCTACTTCAGGCCAGTCCACATCACCAATGCAGCAAGCGAGACAGGCGCGACAGGAGCTAGGAAGCCGAGCTACCCAGTACAACCGACTGAACGGACCTGGCTAGCGAGAGAGACGGGCCCCTGCCTTAGACTTCATACGTATGTATGTAGCTACCTACAGCGACCTTGTTGCGTGGACACAACTTTAGGCCCAAAATAGCCATGTTCAGCCTGCGGGCCTGCTCTTCTACGCCGCTAGCTTTTCGTTAGCACGCTGAAGCTAGCGGTGCAACCGCGGTCGCAAATGGTGGCCTGAATGTGGAGAACAGCATGGTACCCATTTTTCCCCTTGCTTGTCTAACCTGACTGAAAGCAGTTGAGCTTCTTCTAAGACCATTCTTCTTAGGCCTACCGGCTTGCTGCCTGGCCTCAGAAAGAAGTTGGGCACAACATCGACCTGCTCTGGTGAACCACCTGAGCCTGTGGAAGCTTCATCATGAATGGATGCTGCCTAACCCATCATCATCACATGCCACTACATTGTGTATAAGTGTTAACCGGGTTGTAGAGAGATATGCGCTGCTACATCGTGGGCTGGGCCGGTGTCATGGGTCAATGTTGATGCTCATCACCACTTCCACCACAGGGCACAAGCTGGAACTTGGCAGCAGCTGTACCAGGCAGGAGGTGGGCGCCAACTATCACCAACAATACCACCTCCCTCACTGCCTAACTTGTGTGGCTGAGCTGTTGCTGCTCTAACAGGCTGGCGCATGCAGAAATCTGGAGATGTGGTGTGATCTGATGTGACCTGGTTTGCAAGCCATCACTCCCTGCTGGCCAACCGCTGCAGCAGGGAGGGTGAGGTGGCTGTGGCCCGTCCTGGCACACAGACCCAGCCACACATGTGACAGCAGCGCCTAAGCAGCTCACCTCAGTCACAGGTTGCATGCACCATGGAGCACACCAGGTACTGCCACCCATCCCCACTGCTGCCGCACTGCTGCACTCCTTCACTGCTGGTCAGGCTGGCTGCCCGTGAGCTGCAGGCGCCTGGTGCTGCAGCCGTGTTGCATCCTTGCTCTCGCCCTCTTTGGCACGGGGTTCTTCATCATGTCAAGGTCTGACATCATCTGCTGGGCCTCAGGCACATTGCAAGCACCCCCAACATATTTCACATGGCTGATGTTTCCCTAGAGGTGACGGGGGCACTGCTGTGCATGAGCTGGGGTGGCATTGACAGTCAGGGTGCTCAAAGGGGTCCAAACTAGGCGAGGGTCCTAGTCACCAAGCATCTTGAGGTCAAGTGGTTCCAAAGGTGGGGAAGGCGCTGGGCTGGGGTGGCATTGTGGCCCAGGCTGGGGTGGGGTGGCTACTCCAGGGTATCAACAAGGCCAATGCAAAATGCGGTCGAATGGTTCAAAAGGCTGAGGTGGTTGTTAGTAGTACAAGGCCTCCTTGGTGCCCTTGACCTCGGACGTCTTGATGGGCACGGTGCTGGTGGGCAGGTAGCTGGTCTGGATGCCCTTGTCTGCGTGCACCAGGCCACCACCAGCCTCATGTGCAGGCCCACTGGCAAACAAAAGCCAAAGCACCACAACCATAAACCACCACAAACAGGCCCACACACCACAGTAAAGGAGAGGAATTTAGGATTCATACTGGGCCAGGTGAGAGGGGTTGTGCAGGTGAGGGTGAGCAGCGGGGCAGGTGCCATGGGCCAGGGGGGCAGTGGGCAGTGGGCACATGGCTAGCCCAGTGCAGCAGACCCTCAGCAGGGAGTGAGAGTGAGGCCAGGAGCAGCAGCAGGAGGGGGGTCCCTCCCAGCCCCGACCACTGGACCCTGCCTGAGGTGGGGCCTGGCTTGAGAAGCCCCTGAGCTGCAGCCTGGCTGCCGTGGGGAAGAGGCGTTGAACCTGGCAGTCAGGCCAGAGGGGGGTCGGAGCCCGGCAAGCAGTGCCAGTGTCAGCAGCTGGGGTGGACACCACACCAGGATACATGGTGGCAGCATGTTGTTGGAGGTGGGTCAGCTCAGGCCTGAGCCTGGAGGGCTGTGGGCGAGGTGGTCTGGTTCATAGCTGACTGGTGTATGATGTGCAGGTCTGGATCCGGGTACGTCATAGGCTAGCATTGTGATGTCGGGCAATAGGCGTGAAGGGAGGGAGGGAGGCATGGAGGGCAAGTTAGAAAGAAGTGGGGTCGTGGGGCTGAGCCTGGGCACCCTGGTTGGCTGGCAATGGCCTGGTTGGCTAGCACTCACATCCCATGGTGGCGCGCTGTGTCAGGGGGATGGAGGTGTTCTCCTGCGTCATGGAGCGCAAGGCAGCACTGCCACCGGTTGGCAGCAGGGGACGCCACCCACAGGGCCACAGCCCTAAGGGCCCTGTCCTGGGAGGCAGTGTGTGTCAGCTGTGAGCTGGGTGTCGGCTGCACAGTGTGTGCTGGTTGCTGTGACATGGAGGCTGCTGCTGGTAATCATGGAGGGAAACGCCCTTGGAGAAAGTACCAGTGAAGAAAGTCGTGAAAACGTGTTTGACTTCCACAGGGTGATCTCAGGTCTCAGGCCGGGTAGGGAGTGTGGCAGTTGCTGCACTATGCCCAATTGGCTGCTGCCTGGCCTGCCCGTTGCCTGCGGGTATGGTGCTGCGATGAGGGTGAGAACTTACGGTGGGCCAGCGAGGTGGGGTCTTTTGATGCACCTCCAGCTTTGTTGTGAAGGCATTGGTGATCTTGGTCACACCTAGCAGCATGAGGGAAGGGCACAGCAGACTGCTGGAATGAGGGTTTGGAACGAAGGGGTGACAACGGGATGTGCAATGCTGTGGATGTGAACTTCCACGGCTGGATGCTGCAGCCGTTCCTGAGTCCATGAACACTGACCATCTTTGAGGTACCCCTTGTCATCAGAAATAAAGCCAGTCGTCCCACTGCGTGGTTGAAGGTTCCCAAAGCGAGAACCATTGGTAGTTGCCTGAAAGGAAGAACATGCTACGATATGGCTGACGAGGCTCGAGGTTGCTCTCAAAGTTTAGTTAGTCGCTCACCGCCAGGGACTTGACGTCCTCTTTCGGAACCTCCCAGTTCTGTAGCCGTTTAGGGTTGAATGCGTGCTCTACCTGCTGGCCTGTGGCATCAGTCACAAACTGTTCGACAACGACCTCAAGGTGCTCAGCATACACGTCGCTGCCTGCGCTCTAACCTGGCAAGAAATAGGACATGTGGCAGATTAACGTTAATACGCGTATCGCTGAGTACTGCGTCAAGCAGGCCGTCTTTTCTCTAACTACAATAGCAGTGGCCGATTTGTGTGTATGTGCGACGCGGCCTTAGACGACCAACCGTTAACCGACAGGCAACAGCCTGCGTCCCAGCATGACTTGCATCTTATGTTTAGTAGGGAGTGTTTTGCAGGGCTGGGATGTTCGCTATGACATAGGCCCGGAGAAGCTCTTAAAGAGAAAGAGATTGCAGAGACCTCACTCTCAGGCGTTCCCAACATGGGGTTGGTAATCTTCATGCTACTGCAACCCATCTACTCCATCATTTCATGTAACGTTGGCTGCGTCTGCCGCAATGTGATAACTCGCGTTTAGTGTAAGACTGGAATTGCCATCGGAGTCATTCGATGCGGGCAGGCACATGTGACCCCGGATGTGTCCCAAATACAGACCGTGGTTAGCTACACTGGTAAGCCACGCCCTTGGCTATCCGTTAGCGATGCACGACATGTCGGTGGCGCACACCACCGAAGTCCGGCAAACATGGCTGCGCGAGATTCCTGACGGTGCAGGCCGCTTGGCGAGGATGTGAAGAAACCCGAATTTGTGTGCGGCAGCGCTGTATCGCTGTAATGGTGGGCGGCACAGTAGGGACTAGTCACCCCCTCTAGCTATGATCCGCTTTATGTTTTGGACCATTGAACAAACAGCCTGACCTCACACAGATTTTTTATAGCATACTCACTAACGCGTCCGTGGTACTATGCAACTCAATCATTGGGTTTGTATGTGACAAGTTATACCGCTTACAAGGTACACATGCTGATGGCTACAGGTGCATGAGGAGCCGACTGAGCTTGGCTGACCACTCCGCCACATGGCCACCACCAACACACCTTAACCCACCATCTCCCAACCTCGTCTACCCCGCCCAGCTCCCAGTAGCCCCTCCTCCCAGCCTGCCATCAGCCTCCTCCCCCCTAACTCTCCTTCTCCTCGCCTCCTACCTCTCCCCAACCTCTCCTTCACCCATCTCCCCCCTACCTCTCCTTCACCCATCTCCGTATCCTTCACCCCTTATCACCCTGACCACCAAGCCAAGCCCGTAGCCCCGCTCAGCCACTCACCCACCCACCTCTCAATCCCTAACCATGAAGAGAACAAAGAAGAGATCAAGCAAGGCCAAGAGTGCTCAGCTCTATGCACTAAAAAAGTCGCCAAGGGCTGGCTATCTGCGTTGCCCTAACAACATCAAGGCTGCAGCTTGTACGGCACAAGCGACAAACCGTGATTTGCAGGCTGAGGTGCAGCGGCTGAGGGATGTGGAGCAGTCCTTTATGGGCACCGTGGATGGGTTGCAGGGCGACCTAGACGACCTGCAGGCAGCACACCAACGCCTGCAGGGTGAGCACACGGCTTTGCAGCAGGTGGCATCCAGAGCGGCAGCTACCAATCACTCCCTACGGGCTGCTCGACGCAGCCTGCAAGGGCAAGTGCATATCTACCGGCACAAACGCCACCCCCACCACTCCCCATTCACCTTCAAGCAGAGGCAGCAGCTGCTGGTTTTAGGGCAGCACCCCGTCTCAGTGGAGGTGTTGAGGCGGTGTGCAGAGGCTGGCTATGGAAGGCTGGATGGCCATGGTCGGCCCATGGGCAGCATGCCAGAGCAGCTCAGCCCAGCCGGCCTCGCACCCTCACCAACAGACATCTTCATTCCAACTCAAGAGGCGCCTGTGGGGAGGCCAGCAGCCAGGACTGCACCCTATAATGTTCTCCACTGCTTGAGCACCGTCAGGTTGCATCTAGAGACCGGTGTCAGCCGCCGTGCCCTCTCCAAGTGCCGGCAATTCTTAGTCTCTGAGCAGTGCGTCCTCCCCAACCCACACCGGCCAGGCAAGACATCCACAGTTGGGCGTGATTTCCACATCGTGTCCACCTACATGCGGCGCAAGACCCTTGGTAAGGTGCAAAAGGAAAGGCAGGGTGGCGTGGGTGGGAAGGGGCTGGGAGAGAGTGGAAGGGGGTGAAAGGGAGTGGTAGGGGGGCTGAGGGGGGGGCTGAGGGGGGGCTGAGGCTGGGAATAACCGCATGCCTTTGCTCTGCTGCCTGCTTTCATACAAACTATTGCGCGCAAAGGCAATACACCTGCAATTTGATGGGTGCACATGCGATCGCCATGGCAAGGTGCTCGTGTTGCGAGTGACAGCAGCAGCCACCCCGCAGCACCTGCCAGAAGTCTGAGAGCAGAGGCCCGGTGGTGGGGCTGGGGCTAGGGCTAGGGCTGGGGCTGGGGCTGGGGCTGGGGCTGGGGCTGGGGCTGGGGCACCAGCTGGGGCTGGGGCTGGAGCTGGGGCTGGGGCTGGAGCTGGGGCTGGAGCTGGGGCTGGGGCTGGGGCAGCAGCTGGGGCTGGGGCTGGGGCAGCAGTTGGGGCTGGGGTTGGGGCAGCAGCTGGGGCAGGCCGACTCACCACTCAAGTCACCGATGTGTTGGCTATCATCCCCTTGCCTATTGGCACGGCAGAAGCTCATGCCCAGGTCATAATGCAGGAGCTGCTCCTCCACGGCCTCGCCAGTGCCTGCATCGCCAGCATCACAGCAGACAGTGCAGCTGTGAACATGGGTGATTATGGTGGTGTTGTCACCCGCATGAGCAAGCTCCTGCAGAGCAAGGGGCAGGCTGGCTGCATTTGGGCGCAGCCCTGCATTAGCCACGGCATACACAACACCCTGCTGACTGGGCTAGCTGCATTGGGTGGTGACATCCGCCCAGCCATTGAATCCATTGCCAGCTGGAGGGTACCCAAGCTAGTGAGCCACGTGTGCACGCACATCCGTGGGAAGCTTGCCGCAGCTGCGCCCCCTCAGCAGCAGCTGACACCTGCAGGCACCACCCCTGAGCTGGCTGTGCCTGCCGGTGCACCTCCTCAGCAGCAGCAACAGCTGGCAGCGGCAAGCACGTCACGTAAGCGTGAGGCACCTGCAGCTAACAAATCGAGGGCAGCAGGTCACCCCCGCCATTGGCCCCGCAAATGTGAGACGGTCTGGGGCGCGAATCTCCGTGAAGCTCGCGACAAAGTTTTGACGCAGACGGGTGTAACAGGTGTATGCGGCACCCACCGTCCGCAAAACACTAGCTCAGATCGGCGCCCGCCCAAACCTGACCTGTGCCTTCCGCTCATACAAGACTCACGCACATCATAAGGCGAGGCTGGCAATGCTTCTACGCACGCCATAAGCCAACGGCTCAAGTGCAGTACGCCTGCTTGCATGTCAGTGCATGGAGCATATAATTTGTGAATATGCGCACAAGTCAGCCAGCTGGCACCCCTTACCTCATTTACGTCGCGGCATGACTCTATGCAAATACAAGCTGCATCATGACATCACTACATCATCACTTGGCACTATGGCATCACTTGGCACTATCGTATGCAATACGCACTAAAAAACAGCACCCCGTGCTTACCTGGGATGTATTCGCGAGTTGCAAGTCCGACGACAGCATAGGCTGCTCGGCACGGAAATGCCTCCGGCCACCAATTCATCTCTCCTGTTGCGACACGCATATAAACAGATGGAGAATGACATTGCGAAGCTAATCAAGTCGTTGAGACAATGCAGTACAATCGACAAAAGAGGGCCTAACCTGCTAGCGACATCGTTGTGAGATGTTGAGCCCAACGGTGGAAGAATTACATGCAGCGGATCAAAGACGGTGCCAAAAAGTGAATTGCGGGGCCAATGGCGGGGGTGACCAGCAAAGCAAGGTGAGACAACACCACGTACTGCACCTAGCACCTTGTTTCAACGTAATAGAGCAGCCGCTAATGCACTAGCGCCAGCAGCAGGTCCAAAAGCTAGTGGTATCCAGCCGTCACGATCCAGCCGTCGTCGCGTCCACATGCCAAAATCAAAACATGTTCCGACTGCTGCTGCGTGTTGCAGGTGCCACTCCCAACAGCGTGGCGAAGCGTGCTAGTGCGGCGCGCCTCGCATGTGGCGAAATCGCATGGATTCAAATGTCGATCTTTGGGCAGGCACTGAGCACCGCTGAGAGCGAGTCTGCCATCTCGTAGCACTGTTTACATATATTATTGACTAAGTGGCTGCGAAGATACGGGCTTCCTATCACAGGGGGGTGGTTTTCAGGTAGGTGGGAACGCCTGACTCCGCGCACTGGGTACGGCAATTACAGAGACATGGGCTGCCTGCCATCTTTTCCACCCCATCTCTTCTCTCTTCCGTTCGTCCCATGACGTCGTCCGTCTCTAATGTCGTATCTCTTCGTTTTTTGCCCATGTGCACCTTTGACATTGACCAAACTTCACAGTGCGTTGCAGACAGTACCAAAGCCCTTGCCGGGCATGGCGGTCAAGCAGCCTGATGTCTTATGGTTCTGTGTCTTTCACACATGCATGTACAATCAGATACACATACGATGATATCTACAATGCATCACGAGACTCATACCTTCCGCAAGCAGTGGGAAAGCACCCGAACGAGTCAAGCCTAGCGCAGCATGTTGTCAAGGTGTTGACTGTGTCTTGCCGCTCGTGGCACTAGCCAGGTGAGGAGCTTGTCACATATATCTCATCACTGTTTTCAAGCTGAAGAAGTAGCCTGGGCATCATGGAGATGTCATGGTGCAGCCACCTCATAGGCTGCCCCAGCGCTACCCTCTCACAATCTCTTACATTCAAGCCACCCTGCTGCTGCTGCTGCTGCTGCTGCCGCACCCCCTCAGGCTGTCCCAGTCCCCGATGTAGAGAGAGCAGGATATCAAGCAGCCAAGCGTCTGGCTGCTAGAACGAACTTGACCACAACCCACCCCTCTCCGTGCTTATGCTGCGTCGACACACAAGCTGCCAAAAAGCACCCCTGCATCCTCCTCCTGCAGCAGCTTCTGTGCAAGTGCCTCACCCGCCCACCCGCCCGCCCCATGGCCTGCATCATCTATGCTGGCACGTACTGGGCTGTGATTGTGTTCTGGAGAGCCCTTTCCGACCTGGGGCGTCTTCAGACTGGGCAATGCAATGATGGGTGCAATGTGCAAGCCTGCGTTGTGCCGAGCAGCAGACAGCGGCCCTACGCCGGCAGCCAGCGAGCGGAGGGTGGTGGCTGGCGCGGCACCCAGTGCCACACGCACACCCGGAGGGGGTGGTTTGCTTGGAGAGGCTGCAGCAGTGGGGAGACCCACGCCTTCTACAACGGCCTGGGCGGCCAAGACCTTGGACTGCTGCAGGTGGTGGAGGGGCCCCACGCTGCCAGCCAACCGGTCAGGCAGGTGGTCTTCAGAGAACTTGAACACAAAGGGCTTGGGGTGCACACTGGACAGGGCGCCTGGCTGGTCCTTGAGGATGAGGTGAGTGGTGGGTGGGTGTGGAGTCCCCTGGCTGGTGAAGGAGGCAGCGGCTGCTGGGGCCTCACAGTCCGTGCCTGCCTGCAGGTGACCACGCAGAGGTCCCAGCTGGAACGCCGCCTGTGCAGATGCCTGCTGCCACTGTGGCACGGCTGGCAGTGTGGAGGGGCCCAGCACCTGGCTGTTGGCAGGGCCTGGCCCTCCACGTGACTGCAGCACGCGATCCTCGTTTGCAAGAGCCTTCTTGGCGGCGCTACCACCCACCCCGCCCCAGCGCCACATACGGCGAGGGGAGTGGGACGGCGCTGGCTCACACGCCACCTGCCCGGCCACCCCACCCTGCTTGGTGGACGCAGTCCGCCTGTGCCCCGCCCCAGGGGCAGGCAAGTTGGCCGCAGAGACGCTGACGTCTGGCTGGGCGGCTGAGGACACCCCTGCTGCACCTGGGTGCTGCACCTTGGTACTGGATTGGGACAAGGCCTGGCCCCAGGTGCGCAGGTGGGACAGGGCGGAGGCGGCGGCATGAGGGATGGGACGCTTGGCAGCGGTGGCGGCCCTGCCGCCCCGCCCCGCTTCCACCAGTCTCCGCTTGGTGAGAGGCGCTGCAGAAGTTGGGGTGGTGCTGCTGGCTTGGCCGTGGGGGCCGCCCCTGCTCCCTGTGGCGTCATGGTGTGGGGCGTGCGGTGCGCGGGTGGAGCTGGCCCTGTGGCCGTCATGGCTGTCGCAGCCTGGGCTGTGCAAGCCGCTGGTGCTGCTGATGCTGCTGCTGTGTTCACCCTCCAGGTCGCTCCACTCAGGGGCGCCCTCACCAGCCTGCACCAGCACGTGCCAGCTGCCATCACACCCAACAGTAGACAAACACATGATTTGCAGACAGTAGCCCTACCAGGGTACAGTAACCTTACTAGGGTGTCACAGTGTCTTACAAGGTCTTACAAGGTCACAAGCTTACAAGGTCACAAGATTTTTCAAGGTGTCACAAGGACAGTAACCCTACTAGGGTGTCACAAGGTCTTGACTTGCTACAAGGAGCTTTTGTGGTGTTATAGCTAGCTAATTGATACACGCAGCTGTGGCTGACATGTGAATGGTAGGACACTGGCTGGGGTTGTGACCAGCTGCACAGGAGGAACACCACAGCCAGTCTCATCGTCCAGCATCAGCTGCCAAATGCGTTGGGATGAGGTTGCTGCGTTCATTGAGCATGTGCTTGGGATGCACGATGACCTCCTTTAACTAAACATGATGTTGGCATGAACCTAGGGTGCTTCTGCTTCTGCTGACAAACTTTATTTGATGATGACGCACGTCCTTCAAGCATGTGCACAGGATGTCAGACCAGGATTTACTGCACCCAAGCTGATGACAGTATGTCCAAAAGTGCTGCCTTGCTGACCTTGCTGCCGTATTTGACTGACACAGTGTTGCCTTGCTGCCTAGCACCTCACCTCGAGCTGCTCCAATGAGGTGAAGGGCAGGGCGACTAGCTCACGTGGCCGCTTCTTTGCTGAGCAGGACGACTCCCCGCCACTGCAGCCTGTGGTGGTGTCACTGTAGCCAAGCCCACTGCTGTTGGCACCTGAGGGGCCAGGGCAGTGAGCAGCAGGGCAAGTGTGCCGTGATGGGACGACCCAGCTGGGTGGTGCAAGCCTTGGATTAACAACCAGCTACCAAACTGAGCCTGTGTCTAGTGTAATGCCTAGTGTTTTTCATGCTGCACCTGCAGCGTCATCACTGGTGTGCAATAGCCAGGATGACAGCAGCGCTGATGATGACTACACAGCAGTGGGCGCATGCACCCCCTTACACACACCTTCACCCCTGCCCTCCCTTCCCCCCTCTGTTCACAAGACCGCATTTGAAGCCCCACATAGCAAATTAACCCAACCATGCGACACTATACTACCTCAGCTCAGCCTCAGCACACACAGCAGAGAGCACGAAAGCATGCGTCGTGGCACTCACCCGTGCTTCGCACAGCGGAGTGGATGAGCCCGCTGCCTTGTCCACGGCCACTGCTGACTGGCCTGCCCCCACTGCACAGCCCGCTGTGGCGTCGGTGGGTGCGGCTGCCGCTAGTGTTCAAGCCAGGCAGGCAGCCGCTGCTGCATGCAGGCCTGGACAGGCTGGCAGTCAGCCCGTGTGGGACACAGGGCGGGGTGGCTGCCTCCACCGTAGTGTCCTCCACCCCTCCGCTCAGCCTGAAGTCACCAGACCGCTGGCACCCGGCCTCTGCTGTGGCAGCACTGCTGTCACCAGGAGTGCTCAGCACACAGGCAGCAGCAGCAGCAGCAGCAGCAGCAGCAGCAGCGGCAAAGCGACCTGGCTGCTGCATGGCAGGTGGGCGGCAGACCAGCGCAGGGGTGGCGGCTGTAGGGCTGGCGGGGCATGGCTTGAGGGTCAGGGATGAGCAGGCCTGCTTGCTGGCAGAAGAAGACATTGACAGTCGAGGCACATTGGCTTGTCGCTGCAGCCCAGGGGTGTGAGGGGGCTGTTGCTCCTCAGGGCTGGGCAGCAGGAATGCACCACCTGCTGAGCTGGCCAAGCGTGCCTCACCCAGCTGGCTGTCCAGTAGCCCCTGCGGCCCACTGCCCCTAGCCTGGCGAAACATTTGCACGCTGCAGGAACAGGAACCAGCGGCGGGGCTGTTGTCAGCCTGGTTAGAGCCGCTGCTGTGCCCTGTGCGGTAGCTGGCACTGAGGGCAGCCAGGGAGTCAGGGGTGCCTGGACTGCAGTGCACCTCGTCCTGCTGGCTGTCCATGGACCCGCCCACCCTGACATCACCATCACCCTCATCACCGCTGTCATATTCGTACAGCCCATCACCATGCTGGGTCAGCTCCAGATCTGCTGCCAAGCGCAGGATGCCACGGGGGGGTGAGCGTATGCCTTGCAGGTCGGACACCGTGTCCAGCTGGCATGAGGGAGACGATGCTCCAGAGCTAGCTGCCTCTGCTCCTGTCTCTGACTGAAGGGATGGCTGGGCTTCCTCCATTGCCTCTTTATTATCACCAGGCTGAGAGGCACAGGTGGAAGACACGGGCTGTGAGACAGCGCCAGCAGGAGCAGCAGGAGCAGCAGGAGGTCCTGCCGCAAACCTGCTCCTCCTCAGGTGGTTGGAGTCCAGCACGGGGCTGTGGAGTGCAGTGGTGTTGGGCACCACAGCTGGTTCCTGGCGCCCAGCTACACCGCCGGTGTGCCTCCCAGCGCTGAGGTGCTGGGGGCCAGGGGCATGGCCCTTGGGCCGCAGGTCCAGGCAGGTGACCGAGGCCTGCGCTGAAGAGCAGGCTGAGGTGTGCTGCTCTGCATCCTTCAGGGAGTACAGCATGTTGTGGTGCACCAGGAGCACTCCCAGGCCGCCGCTGCTGAGGTGGTGGGGCTGGGCGGGCAGGGGCCCGTGGTCCTGGGCGGCTGAGTGGGCCTGCAGGGACACGGCCAGGGAGGAGAGGGACAAGGAGTCGCTGCCGGGCTGGCCCTGCTGGGACTGGGCAGGGGAGGAACAGATGGAGGCGGGTGCCATGCTGTCGTCAGGCTGTGGAGGGGCCCAGGCTGTGGGAGGGTGGTCAGGTGGGCACCCAGGCTCAGTTAGTGAGGGCTGCTGCTGCTCCTCCTCCTCACCCTCCTCATCCTGCTCCTCCTCATGCTGCACCTGCTGTTCCTCCTGCTCACTCTGCTGCGCCTGCTGTTGCTCCTGCTCCCTCAGCTGCTCCTCTTCTAATTCCCCCTTCTCCTCGAACTGCTGTTGCTCCTCCTGATTCTGCTCCCTCAAATGTTGCTGCTCCTCCTGAGCTTCCTCCTGCTGCGGCTGGAGCACAGATGCAGAGGCAACACTGGGGGATGTGAGCTCTAAGCTTTCCGCCACAGCTGTAGCTATGGCTACTGCTGGTACTGGCTGCGCTACAGCGACCTCCTCTGCCGCCTCTGCACCACTGCTGCCCTCAGCCGCAACATCAAACACGGCCATGCTGCGCATCATGCTGTTGAGCTGGGAGCTGCTGGAGCGGCGAGGACGGTTGGCATGCAGGGGAGTCACGCTGGTGCCTTGCGACAAGCAAGGTGAAGAAGAGGCAGCAGCGTCACAGGGGGTGCTGCAGGGGCTGCCGTCAGCTTGCTTGCATGCAGCTGACTCGCTGGCACACTGGTGTGTGGTTTGCCCATGGGCAGTGGATGGCAGAGGGACGGCAGGGGGGGTTGCGTGGGCGCAGGAGGCCACGGTGGTCGTGTGCACTGCTTGGCTGTGAAGGGCAGTGGCCTGCTCGGCTGCAACAATGTGGGCTACAGCAGGCTCATTGTTGGTTGGTTGGAGTTCAGCTGCAGCTGTTGCAGGCATTGGCTGGTCGCTGGGCTCCTGGGCGGTGAGGACTGCAGGCTGATGGGCAGTGGGGTCTGCCTGGTGCAGAACAGGGAGTGCTGGTGCCACAGGTTGCCTGCTGTCGACCTGGCAACCAGGATCCTCCTCGACCTGGTCATGGGGATCCTCACTGGGGCTGCTTTCCTGTGGCTTTGATGTCAAGGCGGGTACTGCGGGGGGCGAGGTACTGCCATGCTCTGCATCTTGTGGCTGAGCCCCTGCTGCCTGGTCCTTTGCTGCAATGACGTCAGCCTGGCTGACTGGCTGCGCCCCGCTGCCTGGAGCTGGACGCCAGGCAAAGGCTTTGGCTGTAGCAGCAGGCTTAGAGAATGCTGTGGCCCTTGCTTTGGTTGCTGCCGCACCAGCTTGCTTTGCAGCCGAAGTAGAGGTTGGCCTGGTCACCACTGCAGCAGCTGGCTTGGTGGCTGTAAACGCCGTAGCAGCATGGGCAGCAGCACTTGCACTTGTGGCAGCAGCAATAGGCAGTAACCTTTCCACATTGAGCTTGCGCACTGGGACCGTGCTCCCCTGGATAGGCCCGGCGGTGGGCTGGACTGCAGCCGCCTGCTCCCTTTGCTTCCAAAACGCCAGGGCGCTGGCTTTGGGACGGGTGCCAGGAGCTGCCTGTGCTGGCAACGCTGTAGGGGCTTGCAGAACTGCCTGCTGTGACAGCGCTGCTGGGGCTGGCTGTACTGCTAGCTCTGGCGGTGTTGCTGCAGCTGTCGGCACTGCCTGATCTGACCGCAGCGCAGCAGCTGGCAGAGATGAAGATGTAGCCATTTTACATGGCTCTGATGCAACAGCCTCCACGACGCAACCCTCCTGGCCTTCACCGCCACTGTGCATTGCAGCGGTGCCAAGCAGCTGTACGGTGCATGCGCCCTGTGAGGCTTCCAGATATACTGTGGGTGATGGAGGCGCAGCGGGCCCATCTGCTGCAACTGCTGCAATTGCTTCAGGTGTTGATGCACTCGCCTGGGGTACAGGAGCTGGGGCGGCTGCAGCTGGGGTGCTAGAAGGCTGTTCGGATTCAGCTGCTCCTGGCGTCATTGATGCCAAGGAAGCTGTCCCTACCCGTGAGAATTGAGCCGGATGGGAGTCCAGCCCTCGTGCCAACTCACAAGCCACTGGAACATCAGGCCCGGCAGTACAAGTGTGTTGCGCCCCTGGCTGCACTTCTGGCCCCTCACTGACGGCTGTTGCAGCTGTCCTTTGGAGTGACATGTTGGTGCCAGAGCTGGCTGTTTCTCCACCCACCAGCACTTCCTGCATCAAGAGGGTGAGCAACACTCATGCATCATAACCACGCCACACCGCCACCACAACAAGGCCAACAGCAGCATCATTGCACAGCTTACATCACACCTACCATGCCTGCCTGGTAGCAGCACTGCGCAACCAGTGTTGTGAGCCACACAGGCTGCCCATTGCTGACAATGTACTGCTTCCATCGGAGCAAGAACTCCAGTTGTATGTAAAGAGGCTTACCATGGGAACTAATTGCCATGAGTCACGTGTTCTATGTACGGAGTACATGCACGCATGAACAGTTCGCGAGCCTCTATCACTACTACTACACTAACATCATGGCAGTTACTTCCCATGGTGCTGAGGGCAGCAAGCGTGTCTGGCACACCCTCTACTTATGGCATCCATGGATGGCATGGTATGCACGGTACAGACATAGCAGGCATGGTGGCCTCCTGTGCCATCACTGACCCCATGGGTGCACGGCCAACACCGCTGCCCACCCACCTGGCTGCTGCGCGAGCCACCTGAGGTGCTGTGGCTTGCATGCACACTGCCGGGCTGACTCCCTGCCACTGCCTGTAGCCGTGCCCGGCCAATGCTGACAGTCAGGCTCTGCAGCTGGTGCTGCTCCTCAGCACTCAGCCCTGCGTCCATCTCGTCCTCTGCACAGCCCTCCCCGTCATCCCCACTACTCCAGCCCAGCCCAGCAGGAGAGCCCTGCCCGCTGATACACTCTGGGGTGGTCACCACAGGCGCCAAGGCTGGGCAGGGACTGCAGCTGGTGGCAGGGCTGTGGCAGGTCTGGTCAGCATGGAGCAGATCTGGCTCAGGCTGCTGCTGCTGCGCAGGGCTGCAGTACAGCTCCTCCCAGCTGCCACTGCTGGTGGGGCTGATGGCCAGCAGGGAGGCGCGAGGGGACTGGATACTGTGGGGCGGCACCAGGCCCACCCCCTCCTCCTCAGCATCATCATCGTAACAATACCCCTCCTCCTCACTGCCACAGACTGCCTCCCCATCATCAACCATGGTGCCAGCCAGGTGCAGGACTGGCTGACGAGGGCCTGCCTGGCTGGCGCTGGGGATGCCTGCACTGTGCACCCTGTATCCCTCAGCCGTGGCTGCCCTGCCGGCCCGCCCTGCTCCTTGTACTACTGCCAACGCCTGCAGTGTGGGGGTGATGTTACATTCGTGTGGGTTCCATGTCTGAGGCGATTGCGAGGCCCTGATGTGACAGCATACACCTGGCACACGTTTGACCACATGCTTCTTTATCATGAGACATGCACAAGAAACAAACCATGTTCAGATGCAGCAGTGATCACTAGGTACCCACAAATAGACAATTATCACCATTGGCCCACATCGGTTGCTGATAGTCATGGCAGCGAAACATGCAATCCTCATGGCTGCAGTCAGGCCAGCACCCCACCCCTGAATGCGTGTTTAGGGATGACCCAGACAGCCGAAGCACTGGCTAGCTGGTGCTCAGCTGTCCTGCGCCACGCACCTCTGGCGTGCAAGCAGGTGGGCTGGCTGAGGGTGAAACATCAGAGCCTGGGCACAGATCAGGCAAGGGGTCTGCCCCGCCCACGTCCGTGCATGCAGCTGTGGCCTGCGAACCCTGCTGAGCAGCGTGATCCAAGCCGGACCAGAGGCTGCCGCTGCGCGTGCTGCTGAAGCTGTCAGTCTGCCTGCTGAGGGCAGCTGGGCTCAGGGGAGCAGGGTCCGCGCTGCCTTTTTTTGGAGTGCGGGCGCAACGGGGGCTGCATGACGGCATGGGTGCTGGGATGGCACAGCCAGGCGAAACGACCAGCTGTGGGCTTGCAGCAGCCATTGGGGAGCTATGATGCCACTGGCGCCGGTTGCTGGCCGGAGTCTGGCTGCAGCCCCTGGGCCCACTGTGCAATGCAGGTGACTTGGGCAGCTCGCAGGGGGGTGCAGCTGCATGGGAGGCAGCAGCAGATGCGGGCAGGGGTCCCCTGGCTGGAGAGCAGTGGCTGTAGTGAGCCCCCGGCTGGGCTGGAGGCTGGAAGGCGGTGCTAGGGCCGCAGACATACGCAGCTGCTCGGCCGCCAGTGCTGCTGCTGCTGCCCTGGCTCTCTGCAGGACTGTCTGCTGCTGTGGTGGAGCTCGGGGCGGGGTGCTGTGCCCTAGCATTGATGTGGGGTGCTAGGGAGAAAGAGGCAGCAGCTGCTGTGCTGCAGCTACTTGAGGTGGGCGGGGAGTTGGGTGGGGAGCTGGGTGGTGGCTGGATATGCTGGGTCGGCACGGAGGCATGGTAGGCATCGGCGGCCTGGCCAGCTGCATGCAGATCTGCTGCGAGAGCCAGAGCGTGACTCGCCCGCAGCGTCTCCTCAAACATGACCAAGGAGTCTGTCAGGGACATGTCAGCACGCTGGGCAGGAACAGCAGGTGGTGCTGCAGTGTCGGCTGCCCTGCCATGCCCCAGCACACTAGCTGGTTCGGGCTGCTGGTGTGGCAGTGCTGACTGTGCTGGAGGACCTGCGCCCTCTGGCAGGCTGCAGGCAGGGTCTGCAAGCCCATCAGCAGCCTGCTGTGCCGCACACTGCTGTAGGAACTGCTGCACGAGGCTGGTGCGCACCGTGATCTCGCCAACATTGACCTCATCCGAGTCCAGGTCAGCCTGGGCAGGCCTGTGGTACACAGGCTGCACAGCTGCCTGTCCCGCTGGCCAGGGGACTATGGGCTGATATGAGCCTTGCAAGAGTTTAGATTGGGTTGCAGTAGGTTTGCTGTGAGATAGGATGGGAGCTGAAGCAGGGCCAAGCGACACACTGCCTGCCTGCAATCAGAAGCAGAGATATGCAGACACTGTCAGTGTTGTCATTCTGGGTGATGCCAGCCAGCAGTTGAAGATAGCACATGAATGCCGCAGCACGAGTCAAGGCACATGTTACACGCATGCATGCACCGTGGACACGCACCTGGCCAACTGCCACGTTTGGAGTCAGCAGCTGAGACAGGATCACCGTCAGGTGCGGGTCAGTGGCCTTGCTGGCCCGCAGGCTGGCGGCCAGCTGCCGGGTGGCAGCTGTAGGGGCTGAGGAGCGGGACACCAGCGGCACTGCAGGGTCAGGGACTGGAAGCTGAGTAGCAGATGCACTGCCTGTGCTTCCAGCAGTCATCAGTGGTGCTACTGGTAGCTCTGAACCCCAAGACAGGCGGTCTGGGGGCTGCCAGACCTCAGCTGTGGTGGCGCCAACTGTCAGGGCTGCTGGGTAGGGTTCACAGCGGCGTGGAGGAGTGCCAAACTGCACGCCTGCTCCTGCTGGTTTGTGTGCTGCACCGGGTGTGGATGTGGTGGCAAGGTTGGCATGCAAGGGCTGGGCATCAGCACAAATGGTGCTGCTGTCTGGTTTGCTGTGAGGCAGACCATACCGCGATCCACGAAAGCTCCCCTGCAGCCCAGCACGCCCAGTCATGCTCTGGGACTTGCCCATGAATATGGGACCGCGCTCCAGTGCGCCTTCACCTTCACTTGCCATGCTGGTAGGCTGCCCTAATACCATGTGCACTGGGTCGGGTTTGCTGCATGTCAAGGCAGCTAGGAGCTGAGGGCTGGTGTGGAGGGCCTGCGTCACGTACTTGTGAACCATGGCTTCTACTTGTGCTTGGATAGCAACAGGCACTGCCCCATCAGGAGCCTGCTGAAGTGATAGGCCAGTATGCTGGCTTGTGCCAGCTGTGACAGCGTCTGGCTGCTGCATATCAGTGGAGGGCGCTGGATGCAAGGGCTGAGGGTGAGATTGAAACTGGGTCAGCTGATAGTCCCGGGGAGGCTGCTGCTGGTGGTGCTGATGCTGCTGCTCACGTTGTGAGCGCATGCGGGCCAGGTTGCGTCCAAGGGGTCCCAGCCCTGGGCTGCCCAGTTCGGCTTCATGCTGAGGGTCTTGAGCAGCCCTTGGTGACGTCAAAGGGTGCGGGCTAGCCTGATCCTTGCGCTTTGCACTCCCCAAGGACAGCATGGCACGGATGCGGCTGCCCAGCTTATTAGTGCGGTCCCCTGATGATGGTGGGGCTGGAGCATCCACCCGGCACACCGGCAACTGTTGCGTAGAGAGTGCAGCACACCCTGTTGTTACATCTGGTATGGCTTCAGCTGTGCACCGTCCAGGCGTACTGGCCCCAGATGGCAAGCTGCAGAGATCATCCCCGACACTGCTCACAGTGGGTCGGGTGCCTTGGCTGCTGGGACGGGAGCTCAATGCTGCCGGCTGCCGCCTGGAGCTTGCGGCTGATGGTACGGCCAAGGCCGTAGAGCCTTGCATGCGACTACCTACTGCACTGCGCCGAGCTAAAGATGTGGAACGCCGGAGGGAAAGAGCTCCCAGAGCTGTCAGGGTTTGAGGTGCACCTCCACCACCAGATGCAGAGCGCAACTGAGATAAGCTGTTGCTTTGGTTGCCTGATTGGTCTATTTGTGGTGCAGGGGCCCGCATGACAATGAATTGACCTCCTGCACATGGATATGGCGCCAACATACAAGCGTAAGTAGCAAGCCAGTCGCACCATGCTGTAGCAGAAAAGTCAGGCGCTGCCCGTCAAAGAGAGCTGTGCAACAGGGGCTGACCTAGGCATGGCACTCCTGCATCAGATGCTGGCTTGCACGTCTCTAGCAGCTGGTTGCACTGATCTTTGAGCTCTGCATTTTGCCTGCGAAGGCAGACAGCATGCACCAGCTGTCACGGCAGCAACTTTGAAAGTTTGGGACGAGACAGGTGCCTGTTGCCCGTCTTTGTGTATAAGCACACGTGCGGTCTACCTTTTGAGGTCAGCCACTTGCGCAGTGCGGATCGACAGGTTGTGGTGCAATGTCTTGACGGCCTTTCCCAGCTTTGCATAATGCTCCGCGTCTACCACTACCGTCTTGACAGGCAGCGCTGGCTCATTCTGAACGGAGTGAATGAAGCGCTCGTCAGTCATGTGTTGCGCGACACAGACGCAAGGAGATGGTTACCGCACCTCAGCTTGCATTGCGGTTCTCACAGCTTGGCTGCACGCATCGCCCGTACTCTATTGTCCAAGGTCAAAGGTTATGAAACACACATTGACCCAACCATGTTTTCATCCGTCAATGTTGAATGACGACCAGTGTAGGATAAGCACCTAGGTGCCTGACACAAAGGCCGCAATGCCTAACTGCTTGATGAATTCGCTGGGGCTCCCGGCCCAGCGGAATGGGTACATTGTTCTTGCACAGCATTATGATAAGATAGCCTTTTGCTAGAGGGGATGTGACATGGCTCAAGGTACACCTCAGGAGTCAGGAGTCAGGACCAGCTGATCAAACATCCTAAAGTTTGTGGGATATGTTGGGGGTTTATGGTGTCGAGGTGCACCTCAGGACCAGCTGGTGTAGCTGGGGCTGGGTGGGTAGCTGCGTCTGGGTGGGTAGCTGCGTCATAGGGGTGGTGGTGGCGAGTGGGGAGCGGAGGGGTGTAGGCCGGCTGCAATCCAAGGAAAGGGAAGGTCCTGGGGCCGATGGGGCAGCTGCGAACCCTGGGCTGGCCTGGCCCTCGATGGCATTGGGCTCACACAAAGGGGCCCTCGGACACGCACCTCCCTGTTACGTGACCATGTAAGGCTAAGCTAATGCCGGTTGAGAGATCTGGATCTCTCCTGTGAGAAGTGTGATGTGGTGAGGTGATCTGAGGCCGGGTTCGATTCCCGGGCAGACTTCCTGACAACGCCCAGTCTGTCACGGAGAACTCTGTCACCGTCACCGGACGTCTCGTAACAGTTGGTTTCCGACCGAGGCCCTGGCGCCTCCTAGGCCTGATTGGCTAAATCACGCAAAGTCGTGCCCCAGCTTCGAGGGTGAAGACGTAGAGGGCTGGTGGGAAGCGTCAGGCGGACTGCTGGAGTTTCCGTACAGTCCGGAGCAGGCGCGCGAGTTGGAGGGTATCGCGGGTAACGTGTGATAGACATGTCTGGCGGTGGTACGGTCAGATTGCCTGACACATTCTTTGAGCAACTCGCTAGTGTAGCGGGTAACCGCGATGCGGCAGCGAAGCTATTGCAAGACGTTGGCCTTGTCCGTTTTCGCCCAGGCATGATGAGTGATGGAGGCCAGGGTGACGCTTTGGGGTCGCGTGACGTCGTGAGCGGTGAGGAGCTCCGCAGAATGCGAGCGGAGCTTGAGGCTCGTGAACGAGAAGTGGAAGCCCGGGAGAGGGCCGCGCGAGAGGCACGTGTGGCAAGTGAGGCCCGCGTTGCGAATGAGGCCCGTGGGGCAGTGACTGGCCCAATGAGTGGCACTGTGGGAGGCTCGGCTGGAGCCGGCACGAGTGCGGCTGCGGCTGCGAGTCTGCATGGAGCTGCAATCCTGAGTTCCGGTGCTGAGGCGAGTGCACGGAAGGGTGCACCGCAGCGTGTAGTCAGAACAACCATGCATTTGCCTGAGCCTTGGACTCTGGAAGACTCTGTGCGCTCAAGAGAATTTGAACCTTACTGGCTGTTGGTGACCGGTTGGTGTGCTGCTACGCAGCAGCCACTTCTGGTGGGGCTCATGAACGCCACGAGTGGTGATGTGAAGTCCGCTCTCGTACAGATGGTGAGCGCATATAAAGCTCAAGGCAAGGAATTGACTGATGCGGAGCTAGAAGAGTGGTTTAGGAAGGCCACAGGTGTGGGGAGCCAGAACACCGAGGATGAGGTGATGGAGAAGCTGGTCAAAGGGGGATACCAGCAGAAGGGTGCAGACACCATGGCATACTGCCTGTCTTTCAGCCTACTTGCGTTGAGACTGCCGAACCTGCCACAAAAGCTCATGTGCATGTATTTCCTGGAGGGCTTGACAAATGCCCAATTGCGACGAGACTGTGCCCGCACACAATCAGGGCAGCGTTGGGATTCGCTGGATACCTTGCTGCAATTTGCCCGTGGAAGGGATGTCGCCCTGCGCGCAGCTAAGTCATTGCAGCCTGTCGCAGCACCTGTTGCTGTGCCCAATGACGAAGACGAGCTGTGTGATGATATGCCCAGCGAGTCTGCTGTAGCTGTGCTGGCTGGTCGTGGGCGTGGTGGCCGTGGCTATAGTAGCCGTGGTCGTGGTCGAGGACGTGCGTTTGGTCCTGGCCGTGGTGCTGGTCCGCAGGGGCGCATGGACGCCAAGCTGGATGTGCTGCTACAGAAACTGGACAGCCTGCAAAGCAGGAACCATGGAGGCGGCCGTAGGGATGGCCAGTTGCCCGTCAGGAGGGAGTACTATGAGGAGGAGCAGCCGCCGAAGCGGCAGCGTGATGATAGGGGGGACAGGCGTGATGACAGGGGCTTTGTGCCTGGTCCCAGGTGCCATAAGTGCAAGGGCTATGGCCACACGGCAGAGCGGTGTGCTAACAACTAGGGGTGTGCCTGGCAGGAAGATGGTGCTAACCTGCCAGGGTATGACCTTGTGCCTATGTTTGAAGCCAACTCAATGTGTAAGAGAATGGCTATGGCTATGGGTGCACCGCCGCATGCTGCTGAAGTACAGCCTGGAAGGCTGCAGCTACCTTTTCTGTTTGAGGGCCGGCTAGGTAACAAGCCGTGCAGAGCCATGCTGGACACAGGTGCCAGTTGCACCATAATCAGCAAGGAGTGGTTGGAGAGACACGAAGGCAATGTTAACCCTGCTGCACTACAAAGGAAGATCATGATGGAATCCCTGAGAGTGCTGACAGCAACCAATCAGCCTGTGGTAATCACTGAACGTCGTTGTGGCCTGCTGGAGGTGCTATTTGGATGGAGCGGTTGATGTTACAATCCTGACTGATCACAATCCCCTCATCTACCTGCAAACACAGCCCAACTTGTCGAGGCGGCAGGTCAGATGGATGGAAGAGCTATCACGCTACAAGTATGAGATTAAATACATACCCGGTGCAACTAATGTGGCTGACCCTATCAGCCGTAACCCCGCTCTGGCCAATGAGGTGGCGCTTACATGCTCATCATCACCACACAATGCTGACTCTGAAGACGCCATGACTGTGATCATGACGCTAAGCTCCCGGGCTGAAGGGCTGATCTACGCCATCACTACACGCCGCACTGCTGCCCGGCTGCGAGAGAGTGCTGAGCTGGGGCAGGTGGCTGCCCGGGAGGCTGCCCAAAGAGCAGGCCAATTGGCCCCACCTGATGATTTGGCTGCTGCCCATACGCCTGGCCAGGCAAGAATGACAAGTGCACATCAAAAGGGGGCGCAGCCAGGTGGGGGGGAAGCCCTGCGGCAGCAACAACAAACAACAGAGTCACAAAACAAATCAAACAAACAAGGTGATGACGAGCAGTCCACAACTGAGTCGGGTCCCTTAACCCTAATGCAGGCAATCAAACAAGCCTATGCGGCTGACACACGCTTTGCTGATGAGGCCTTCACATCGCAGCTGTACCAGCATGAGGGGCTGTGGCTGACTGAGTGGGGCAGAGTGGTGGTTCCTGATGACGCTGCGCTGCGGAAGAAAGTGATATACACCATGCATGACACCAGGTCTGCTGGTCACCTGGGTATGACGAAGACCCTAGAGCAGGTGACGCGCTGGTTTACATGGCCCGGTGTTTCAGAGAATGTGAAGAGCTACGTGCGCAGCTACCACTCGTGCCAAGTGAACAAGTCAAGTGCCAAGAAGCCTGCTGGCCTGCTGCAGCCGCTGCCCATACCTGAGAGACCATGGGACAGCGTGTCAATGGACCTCATAGTGAAGCTCCCTGCAAGTGGGCCCAACAAATATGACTCAATATTAGTGTTCGTGGACAGATTAACAAAGATGGTACATCTGGTGAAGACCTGGGAGAGCATGACTGCCACACAATATGCAAAGCTGTTCCTTGAGCATGTGTTCCGACTGCATGGGATGCCAAGGAGTGTGGTCAGTGATAGAGGGCCCCAGTTCCACAACAAGTTCTGGGCTGAGGTGACCAAGCTGCTCCAGGTCCAGGTGAACCTATCCAGCGCCTACCACCCTGAAACAGATGGCCAAACAGAGCGTGTTAACCGGGTGATCGAGGAAATGCTAAGGCACTTCATCAGGCCTGACCAGCGGGACTGGGCGGAGTACTTACCTCTGGTGGAGTTCGCCATCAACAATGCCTGGCAGGAGTCGGTCCGCAGCACGCCCTTCTACCTGAATTACGGCTATCATCCGCGGCTGGCTGAGCTGCTCGACTTGCCGCATAATGTGCCGCAGGCGCATGATTTTGTGAAGGGCATGAAGACTGCGGTTGAGCAGGCGAGGCAGTGCCTAGCGCGGGCGCAGAAGCGCATGAAGTCATATCAGGATAACAAACGGCGTGAGGCACTTTACCTGCCTGGTGACATGGTGCTGCTGAGCACACAGAACATGAGGGGTAAGGCTAACCAGCCTGGAGTCCGTAAGCTAAAGCCTCGCTATGTGGGCCCGTTCAGTGTGCAGTACATGGTAGGCAAGGCAGCTGTGAAGCTGTGGCTGCCAGATGAGTGGTCTCGACTCCACAACGTGTTTCATGTGTCCTTGGTGAAGCCCTATCGCACGGATGCTTCAGGGGCAGTGCCTGAGCTGGCTGGACCACCTCCTGTGCAGTGGCTGGATGGAGAGCCCCAATACACAGTAGAGAAGGTGGTGGGCCACAGGCTGGAGCCCAACAAAGGCAAGCGCAAGGGCAAGTGCAAGAAGAGAAGGCTTGAGTTCCTGGTCAAGTGGCAAGGACACGGTGACGAGCATAACACTTGGGAGTTGAGCACTCAGCTGGTGGGCTGCCAAGAGCTGTTGGCCAGGTACCTGACAGAGCACAACCTGAGTGCCGAGGCTGAGGAGGCGGCTGATGGCGAGGCTGAAGCTAAGGATGATGTTGAGGCTGAGGCCCAGGCCTGATGGTAGAGGCATGGTTGGAACTCAGACACCTAGCGCTAGTGTGGGCGCGAGTGATGGCACAACGTGCCTGAGCGGGGCAACACCACAGTGGTCAGCTGAGGACAGCTGAGCCAGGTGGGGGGGAATGTTACGTGACCATGTAAGGCTAAGCTAATGCCGGTTGAGAGATCTGGATCTCCCCTGTGAGAAGTGTGATGTGGTGAGGTGATCTGAGGCCGGGTTCGATTCCCGGGCAGACTTCCTGACAACGCCCAGTCTGTCACGGAGAACTCTGTCACCGTCACCGGACGTCTCGTAACACTCCCCACCACAGCGTCCTTCTGCTTTTTCGTGCCACACAGCAGGCCCTTGAACCTGCCGCCTGTATTGAGCCCGATCCCGCCGGCTCCCCCTGCAGCTGACCCGTCAGGTCTTTTGCTACCTGCCATGCTGCCAGGTGCCCAGCCTCTGCTGCAGGCGGCATACACCCGCCCACCCACCACAGGTGCTAGGTCCAGACACAGTGTGCTAGCGCTTCTTGCCTGTCATCACGGTAGCAAAAACTCAGCAGCAGCGATTCAAGGTGGCTAGCTAGCATGAGACGGCTAGTGCAGCTGAAGGTTACAATTACATCCAGCAGCACAATTTCCTGAAGCATAATTAGTGAGCTTCCACGGGTCTAACTCTTTCGTCAAGCTTTCCGACTTACTGGCTGTACCCTAGGCGGGGGCACCAACAGCTGAGAAATTAGCGCTTCTATGCTTCTTTGGTGTCATCGCGGTTTCTTGTACCGGGTCTGTTCTTACATGTGACCATCATTCAACCCGTCGCCAAACAATCAGTAAGACTCGAGACCATACACCACAGCAGTAACAGCATCAATTGCTAGTAATCATGACGACAAATCATGACCACTTGAGGCCAGATATACCAGCAACCACCTAATCACATCCCAACAACCTCACCAATGCCCCTTGATGCCACCCTGGCTGGCAGGTGGCTTGAAACTGGGAGCAACTGAGCCAGGCGCTGCCCAACACGCATGGCCAGGCTGCTTCAACACCTCGAACTGGAGTCTCAGCGGGGTCAGATGCGCAGGCTACACTACTAATAGTCGACAGCGGGTAGCAGCAGCCTTTGGCAGGTAACCCAGGGTAGTGTGCCAGGGTAGTGTATTTTGTAGGTGTCAAGGTGGCTTCAATATGAAGCCCTATATCCCCATATGTGACTAGTCTATACAACCCTAGGCTCAGTTAAGACAAGTAGCCGTCTGAGGATGAAAGGTGCTTCAGTGTACTACAGTCAGGGCAGTACCCCACCCTACACGCTTGTCATGTCCAACCCAGACACATGCATTGATGACTAGCTTGTGCTTCTCTGTCTAGCTCCACGCACCTCTAGCTTGTAATGTTGAAGCAGAACAGCAGCACATCAAATCTCGAGTCCGTCATCCAGTCGTACCTGTGCAGCACCGCACAGTTGACGAGAGCGTCAGTGCGGGAGTAAGCCCCGTTGAGTTGGTGGACAAGCCACTGGCTACATCACTGTGGCTATGGCGAGCTGCCCACCGGCGGCGTGGCCGCGCGACGGGGTCCTTCCCTTTCGGGGTGGCACTCTCTGCCTCATTGCCCGGGGACTTTCGCTCGGTCGTGTCGTGTGGTTTGCAGGGTGCACCCAGGAGCTGGGTTCTGCCTATTGTTGACCGGCGTAGCCCTCCGCACTGCGCTCTCACCTGTAGAAGAAGAGAGGGCCAACGACGAGGCTCGGTTCCTGCAGTGTATGGAGAGCACGACAGCACTGGGACAATGTGCAGGAATGAATGGCGGCGCACGTAGGCTCAGCGATGCACTGGCCTCCGATGGTGATGCATGTTTCCTGTTCTCATCAGGTGGATCAGATGAGTTTGGTGTGGATGTTGTCTTCATCGGCCAGTGCGATGCAGCGATCTAGCTGAAGGTGCAGATGAGTATAGTGATGATGCGGGGCTGAGGTGCGAGGCGGATGTGCGGCGCCCAGAGGAGTCAGAGTGGTGCATGAACCAGCATCAACACGCAGGCTTTGCCTGTCAGAACAGGTCTGTGTTGGTTATTGTACTCATCACGCTCCCGGGCGCGTGCCTGTCTTGTGAATGCGCCGCTACAAATCCGACCAGACTTTCTGCTGCTTGCCCCTCACCTGTTGTGCTCCCTCCGTGCAGCTTGGTATGGAAGCGCGTGGCCTCATGCATTGACGGGGCCGACGGCTAATAAGTTGCCCAGTCACACAGCAAAGTGTGGGGGTTAAACTATCCAACTGGACTATGACAAATGCATGACCTTCAATGTTTGCAACGCTGTCCTAGTTCATATTGAAGGTCATAAGCATCTGCAGATCCGCTAAGTAAATGGGAGAAACCTTAACAAATGCGTGTTATACCCCAATGCGACGCCGTAGTCCCGGTGTCATAACAAATCTACCGTAGCAGAGCTCCACGCGAATTAAGATCTTGTTTAAGTCCTATTCAAGGTCAAAACATACCATTTGCTATGACACTCCATGCACCAAGGAGAAATCCTACAATTCTTTGGTGCGGCATGTCTGGGCTGGTGTGGCATTGCTTCCGTCCACAACCCTCACTGGCTACTGTTTGAGCAAGCAGGAACAAATGAATCACGGCCATTAACGAGTCTCAGTGCTTTGTGGCTTGCAAGCAATGCAGTAGGATGCCATTCTGAGCATGCATGCGGTTCTCTGCCTCTTGGAACACCACAGAGTAGGGCGCCTCCATGACCCCATCTGTTGTCTCTAGACCTCTCTCGGCAGGGAGACAGTGCATGAAAATGGCATCCTTGCCTGCCTTGGCCATCAGAGCCTCATTCACCTACAAGACAAGACAGGCACACACAGTCTCGGGAGGTGGCTCGTGCACCACCCATCACAAGGCTGCTCCACAATGAGTGTCACCAACTGACGGATGATCACTGATGACATACGTGTGACATACGTGTGACGTGGGTTAGGTGGAGATGCTGTGACAGGACTATGGCAGGGTGGTGGGCGATGGTCGGAATGATGGTGGTGGTGGTGGTGGTGGTGGTCATAATGCAGACCTCTTTACAAAACATGGTGTTGACTAGCTGTGCCCTCCCTGCCCTTTTCCTTCTGACGGCCCGCACCTGGAAGCCCTGAAACTCCTTCACGCGCACATCCAAGGTGTCCTTCTGCCCCATGGACGCCCACACATCCGTGTACACCACATCCGCACCCTGGATGGCTGTCAGGGGCTCATGAGATACACTGATCTGTGACTTCCCTGCCGCCTGGGCCATAGCCACTGTGGCTGCATCGGGCTCATATCCCGGTGGGCACACACACACAAACTCAAAGGACATGCGCGTTGCCAGGCGCAGCCAGGAGTGGACCATGTTGTTGCCATCCCCCACGTACACCACCTGCGCGCACACAAGGGAGCAGCCAGTGGTGCACGCAAGCTTGCCATGTGCTGCCTGACACCCTCTCCAGCAGATGCGACGGGTGCTGTGGGTTCTGTTGGCTGAGGGCTGGCAGCTGGGGGCTGACAGCTGCAGGCTGATAGGTGGTGTGACCAGGTGGTGTGACCAAATGCAACGACCAGGTGGTGTGACCAGATGGTGTGACCAGGTGGTGTGATCAGGTGGTGTGATCAGGTAGTGACAGGGTGCGGGATGACAATGAGTGCTGTGGCCATCGCTTGGGTAGGCTGCCGCTGTGGTCAAGTGCTTCCACAAGGCATTAGGTGTTGACACAGCACCCCACACACTACATGTCGGCCCAGCATGTGGCAACCTGTGTTGGCACCTGGCACAGGCAGTGCTAGGGCATGCAGAGGTAGTGCTGTGAATAGCCATAGACATAGGCGCTGGTTGCAAGGCAACCTTGTTGTGGGCTGTGGCTGCATCGCATTGGGCCTGGCGCTGCACTCCGCTACCAGTAGCCAGGTTGTGCCTGCAACCCTAACCCTGACCCCCCCCCCTCGGACCCTAACCCTAAACCTTAGGACCCTACCCTGTAACCCTGATCCTAACCCCCCAAACCCCTCTACAGCTAGGCGCCTGAGCTTGACACTGGAGCTTGATGTGGCCCAGACGGTGGTGACTGATGCAAATGTCTTCTCACTGAGCTGCCTGCCTGCCTGCCTGCAGTGCCATGTCCATGTCCCTCATCCTCAACCCCTGACCTGCAGCTGCCCCTCACCTTCAGCCCCTCAAACCTGCCCTTGCGCTCGATGATGGTCAACACATCTGCCATGATCTGGCAGGGATGGTTGTAGTCGGTGAGTCCATTGATGACGGGCACAGAGGAGAACTGAGCAAGCTCTAGCAGGTCCCCATGCCCGAATAGGCGCGCCATGATGACATCGTTGTAACCGCTCAATACTCTGGCTATGTCTTTGGTTGGCTCCCGCTTGCCCAGCTGTATGGTGTTGGGATCGAGGTACAGCGCATGGCCGCCCAGCCGGAAAAAGCCCTGCAGCACGTGGGTAATAGCGTGTGTGCTCTGCCGGCAGCAGCACTGTCTCAGCCAAGCCATTGCCCCCAGTGGCCACGAACCGTTTCAAAGGACACCCGGGTTCGCGCGGAGGGCTTGGTGAAAATCATGGCCATCGTCTGCCCGGCGAAAGGCTTGAACGACTCATCGCGCTCGTAAAACCTTTTCTTCGCCATCAAGCCGAGATCCAGCATGCTCTGCAGCTCGTCCTTGCTGAAGTCATCCAAGTGCAGGAAGTGCTTGCCCGCCTTTGGCGCTTTTATGTCCTTTCCGCTGAACAGCTGCTTCGCTTCCGCTGTGCTTGCAGCCAGGACTCTGCTGCGAGCAATCGTCGCGCGATCCGGGCGACTGAGCAGGTAAGATCGCTGGCTGCAGGTCGCATTATTCAGGACTCTTTCGGTATTCATTTTGACGACTACAATGCGACCAGTCGGAAGGCGACTATATTTTGGGTCGGATTCGCAACACATGCACAACGTGTTTTGTTTGCAGCTCCTCATGAGCTCAAGCACCCCAGGAAGGGAGCTCAGCAGTGTGTACTCTAGTGATGAGGTTACATGGTTATCCCACACCCAGGCCAGGTCGGCGCATACTCAAGAATTGGGCGCCTCCTTGACTCTGCAGACCCATCCCTCTGGCTGTGGGTTGTAACGTCAAGTTGTAGCGGAACAAAGCCTGGTCATCAGGGGGGAGGAGAGGTCGCAGGGCGTGGCCCAGCTGACGGTGGCGTGCAGGGTACCCTCGACCCACGCCACGTGCAAACAGGAGCAAAGGCAGGGGCGGCTAGGGTTGCCATCCGGTTGATGGGCGAAGCTAACGCAGTGTGACTTCCCCTCGCAGTGCACGCTGGAAGAGAACAAGCGGCTGGCGCAGAGGGTGTCTGACTACCAGCAACTGCCCCTGACGACCCGCAACAGAAGGGGAAGACGGGTGCCAGCCACAGCTTCAGCCGCAACGCCAGCCCCACCCTTGGCCATATTGCCAGCCTGACCCCTGGCTGTACTGCCAGCCCAACCCCTGGTCGTACTGCCAGCCCCACCCTGGCCGTGCTGCCAGCCCCACCCCTGGTTGTACTGCCAGCCCCAACCCCAGCCCTGGCAAGCATTGCAGGCCAAGGTTAAAAGGCTGATAAACAGGGAACGAGAGGCACAATGAGGGTGTGGGATATGCTTTTCACAGGGAATGAGTGAGGTCTGTGTGGCCTATTTGAGCCCCTACTCCCCAGCGAAAGAAGGATAAGCGGTGATTATCACGGCATGGTGGCCACAGCTCTGTCGAATCACGTGTACTATTACATGTAACTTTGCATCACTGACGCACGTGCATGGGCATCTGGTTCAGGATATGGCATGCAAGGGTGGGGCTGGTCAATGAGGCCATTGCCTGTGGTATTGAGGTTTGCACCATAAGCTGACGCATGCATCCCCTCATCCTGCAACGCCGTGGTGCCTCTACAAGTCATCTCCTGCAAAAGGCACCGGCCGCAACCGTTCTGCATTAGTGCGGCAGAGCTCAATCAGTAAGTACATCGGGTCGCGTCCATGCTGCAATGCTTCTTGCTTGTGAATGCAATTGATTTGATTCGTGATTGGAGGTGCGTATAAAGGCCATCCCTTGGTCCTGCGTGTGCGTTCTGCGTCCATGTAAACAATGAGGTCGCGTCATGTCGATGTGCGAGGCAACATTTGGAGCGTATGTCACGCGTCACCCAGTCACGCCCGCCCTCCGCTTTCCCGCTCGCCCACGCGGCGCTGGCTCGGTCCCGCCCAGCGTCATGCTCAAGCCAATGCGCGCTGGAGCACTTGTGCCAACCCCGGCATCTTCTTCGCGCCTTTTCCTGCGGCCTCGGCTTTCTTCACCGCCGCCTCCAGCACCACCTGCGCGCTGCTGGCGGCCACAGCCAGCTTCTTCTTTGCCGCAGCGCGCTGGTGAGCGCCGACCGCCGCCAGCTTTTGCCGCACACCCTCCAGGTTGGTGTACATCGTGGAGTCTTGGTCCCAGGCGGCAGCAAGCTGCTGCGTGGACTGGGTCTGCAACCACCAAGCGCGCACCCGGCATTGGGGCATGAGCCAGGCATAGACATCGCCACTGACTGACAGTCTGAGTGGGGAGTGGGAGGGGAACGGACCGCAGACTGACAATCTGTCTAGTAAAGTCACCTCCAGCAGTGCAATACCTACACCAGACAAACACACACCAGCATGACAGTATGACCCCTGCCCTCCCCCTACCCCTGCCCTCCCCCTGCTCCCCCCCTGCTTTCCTCCTGCCCTTCCCCTGCCGCCCTCCCTGCCCTCCCCTCATCCACCTAGAGGCGCAGCGCACTGGCAACCCCGTTCATAGCTCCCAGGCTCTACCTGGCCTGCAGCCACGAACCTGTCCTGCAGCTGCCTCTCCAGCGACCCCAGCGTGCGCTTGACCAGGGCGGCGTGCTCCCGCGCCTCAGCCGCCACCGCCTCCTCCACACCACACAGCTCCTGGAAGAACAGGACCAGCCAGCCAACCAGCCAGCCAGCCAGCAGCACCACAGCAACCCACAACGAACCGCTGCCACCAGGCAGCCACACATCACCCTCATGGAGTCCATGCGCACATGTGTTTCATCCATGCCAACAGGCTCAAGCGCTAATGTGATGATGACAATGGCATCACTCTCACCTCTGCATCACACCCCTCTCACATGTGTGATGCCACCCCCCAGGGTCACACTGGGTGCCTAAGCTCAGTCGCTGCCATAGCCCAGGGGCAGACCCCCCTGCCCCTCCCACCTGCTGCAGCTGTGCCTGCACCTCCTTGATGATGGCTGCCTGCCTGGCCCGGGCAGCCTTAGCCCTCTTGGCCATCATGGTGGCAAACATTGCCTGCAGTGCCTGGGCCTGCTCCTCGTCCTCCTCACCCTCGTCATCACCTGGCCGCACCACACACCACATGGCTGGCAAGCGGACAGGGCAGCAGGAGGCTCTAGGATGGCAAGGGCAGCAGCATAGTTGGGCGTGTGCACAACAGACCCATCCTGGCCTGCACGTAGGCAGTGGCCAGCTCCCTAAACCATCACCCGGCACCAGCCTCTGTCAGGGTTGTTTGGTATTGATGGTGTTGCATGACTTGCACAGACTGCACGAGCCTGATGGTTCTACTGGCTTCACGCGATTTCAGCTCACCCTCCAGCCACTGTCTCCTGCACTCAGGACTGTGGCTGGTGCTGTGGCCTGCTCAGGCACCGTGTCAGCTCAGCCTGGAGCATGCGATTTGAGACGCCTATGATGGCTTGTCAGCCCAGCCCAGCCCAGCCCAGCCCAGCCATGTGCTTGTGTGTGTACGGATGGCAAACCCACGGTGCCTTGCTTGGTGATAACGCGTGCCACGATAGGGATGGTGGTGTGGGTGGGTTGCTGCTGCTGACATCTCCTGGAGGTGGAAGGGGGGGGACCAGGGGCGGGGAGGGATGGTAGGAGGCCTGCGCAGGTCAGGGTTGAGGGGAGGCAGGCATCACCTGGTGTACAAAGGGCCAAGGTGTGACAGACCCCTGCCCTGAGGCCCCAGCCGTTCCACGTACACAAACATTGTCTTTGGGAATTGGGGCCTGAAACCTGGCACAAAGCATAAGAGGTCTTCGTAACTCGTATTGGGTATAGAAGGATAACACATGAATGTTTGCGTAAGACTACCACATATGAATCAGGGAGGTGGTCAGGATTGGGATTGGGATACCGAGCTGCATACAAGGCGAGTAGGTGTAGCAAACCTGTGGCGGACGTGAGTGATGCTAGTGGCTAGGGTCAGAGGCGATGTTGGCTCTAGCTGCAATCCTCACCCATGGGCAGGCTGCTCTAGCTCCTGGCTGCACTCTTCGCAAGCGCACCACATTGACTGGGTGAAGCTGTCACAGTCAGCTGCCAAGCGCAAGCGCTGACACATAAGCCTTGGCAAGCATCGAGACGCTGACGTTCGTGCTTTGCTTAGTACGGCCTATTGACTGGACAACTGTTCTGAGACGGGGAAAAGGTAGTTGGCTGAGTTGCCTTCATTGTGGAATAATCTGCACACTATGTGGCGCAGTGAATGCAGAGTTATAGCCGCCCTTCTACCAGGGGACAGTTCCACTTCGGGGCAGGGCCGCCCAATATGAATGAGATTATATTTGTGTTATAGGCGACGCGAACACAAAGAGGGTCGTTGTTCTGCGGCTGGATCTTCTTGCCCATTGCCTTGCCCAAATGCTAGTCCACCATCTCTCGTTTTGTCTATCGCGCCTTAGATTATCGTCACACAGGGAGTCCACATGTTTTGAATATGGGCCGCAGGGTCACATCCCACGCTTCGACGACTCCGGTCACACCCCAGCTTCGCCTACATAACCTCAATCTCAGCTCCTCTTGCTCATACGCTGTGTCAATACATCTCAGTGCCTCCCTAAACTCTTCTTCATGCCTCGACAAAGGATTAATTATGAGGCTAGCGACGCGGCTCGCGGGCGCGATGATATCTTCGCAGGCTCCAGCAACACACAAGCACAAGACACAAGCAGTGTTGCGTCCGAGGCCAACTTCGACGGCCTCGAGCACTCCGGCAATTTTCACAACTTGACGCCAAGCACTCCTGCCCATACCAGGAACATAAACCAGGAGGTACTGTTGCTATAGCTTCGCAAGTCGTCCTTCGACAAACTCAACCGGCATGTAGCCTGCACTGGCAACCCTGGTTGCTGTCACCCGCGTGCGCGCAGGTCCAGGTCCTTCGTATTCCAGACCAATCGGACCCACGCGTAGAAGAGCTGGCAACGGACATCATTGCCACTGAGTATCGCTTGGTGCTAGCTCTAGACGCAGAGCAGGACGAGGAGAGCAAGGAGCTGCGACGGAAACTGGATGCTGGGCGGGAGGCATTGGAGCGCAAGGGTGACTTGCTGTGCAACCTGAAGCTGGAGGTGATCGAGCAAAATAGTGGGCGGGGCTTGCAGGTGTTTAAGGCCACGGTACAGAGGTCTACCTTTCCCAGGCACCACTTCACCACACGTCAACACATCACGGTGAGTTGTGGCAAACACCTGATGGCAGCTCCTCGTCCCTCACATCAGCGAAAGTGGCACTGTGACGCCAGAGCTGCCACGCAATGCCATGTGTAATTGCATGGGATGGCCACAGGTGCTGCGGGACATGGATAACGAGGAGACTGTGGCAGTGGTGGTGCCCAGCAGATTAGGTGGGTGCGCTTCAGCTGCCAAACCCTACTGTCCCTCACTCGCATGTGGGAATGGCAAGTGTGACTGTGGCTCAGGCGCTGATGCTTCTGTTAGACCTCTGCTGCAACAGGCAGCCCAATGAGTAGAGCCATGGGTGTTTGTCCCACACCTTTTGCTGATGCTCCCAAACGAATGCTGCGCTGATTGACCAGGCTGCCCAGTGGGTAGAGGCATGGGTGTTTGTCACACACCTGCAAACCGCCGCATGCCAGCCTGGGCGTGCTGAGTGCACTGCCACTACGCGCTTGGTCCCGCCCCAGACTGTGCACTGCTGGACCGTGTGTGTTGGTGTGCTGCCCCATGTGCGCTGCTCAGACCTAGTTGAAGACCTGGGGCGGGAGCCAGCCCCTGCGGCACAGGGCCTTGTAGGGCCCACGGAGCTGCTGCCCACAGCGGCCATCTGGACGTCCAGTACTCAACCCTCTACCACCACCCCTCCTGCTGCACCTCCTACGCCCAGGGCTGCGGTGACAGGAGCGGGGCCTGACGCCTCCCCTGCCTCCTCCTCCCCTTCCAATGGTGCATCAAGGCAGCCTGACTCTTCCCTCCACGACAGCCTGAGAAGGATGAAATTGCTCAAGGTCTTCCCCGCATTGATTGACCACGTTGCTGACGACCACATTCTCATCCACACTCGCTTTACAGACGCGTGGAACGTGGTGAAGGAACGCGAGGTGAGGATAGGTCAAGTTTGCTTTAGTGCCATCCTACATGCTGTCGGATGTCACGGGGGGTAGCAAGGAGGCACACGAGCCTGAGTGTGACACAGAAAGAGACTGACCAATCACACCCAAGCTTACACTGTGGCAAGTTCGACTCAATGCCTTGCCTGCCTGCCTGTCTGCCCTGCTTGCCGGCCCACCTACCTGCCCACCTGTCTGCCCGACTGCCTGCCTGCCTGTCTGCCTTCCCTCAGGGCCAGCACTGCTGGGCCATGTTTGAGAGCATAGCCAGTACCGGCTACACGCGCATGACGGCAGCTGCTAAGGCACTTGATCAGTTTCTCAACCGCACCCCAGACGGCCGTGTCAGTGATGACGAGCTGCGCATCCGCCAAATCCTGGTGGGCGACCAAGGAGGGCAGCTGGGGGCCCAAGAGGAGGCTGCCGCCAGCCGTGTGAGCTGGATGACCCTGGAGGCACAGGCTGAGCTGCATGCAGCACTGGTCAGGGAAACTGTGCTGAACCGTGCTCAGCGCGACAACCTGCAGCTGGCGGCCACTCGCAGCTTCACACTGATGCAGGTGGGGCACCAAGGGAGGTGGGGGAGAGGTGAAGGGGGTGTAGGCAGACTGCTGGGGGTGGGCATGAAGCTAGGCGGGGAAGCCAGGTGGGGTAGGGGACCCAAACCTACCTACATACCTGGTGGGGTATGTGAGCCAGCCTAGCCTAGCATTGCGTCATGGCTCCTTACGTGCTCCCTGGCCTGCCTTACCTTGCACAGGGCCCCCCCGGCACGGGCAAGAGCGCTGCCCTGGTCAGCATGGTCAAGGCACTGTGCCGGGTGTTCCACTGCCCCACAGTGCTTCCTGACAGGCCATTCATGGTGGCCACTAACCTGCCCATGGCTGATTGGAGCAGCGCGCACCTATCGTACTGGCTGCAAAGTTTCAGCCCTGAGCTGTTGAACGCGCAACAGAAGGCCATTATCATTGGCGCTTTGCAGGCAAGGAAGCAACAAGAGTCAGCGCAAGGGTAGTAAAGCAACATACCGTCTATATGCATGTAGACCCCCCTCCCCCTCCCCCTCCCCCTCCCCCTCCCCCTCCCCCTCCCCCTCCCCCTCCCCCTCCCCCTCCCCCTCCCCCTCCCCCTCCCCCTCCCCCTCCCCCTCCCCCTCCCCCTCCCCCTCCCCCTCCCCCTCCCCCTCCCCCTCCCCCTCCCCCTCCCCCTCCCCCTCCCCCTCCCCCTCCCCCTCCCCCTCCCCCTCCCCCTCCCCCTCCCCCTCCCCCTCCCCCTCCCCCTCCCCCTCCCCCTCCCCCTCCCCCTCCCCCTCCCCCTCCCCCTCCCCCTCCCCCTCCCCCTCCCCCTCCCCCTCCCCCTCCCCCTCCCCCTCCCCCTCCCCCTCCCCCTCCCCCTCCCCCTCCCCCTCCCCCTCCCCCTCCCCCTCCCCCTCCCCCTCCCCCTCCCCCTCCCCCTCCCCCTCCCCCTCCCCCTCCCCCTCCCCCTCCCCCTCCCCCTCCCCCTCCCCCTCCCCCTCCCCCTCCCCCTCCCCCTCCCCCTCCCCCTCCCCCTCCCACCTTGGCAGATGTTTGCGTTGCCTGCCCTGCTGGTGCTTCCAGAACCTCACGGGTCAGTGGTGTGCCAATGCCACTAAAGCCCAGCTTCGGGGACTCATTGCTGGTCACTTGGAGGATGACTGCGAGCTGGAGCATGACGCTGCAATGGGCGCTGCTGAGCCCTGCGCTGCTGCCCTGCTGGCTGCCCTGGAGGAGGTGAAGAGCAACCCTCCCAACCCTTACCAGACTGCCAGGAAGCAGAACATGCGCATCATGGTGGCCGCTGAGTCCAACGCAGCTGTGGACCGCCTGCTGGCTGGGCTGGTGGATAATTCCAACTTCACGGGCTACACAATCGTTCGCATGGGACCTAGCATGAAGGCAAGACAGGCTCGCTTGATACCCTGCACGGGGAGAGGATCATGGCATTAGGAACCCTCGATGGCACAGGAGATAGGCGTAAAGCATTAGAACACCTCCAAGGCATTGGAGGGGCAAGTTTGCATGACCCCCTGTGCAGCTCACCACAGCAAGCACGCCAGCTAAGGTTACAGGAGTACACACCTGCCCCTCTGCTGCCTGACAGCCGACCCAGGTAGGCCAGCAGGGGTGGGTCTGGCAGCCTTGCCTCAGATTACCAGCTGGAGCATTGCACCGCCACCACTACACTCATACCCAGAGCCACCACCCTGTGCACCGCCCCCTGTGCTGCCCCCTCACTTCCACAGGTCACTGCCCCGCGACTGTCCCAGTACAGCATAGATGTGCAGAAGGCCGAACACACTCTTACTCAGAGCCAACACCCTGTGCACCGCCCCCTGCCCTCTGCACCGGTCCGGCTCCGGCTCCGGCTTATCAGTCTAAACTTATCAGTTTAAACCGACGGGGCTATATGGCCCCTCTTCCTATGTTTTCCTCCTACCCCTGCTCCCTGACCCTTGTGCTGCCCCTCACCCCCACAGGTCACCGCCCCACGACTGACTCAGTACAGCCTGGATGGGCAGAAGGCTGCGCATAAGCTGGTGGTGGCAGTCATGCAGCTGAAGGAGGTCTTTTCTGCTAGCGACAGCAGCCAGGCTGAGCAGGGCGATGCGGTGGACACGATGTGCCGCACGCTCCGATATGTGGCCCAGGACAACGTGGAGGAGGCGACAAAGGTATGGAGCTGGCTATGTGGGATTGGGTGGTACCGGGGCGGGGCACAGAGGGTGAGGAGGAGGCGTGAGAGCTGAGTCAAACCTGGTGCCTTCAGTAAGCTGCTGCTCTGCAGCAATGTTCTTCCTGTATATGTTCTTCCCGTATAGCCAGCTGCAGCCTTTCCTCCCTGCCCCTCACACCCTGCTCTCACCTGGCCCCGCCGCACCATGCGCTGCTGGCCCCTCCGCCCTGCCTGCCTGCCCACAGCCGCATATCAACGTTGCTCAGCGCCAGGAGCTACTAGACTTGGCACATCGTATGAAGTCGGACACAGTCAACAAGGTCGAGGAACTGGCCCGGGAGTTCCAGGTGCAGGGGCACGAGATGCAAGGCTGGCTGGCTGGCTGGCTGGCTGGCTGGCTGGCTGGCTGGCTGGCTGGCTGGCTGGCTGGCTGGCTGGCTGGCTGGCTGGCTGGCTGGCTGGCTGGCTGGCTGCGCACACCTCCACTGCAGGCTGCGCAGCATGTGCCATACTGCCAGGGTCGCATGTATGTGCAGTTTGCTGTTAGCACAGGGTCAGATTTGCTGTTGACATTGGCACTGACATGGCACCTAGTCTGCAACAGTGTGCTGTTTGTGTTCACGGCATGCTCACCCACAGCCAGTTTGTGTTCATGGCATGCTCACCCACAGCCAGTTTGTGTTCATGGCATGCTGCAGCCCGCCCTTACCTGTCTGAATCGTAGGCTCTAGAGTGTCACATGAGAATGCACATGGGCAGGTAGTGGAGTAGGACGGCCATGGCGGGATCCCGACAGGAAGATGCTGGTGCTGATCTACCATTAGGTGGCAGCCCTCCCACCTCAGGGTGCTTCTGTTCACACCTTACACCGGGTCGACGCAATGGCCCAGGCTAGGTTGCTGGACATTGTCGGCAGTGATTCACACGGTTGCTCGCACAAGATGGCGTGGCTGATGCCTCAGCTGTGCCCATGACCCATGCTACAGGCCGCCAGGGCTGCCAACCAGAGTACCAAGACGTTAGAGAGCAAGCTGCATGAGGTGGGGAGGACAATGGAGCAGCTGGCCGGATATGACGTCCTCATCCGAGCTCATGTAAGGACCTGAACCCTCACTCCTGCCCTCCTGTGGCCTGGCATGCATGCTTCCCCGTCAGGCCTGCCCGCTCTTACCACCCTTGGTGGCACGCGCTCTTGGGCGCAGAGATTGCACTGCCTGCTCATGCACTGTCCCTGGTCTGTTTACTTGGCCTCTCTCACAAGCAACAACCTTATGTGCTGCACCTCCCACTCCTACTGTGCTCCTTTGGATTGTACAAGGAGGCAGCTCCGGGCAGCTTCTGTCCTCATTGCTATTAATCCATCCGGGTAGCTTCTGTCCACTGTCCTTCTGTCTCCTGTTCATCCCGGCCTGTGACACAGTACTGGCATCAGCCCTAAGGAGAGCAAAGAGCAAAGAGCAAAGAGCACAGAGCAAAGAGCAAAGTGTGTCAGAGGAAGTGAGAGGGATGCTGAAGGAAGCTGAGCCCTGCTGGTGGCTGCCTGGACTCGCAGGTGGTGGTGGGCACGTGCGTGGCTCTGGGTGAGCTGCGCAATTCCCGTGATCGAGCCCTGACCCTGAGCTGCCCCATCGTGTTGTGCGACGAGGCGGCCCAGTCCAGCGAGTGTGCTTCAATGGTGCCCCTCACACTGGGCGCGGAGTGGGTGCTCATGGCGGGTGACACCAAGCAGCTGTGCCCGGTACTGAAGAGCACCATAGCACGCAGCGCCCTCAGGCTCTACAGCTCAGGCGGCTCCCTCTATGGCAGGTGAGGCCAACAGGGGGTGGTTGGGTGGTTGGGGGCATGGGGCGCTTAGAGCCGCAGTGGAGCTTTGAAAAACTCAAGATGTGAGGCATGGGTGGGAGCAGTTTGAACAATGGAAGACTGCTCCCTATGCCGGCAACAGCCCGTGCAGTGCTGTGGTTCAGTGACCCATACAGCGACACTAACAGCGGTTGCAGCCGCAGTGGAGCTTCGAAAAGCTCAAGATGTATGGGTGGGAGCAGTTTGAACGATGGAAGGACTGCTCCCTAGGCTGGCAACAGCCCTTTCAGTGGGTTGGCTAAGTGACCCTTACAGTGCCACTAACAGTGTTCTACTTTCATCTCTGCCTCAGTGAGCGGGTCAAGCCCCTAAAGTAAGCGTGCGCTGTTCCTGACTGCAGGCTGCATGCGGCTGGGGTGATGGAGCGCTCGCTGGTGATGCAGTACCGCATGCACCCCGTCCTCCGAGAGTTCCCCAGCAACACCTTTTATGGGGGACGCCTGGTGGAGGACCGCCAACACATGCCCTGCATGGACCTGCCCAAGCTGGGGTGGGTGCAGGAGGCTGGCTGCTGCTGCTAATGCTGTGCAAGCTGTGCTTGCTGTCACTGCATAGCCTGCCCCTGAGCATTGCTTTAAGAGGCCACCATGGCTGATTGATGGCAAAGAGATGCTGGTGGTGTTCGTATTCTTATACATTGAGTAGTGTCACGTCATGCGAGATGTTTCTCGAGCACCAATACTTGACATAAGTGAGAAAAGTGGTACAATATCTTTGCAGCTCAATATGCTAATAATTGTAGAGACAATTCAGTGCGCCATGGACGTGAAGGCACACTGCCTCTGCCATGCCGACCGCCCTGCCCTGCCTTACTGCTCGGCCCTGCCTCCACCATTGCTGCCACTGCGGGGTATGCATGTGCAGGAGCATAGTGTGGCCCCGGCCCGCCTACCCGGTGGCATTCTTTGACTTGGCAGGGCGGCAGGAGAGGGGCAGCCTGGATGCCAGGGTGCCACAGTCCTGGCGCAACGAGGAGGAGGCCAGTGTGGCGCTGCGCCTCATGCTCCTGGTGGGCAGTGACCCAGCAGTGGCCAGCATCGCCATCCTCACGCCCTACACGGCCCAGGTGGGGCAAGAACAACCCTCAGACTCAGCACCGGCTGACCATGCTGACCTGGCCCTCACACCGTGCTACCACCACACACAGCCCTGGCCCTGGTCCTACCACCACACACAGCCCTGGCCCATCACACCACCTTCGCAGTGTGCTTCTAGGTCCTACACCCACCACACCACCTCTACCACATGAGCTGCCGCCTCATGTTGTAGATGAGGTGCATCCCTGCTTCACATGCCCTTTTGTAGACCTTGATAAGCCTCGGGCCATGGTAAGAGTTGTCAGCTGTTGTCCCGGTCGCAGTGCTCCACCATTAACAGCCTGCTGGACGGGGAGGAGGCCCAGACGCTGTTTGCTCAGCACCGCACCCGGGGCATCTTCTACGCCTCAGCCTGCCGCGCATACACCGTGGACGGCTACCAGGGCCAGGAGGTGAGGGCTAGGGGCTGCTTCTCAGGGTCAACAGGGCTGTGTGAGGTGCCTGGTCAGGCGGCTGAGCCAGTAAGGCCGGATGTCAAGCTATGCTGATCGTGCGGTAGGTGGAGGGCAATGTCAATATAGCAGTGTCAAAGTCCAGGTGCGGCGCGGGCTGCAAGGCGGGCAGGGTGGCGGGGGCAGGGTGACGGGGGCAGGGTGGCGGCATGGTGGACAGGGGTTACGGGGGCAGGGTGACGGGGGCAGGGTGGCGGCATTGTGGAAGCCAGGCTATAGAGGTGGCGCACGTGTGTTGAGCCAGTAAGGCGAGGTCAGGCTGAGATGGCCAGGTAGGGAATGAAGAGCAGCAGCCACGACATCGGAGGGGTGGGAGCAGGTTGCGCCCCTGGCGGTAGCTCCTCCCTTCATGCACGCCGATGAATACCAGCATAGTCTTCTACTTCTTCTTCCATTATTCTTTGCTTCCATCCTTCCTCTCCCTTCCTCATACTGATTTGTTGAGGTACGGCAAGGTGCCAAGCAGCAGCCAGTGCATCAAAGGGGCTGAGCAGGGGCCTCTTGGCTTGCCTTACATCACGCACTGCCTGGGCTGTGGCTGCAGGCTGATGTGGTCATCCTCACCACAGTGCACACCGCTGGGTCCCTGGGCCATGTGGCTGACCCTCGCCGCCTGAACGTGGCCATCACCCGGGCTAGGCGGGGCCTGCTCATCGTGGGCTGTGCAGCTGCACTGAGCTCCGAGGGCGAGGTATACTTAGGACAGCAAAGCTACCGCACTGTGAACTACTGGCCACGGTGAGTGACTGGCTAGTGGGTGGGTGAGGGCGTCTGGCTAAGTGTGGTGGGGTCTGGCTGGGGGCGAGCGCTGACAGGCGTTGACAGGCTTAGGGAGCCTCGTGCAACGGAGTCCACATGCCTGAATAGGCCCTGGTGCATGTATGCCTGCAGCTTCATTGATCACATCAAGGAGAAGGGCGGCTTTGTGGACAAAGACCTGGTGCAGGACAAGCTCAAGTCACACATCACGCTGCCCATGTGCCTGGTGAGTGCAAAGGGATGATGACATCAGCTGCCTGCAGGCATGAGGTGTGCAATGGGGTGGTGCTGTTGCACAACTCACGTCATTCCCTTCCACCCTCCTCATGACATTGGATGTTTCAGCTCCTGATCTGTAGACCTGAGCGTCTTGGCAACCATGTAGCACCATGCACATGTCCCTGAGCATCCTGTACAGAGCGCACTGCTGGGCACTTGGCTGCAGCACCTGCCGATGCAAACAGAAGCAAAGGCAGGGGCGGCTAGGGGTGCCATCACACGGATGGGTAAGGCTGATGCGGTGTGACCTCCCTCGCAGTGCACGCTGGATGAAGACAAGCGGCTGGCGCAGAGGGTGTCTGACTACCAGCAGCTGCCCCTGACGACCCGCAACAGAAGGGGAAGACGGGTGCCAGCCACAGCTTCAGCTGGAATGCCAACCCCACCCCTGGCTCGTCTGCCAGCCCTTATGCCAGCCCCAGCCCCACCCGTGGCTGTAATGCCAGCCCCACCCTTAGCCGTGATGCCAGTCCCACCCCCAGCCCTGGCCAGCATGGCACGCTAAGGTTGGGTGGCTGATGAATAAGGGGGCATGATGAGTGAGATGTGAAATGAAGTGTGTGAGATGGGTATGGCATGTGCTGTTTTTGGCCCCCCTTCACCAGCGAGAGACAGATAAGCGGTGATCATCACTGCATGATGGGCACAGCTCTGTGGGGTGAGATCCCCCCGGCAATGCATGGGCGTTCGATTCATTACATGGCATGCAAGGGTGGGCCTGGGCAACCACTTATGAACACATGATCATCACTGATGATGGTGGGATGATCATCACTCCATGAACATCATCATCATCATCATCATCATCATATCATTCGTATTGACATGTCAGAGCAGATCAGACCGTGCAAGGCTGTGTGTGCAGTGCGATCCTGGCTAAGAAGCATCCGTGACATTGTGCTGGCTGACTTGGTAGCAGTTGACCCTGAGGATGGTCTGCAATTGTATGGTACCACTTTGTGATACACAAGGCTGGTCAAGCTGTCACCCTGATTGAGACCTACTCAGGCTTCACTGCACAGGCTGGCAGAATTGTGGGGTTCAGGCGCCCTGACCAATCACTCCCCGGTGGCGATGCACTGAAGGGGTTTACCGTGCATGTGTGGCAGTGTGATGACGTGTCCCTAATGTTCCCACTAGTGGCCACTAGTGGTCCGGCTGCAGGCCCTAGTGAGGGCCAAAGGGGCTGGTCGAGCTGTAATAGGATGAAGGCTCTGCCGATATGCATTGTTGCCCAGCAACACAGGGGTGGCCCAGCTGAGGGTGGCGGGGCGAGCAGACAGGACACCATTGAAATGTTCAAAGGCTGTTGTGATACAGCTGGCCACCATGGCTGTGATGACACTAGGTTTAGTTCTGGGACCAGCGAATTGAAAGTCCTGGGCTATAGTAGCACCCGCTCAGCCGCCAGGATACGTGTTGGGCACGCAAACAGAGCTGCAGCGCTTGAACACACACATGCCGTACAGAGCGTTCACTTGTCGATTATTGTTGTCGAGCTGCGTTAGCATGAAGACAATGTTTATTGATGTGCCAGCTTGCTCACATGCCCCGGCTTGCATAAAACTTTGTGACCAACCAAGTTGCCCCGATGTTGGAATAGGTGAAAACATGCATATGTGAAGGACTCACAGTGCCAGCTAGTCTTAGAGGCTCTTAGTGAAAGGCCACATGTCGGGCGACTCCGAGTTAGACGCGTATGCCACCAACATTCTTCAGGAGAAGCGTGCTCGTAAAGTAGCCGAGGACGATGCGCTCAAACTATATAACCGCGTTCGGGCATTGCAAAAGGAGGAAGACAAGGCCCACAAGCGCATTCAGGATACCAAGCGAAAAGCCAAGGAGATCATTAAGTTGCGAGAGCGCAATGAGCTTGTTCGTCAGGAGAAGGAGCTGCGCATGCGAGAGCTGCAACTTGAGGTGAGCACATTGTTAGGGTGTGGGCTCCAAGCAGGTACCTGACCCGGAGGCCTGCTACCTGCCCCTGGAGATGCACCTCCCCACCACAGCGTCCTTCTGCTCTTCCATGCCACATAGCAGGCCCCCTACATCCACACTTCTTAGTCTGCCACCTGTACCCAGCCTGACCCTGCTGCCCCCCCTGCAGCTGGCCCATCAGGGTTCTTGCTAGCTGCCATGCTGCCAGTTGCCCAGCCTCGGCTTCTGCTGCAGGCAACCCACAGACATCCACAACACACACCACAGGTGCTAGCTTCAGACACATTGTGCTTGCGCTTCTTGCCTGCCATCACAGCAGCCGAGAAGGCCACCACGTTATGGTGCAAGAGTAAAGGAGTTTGACAGGTTTTTGGATTAAGGGTCCCAAACACCATGGTCCTGTGCTGCTCTAAAGCCGTCATGCATTGCACGCATCACGCTCCCCAACAGGACAGTTGGGAGGGGCTCTACTGAGGTATTGAGGTATGCACCATGGGCTGACACATGCATCCCCTCTACATGCATGGCTCGTCCTGCAACGCCGTGGTGCCTTAGGTTGAGAGGCAGAAGCAGGAGAACTTGCGTCTCAAGGAGGACATTGTGCGTAACAAGACAGAACAAGAAAACAAAATCTGGGCAGACAAGGTCACCTTAGCACAACAAGCTAAAGAAGAACGCGCTGAGTTTGAGAGGCTGCTGGCAGAGAGCAAGCTCTTGTCACGTAAAGAGGCGTTGGAGCAGAAGGATGCAATACGCAAGCAACAGGAGGAGGCACGGCGCAAGATGGAGATGCTGAAGATGGGTCGTCTACAACAGGTGAGTGCTCCTGCTACCCTGGGATGTGCAGGTGGCAGCACCTGGGTATTCCATCATGCGTGCGTGCCTGGTCATACATGCAGGCTCAAGGCGAGTACGAGCGCCGTTTGCGGGAGGAAATGGAAGCAAAGTCAGCCAAGGAGGCTGAGATTGAGCGCTTAGTAAGTGATTGTGATGAGACCATGGCAGCCTGGTAGTCGCCGCTGCTGCATCCGAGCACGCTTGCCGGCATCCCTGTCCTTGCAGGCAGAAATCGAGGCCCAGCTGATTGGGAGGCTCAAGCACAAGCAGACTGAGCAGCGGCGCGCTTACCAGCAGCTGGAGGCTGTCCTCTCCTTGGGTGGCAAGTGGGTGCAGCGTAGCCTAGTCACCCAGTAGGCCAGGCAGCACCAGTCCTTGTGTCAGCCTGTGGACTGGGTGCGTCAGGTCTCAGCATCTGAATGAAACTCACACAGAGTTTCTTGAGCAGACCCATAAACAACGTGCTCCCATCATCGCACCTCTCATTGCAGCTAGGCGAAGCAGCCGGGCAGGACAGAGCTCGCTGGAGCATCATGGACGCATATCACTTCACCACCATAGCCACATCCTTCCCCTGCCACACGCGCAAAGACGCCTCACACCTCTCACTCCTCACCACCTGCCTGGCCCCACCTCCAGCCGTCAGGGCTACTGACAAACACACTGACGCACCACCTGCACCTCCCTCCCGCTGGCCTGCAGCCCCAGCTCGTCACGGACTCCGTCCAAGCCCCACAGCCCGGCCTTGAGCCAGTCAGCCTCACCCTTCAATGGTGGGGGAGGCAGCCTCACAGATGAAGCCACAGCCCCGAGTGCACCCGCTGGGGAGCCCTCTGAGGAGGATGTGGCCCGTGCATTCTCCATGTATGATGAGGAGGCCATTGGAGAGATCCCCGCAGCATGCCTTGGAGGTAGCTGGTACTGCCAGGCCAGGGGGCGCAGGCAGACAGGCAGCTAGGTAGGCAGGGGCACAGGCAGGCAGGCAGCTAGGCAGGCAGGGGCACAGGCAGGTAGGCAGCTACGTAGGCAGGCAGGCAGGGGCACAGGCAGGCAGCTAGGTAGGCAGGGGCACAGGCAGGTAGGCAGCTAGGCAGGCAGGGGCACAGGCAGGTAGGCAGCTACGTAGGCAGGCAGGCAGGGGCACAGGCAGGCAGCTAGGTAGGCAGGGGCACAGGCAGGTAGGCAGGCAGGCAGGGGCACAGGCAGGTCGGTAGGCAGGCAGAGCCACAGGCAGGCAGGTATGCAGCTAGGTAAGCAGGCAGGCAGGGGCACGGGTAGGCAGGTAGGCAGGCAGGTAGGCAGGCAGGGGCACAAGCAGGCACGCAGGCAGGCACGGGTGCAGGCAGAGAGCCCATGCAAGCAGGGGCTTATGGAGGTAGGGGCATAGGCAGGCAGATGCATGGACAGTACTAGCAGCTGCGCATTGGAGCCTTACAGCCGCATGCCATGAGAGCTTGTGCACAGCCTGAAGGTCGTACCATGTGCCCTGCACAATGCCTGGGCCCAATGCCGGGAGCACACAGGGGTGTGCAGACCCTGCCACTTGTGTGCGCTGTAGGCCAGCTTGCAGGCTCTGAGGCCTGTTTACCGGCGCTGTGGCAGGCAGCTGACATGCTGCTGCCTGCGCTGCCGTGTGCTGCTGTGGGCTGCAGAGCTGATGCAGGACCTGGGCGTGCCCCTCAATCCCACCCAGCTGTCCCAGGCGCTGCAGCAGCTGGACATGGAGCAGAGCGGGACAATCGCCTTTGGCGAGTTCCTGCTGTGGTGGAAGGGGTGAGGGGCCAGGCTGCACATGGGCTGGACAAGGCCAGACCCGGACTGCAGGGAGCACTCGGTGGGCCAAGTGTTACCCGGGGGTTAGGCTGGATGCCAGGCACGGTCAAGTCTAAACCTTGCTGGGGGCTTGTGGAGCAAGCTGGACTAAGGTTCCAGGTGGGCAGAGGAGTGGAGGGGGCAGGCTCTGCCGCATTGAGGCCGTGTTGAGGCTGTGTTGACAGTGCAAGCCAAAACACCTGGCCTAAGGGCCCCCATCCAGCCAGGTTAGGTACCCTTGCAGCAGCCTGGGCTTCTGCGTCAGAGTTGTTGGTTAAGACTAAAGCTTCTCAAGGCCACCACATATGAATCAGAGAGGGTGGTCAGGATTGGGTAGGCTGGTGCTGGCAGGGCAGGGCAGGGCAGCAGCGCAGCCTGTACTGAGCTGCAGACAAGGCGGGCTGCATGCCTCACTGCCTCTCTACAGACCAGAAGCGTCCAGGCATGTACCTCCCAGCAGCAGACACATGCAGCTGTTCCTGTATTGCATGTTGCACAAAACCGTTCATGCCAGATGGCCAAGCATCCCTGCATGCAGCCCGGCACCCTTTGGGGTCGTGATTTCATGGTGTGAGAAGGTGTGAGCCTGAGAGTGCTTTGCAAGCGAACGTGATGTGTCAGGGGCAGTAGGCTGCAGCCAGTGCACTGGGTGCTAGGCATGTTGGACGTAGTGCATGAGACTCCCACCCTCACTGAGACCTACTCAGGCTTCACCGCACAGGCTGGGTGGGTAAAACACCGCCCTGACCAATCACTCCCTGGTCGCCATGCACTGAAGGTACTTACCATGCATGTGTGGCATGTGTAACACCATTTGAGTCGGGCCAATATTGCCCACTTGTGGTCCCTAGTGTTCCCGCTAGTGGCCATTAGTGGTCCGGCTCAAATGGAGGCCCTAGTGAGGGTCAAGGGGGCTGGCTGCTGTGACGCCGTGACGCTGTGACTTCGTACTGTACTTCAGGCACGTGACTGTGTATCTCACAGGTTACAGGCCCCGCCAGCCTGTTCGTCGCACCGGGTAAGAAGAAGATGCTGTGCCATGCACAAGCCGTGTGCCGACGTTGCTGGCGATCGACGCGGTGGCCCCCAACACATCTACCAGCGCAAGCTCGCTGCAGCGCTGGCAGACCTGGAGAGCACAGTATCACTTCTCTAAGTGTGGGAGTCCCCAGGATAGGGATGCAGGTTTTCCTGGAGAACGATTGATGTACCCAATGTCCTGACTGTCCTGCTTCACCTGCAGTTGGCAGGAAGTGATGCTCATGGACAACATCTATCTCGGCTACAGCAGGAAGAACGAGGGAAGCAGGGCAAAACAAAGACACGAACACTGTTGGGTACTGGCTGCTAGTGAGCTGCCAGCCTGCCACTGAACCTGGCACTTATCATTCGCTATG
>JASKMD010000007.1:4204624-4207580 GCA_030144725.1 Haematococcus lacustris
CCCCCTGCCTGTCTGCCAACTGGCCTGCCCTCCATCTAACACACATTGAGGGGCCGCCCCACAACCCACAGGCTGGTGTAGATCACCTGTAGGCATATAGGCATGTAAGCATGTAGGCATGTAGACCCGGGAAAGAAAGAAAGAAAGAAGAAAGAAAGACTACGCCTTCACCGACGGTCGTGAGGTAAGGGAAGTTAGCGCCTCGGGCCGTGCAGTCACCTTGCAAACCAATCCACCAGAGTAGTTTTCTTATGTCGTCAGGTGGGGTCGAACCCGTGACCTTCCACTGATTGCGGAATGACCCATTACCACTGAGCTACCAACCGCATGAGGGGGCGGAATAGACACTACCCTGGGTACCCGGTGGACAGGGGCAGGCGTGCTGGCTGCCAGTCAGGAGGGTATGACGTTTGGTGCTGATTGCCTGTGAGGACTATGCAGAAGCCAGGGCCCAGGCAAGCTCGGCATATAGAGATGGTTTGCTGACCTGCTCCATGCACAGCTCCATGTGCCTCCCCATGCTGATTGACATGGTGCACGGCATGGTGCATGGCACACGGTGCATGCAGGCATGGGCATCGACAAACCCAACGTACGCCATGTCATCCATTATGGTCTGCCGGCATCCCTGGAAGCATACTACCAGCAGGCAGGTGGCAGCAGCAGGTGGCAGCAGGTTGTACTAGCCCATGTGAAAGGTGGAAGCTGTTGTGGAAGGGTGACTGTACCGGGTGGTCACACTCAGGTGCATCCCATCCCATCCCATCCCAGATGGGGGCTTGTGTAGTGCCGCACGCCCTGACACTGACTTTGCACCTAGCCTGCCCTGCCCAGCCCAGCAATATCCCCCCTGGCCAGCCCTGCCTCCTCGCCCCCTGCCGCCCCCTGCCGCCCCCTGCCGCCCCCTGCCACCCCCTGCCGCCCCCTGCCGCCCCCTGCCGCCCCCTGCCGCCCCCTGCACCCCCTGCAGCCCCGGCTGAACTCACCTGCCCTGCACCTGCCCTTGCCCTGCACCTGCCCTGCCCCTGATCCCCATCCGGCTGAACCTCCCTGGCCCTCCACCCTCCTTACCTCCCCCATCCCTCCTCTCTGCCCCCTGTGCTGCCACTCCGGCCCCTCCCCTGGTCTTCTGCCTGACCCCTGACCCCGGCACCCCGCTCCTGCCTGCCTCTGCCACCTGACGCCCAGCAGCTGTCCCCATTGCCTGCATGGCGTCCCCACCTGACCAACTGCTGACCAGCCTGACCCACCTGACCTGCCACAATACCACACTGCATCACGCACTACACATGAGACTTCAGGCAGCTGCCGCACTTTTTCAAGCTGCCTTCCCCCGCCCCATGCCCCTGACCCAAATGCTGCTTCTGCCCATTCTCCCTTTGCAATGCACAGGCCGGGCGTGCGGGCCGTGATGGCCTCCCCTCCACCTGCCTGCTGGCATGGGCCGGCAATGACATGCAGACCCTGGACCGTATCAAGGATGCCGTGAGCACCCCCCGACCCCGACCCCGACCCCGACCCCGACCCCGACCCCGACCCCGACCCCGACCCCGACCCCGACCCCGACCCCGACCCCGACCCCGACCCCGACCCCGACCCCGACCCCGACCCCGACCCCGACCCCGACCCCGACCCCGACCCCGACCCCGACCCCGACCCCGACCCCGACCCCGACCCCGACCCCGACCCCGACCCCGACCCCGACCCCGACCCCCGACCCCGACCCGACCCCGACCCGACCCCGACCCCGACCCCGACCTCGACCCCGACCCCGACCCCCCGACCCCGACCCCGACCCCGACCCCGACCCCGACCCCGACCCCGACCTCGACCCGACCCCGACCCCCGACCCCGACCCCGACCCCGACCCCACCTTCAGCCCCCGCCCCCACCTTCAGCTCCTCCCCCTCCCCAGGGCCCTGTGACCCTCCTGCTGACATGCAGGGTGGCCTGAGCTCAGCGGGGCGGTCAGCGCATGAGCGGGGCGTCACTGCCATGCAAGCATACTGCACCGGCACCGACTGCCGCCATGCCACCCTCAACAACTACTTTAGCCGACCTGATGACCCTCACCGAGCACCCCCAGAGGGGCCATGCAGGTCAGATCACCCCACCTGGCTCCCCTTTGTTCAGCTCCATGCAGTGCTCCATGCAGCGCTTCATGCAGTGCTCCATGTTGTGCTCCATGCAGTGCTCCATGTTGTGCCCTATTGCTGCCCTGTTGCTGACCTCAGGGGTGGCTGCGACAACTGCACCAGCCGCAGCGCCAACCTGATCAACACCAATGACGTCACACAACCAGCCACCCAGCTGCTGCAGGTGGTCCAGGGCCTGGGCAACAAGTACGGCCTGGTGAGCAGCCCACCCTCATGCGCCCCCTGACCCCCCTGATGCCCCCCCTGCCTCATCTCCTGCCCACCTGGCCTGACGCAGGCCTCTGTTTTTGTTCATGTGACACCGCATGGGTACGCTAGGCATGGGGTTTGGCAGCTGCTGAGGGGGAAGGGGGTGGGTGGGAGCCCAACAGGGGCCAGGGGGCTTAACAGGGCAGGGGGCACCCTAAGCACCCCGTCCTCATGTGTCCGGGCCTGAGCTCCTGCCCCCACGCCTGGAGCGAGCTGCACCCACTGCATGCCGGCCTCCCTGTGTACCCCCTACCCCCACACACTGTGTGCTCTCTGCTCCTCGTGGACACTTGGACACCTAGGCTGCAGGCGGGCCCACTGGGGCGGGGTCTAGGCAAGCAGGGTGGCAAGGCGGCGAGCACTGGCTCTGCAGGGCGCACCCCTGCCCCTACCCCTACCCCTGCCCCTGCCCCACACCCATGGGGCAAGGCCGCCCAGGTCACAGCTACATGCACGTCATATGTTTTGACGTGGTGGTAGAGCAAATCTATGACGGTTTTGGCAAAGCTGTGGCCACTATCAGGCAAGCTGCTGTGTAGCTGCTGAACCTC
>JASKMD010000007.1:4208080-4292392 GCA_030144725.1 Haematococcus lacustris
AGGGGCTGGCTGGGCTGCTGGTGGGCCAGGGCCTCCTGGAGTACAAGTCCATGAGTGTGGGGCAGCCTGGCGCTGGCTTTGGCCGCGGGCCCGGCTCAGGCTCCTTCAGCTACTCAGCCATTGCCGTCAGCCCTGCAGGTCAGGCTGCTGCTGGAGCACCTGCTGTCACTGGCGGCTAGGGCTGCGCAGCCTAACCCCCTCTCTGAGGAAGTGGCTGCTGCTGCTGCTGCTGCTGCTGCTGCTGCTGCTGCTGCTGCTGCTGCTGCTGCTGCTGCTGCTGCTGCTGCTGCTGCTGCTGCTGATGATGATGATGATGATGATGATGATGCTGATGATGCTGATGATGCTGCTGATGCTGCTGCTGCTGCTGCTGCTGCTGCTGCTGCTGCTGCTGCTGCTGCTGCTGCTGCTGCTGCTGCACAGCCTGCTCTTGTTGTCGCCTACCAGCTGCCGCGTGTGTGTGCTGTATCCCACCCCCCTGCCCCTGCCCTGCCACTGACCCTGCTGTCCTCATGTGCCTACCCGCCTGGCCCCTGTCAGGCAGCAAGTGGCTCAGGTCGCAGCAGCCGCTGCTGCTGGCGCTGCCCCCGGCTATGCAAGCGGAGGAGAGCCGCAGCCGCAAGGCGGAAATGGAGCGGCGCAGGGCCCAGGTGGGGGCTGGAGGACCAAGGGGGTGGGAGGGTGGGGGCAAGGGGGCGGGGGCGAGGGGGTGGGAGGGCGGGGGCGGGAGGGCGGGGGGCGAGGGGGTGGGAGGGCGGGGGCGGGAGGGCGGGGCGAGGGGGTGGGAGGGCGGGGGCGAGGGGGCGAGGGGGCGGGAGGGTGGGGGCAAAGGGGGTGGGTGTGAGGGGGCGGGGGTATGAGTGGGCGTGGCCAATCCACCCCTGGTGGTGGTGGTGGTCTGCTGGTGGTGCGCTGCAGGAGGCGAGGGAGGCAGCAGCCATGGCGCGCAGCGAGGAGGCTGAGGAGTTTGAGGGGCTGGTGGCACTGCTGCGTCAGGAGCGCAAGCGCTTGGCTGATGGCCTGGGCATGGTGAGGGTGTGAGGGGGGGCAGGGTGAGGGTGGGGGGGGGGGGCAGGGTGAGGGCGGTGGCATGACGGCTGAGCTGGGCTCGTAGTGTGCTTTACCTCTGCTGTACCTTACTTGCTGAGGCCACTCTTATGTGGGCCACTTTTGTCATGGTCACGGCGAGCAGCCAAGTCATGTCCCCTGGTCAAGCAGTCACAACAACCATAACAAAAACATGTCTGTATAAACTTCACATTGTCATATGCCTAGGTTTATAATATACAATCTGTGTCATACACACTATATTGTGTGTTAAGTAAAATGTAGTTATGTGCCTACATGATGGTCAATTCTGAAGTCAACGTCACGATATTGATGAAGTGTATAGTCAATGTGTTATAATCAATGTGTTCAACGTGTCGTAATCATATCAAGTGGCTTTATATCTGCTTTACATCATGCTTTATATCAGGTGGCTTGCACCACAGCCGAGTCCCACAGCAATGCTGACACACTATACACACCGCATGCATTTCTGCTTTTGAATTAGGCCACTTGAAGAACACTGCTACACAGCACTCATGAAATGACAAAGATGCCATAAGCAGTCATTATATATTGTATGCACCGTAGCGCATGCCTCAGGTCGCTTGCACCACATCCAACAGCAACGCTGACACACACCAGACACACCAGACATCGCATGCATGAACAATACAGACAATACGGGTGGTGGCCGTAAGTAGACGAGTGTTGGTGCCGCCCTGACCCGCCCTGCCCCGACCTGCCCCGCCCTGACCCACTCTACCTGGTCCCACTCCCCCCTGCAGGCCCCCACCGCCCTAGTCAATGAGGGCACTGTGCTGCAGCTGGCCAGCCTGCGGCCCGCATCAATGGAGCAGATGGCACAGGTAAGGCAACAGCCCAACCACACCCCTCAACCACGCCCTCCCACCCACCCCTTACAAGCCATATAACAGGCCCTGGCCCCGGCCCTGGCCCCGGCCCTGGCCCTGGCCCCGGCCCTGGCCCCGGCCCTGGCCCTGGCCCCGGCCCTGGCCCCGGCCCCGGCCCTGGCCCCAGCCCCGGCCCTGGCCCTGGCCCTGGCCCTGGCCCTGGCCCTGGCCCTGGCCGCTAGCCGACAGTGACAGCCAGCGACAGAGTAAGCGCTAGCTTCAGCCTAGCCTGCGTCAAGCGTACCTGGTCTGTGTCCACAGGTCAGCGGCATGTCGGCGGCGGCGCTGGAGAAGTATGGGTCGGGTCTCCTGGCCGTGCTGCGCGACGCAGTGGCCCGCTGCAAGCACCTGCGCCATGGGGACAACTGGCTCAGCAGCAGCAGCAGCGGCGGCGGCGGCGTGACCACCACCCCAGCCGTAAAGCCGGCACCTGGATCAAACCTGCCACGTCAGCCGTCTGGGGCTGACCGGCAGCAGCTGGTGGGGTGCTGGGGGGCTGGTGGGGTGAGGGGGGTGGCGGCTAGCCTGCGTGGAGGGGACGGCTGATGGCCGCCACTGCCTTACCTGCTTTCACCTGTTGCCCCTGGTCCACCCATCCCCTGTTCTGGTTGACCCAGCCATCTGCAGCTAGGCAGTGAGGTTGCCACTTGTGCCTCGTACTGTGGCAACCCTCACTGCCTGGCTGCAGATGGCAGGGGCACACCTACCAGGATGGCAGGCAGGCGGTAGCAGATGTGTGTCACAGTATGCAGCACACCCTCCCATTCCCTACCCTACCGTACCCTACCGTACCTCCCTCTCCTGCCCCTTCCCAGTCCACTCCTGTCACACCATCCCCGTCTCTGATACCCCTGTCACCCAGGTGCTGAACGGGCCATCCTCCTCTCCATCCTCCCTCTCCCACCACCTCTCCCCCGCCCCCCATCCCGTGTTTCCATCCCATCCCTATTATATATATATATATATATATATATATATATATATATATATTATAATAAATAATGTATGTATACCCCTGGCCTAGGTGCTGGACGGCCCCCCCATGGCTGTGAGTCAAGGTGCAGCGGAAGCCGCCTTGGCGCTGATGAGTGCCCCAAAGGACGCTGCAATCACGGCCTTCACGCAGTTCCAGGTGACCCTCTCCACCCTGCCCCACCCTACCCCACCCTGACCCACCCTGACCTGTCCAACCATGTGTTGTCCTGACCTGCAAGCGTGATGAGTCCTGTGCTGGCATCCACCTGGCTGTGCTGGCAGTGCTGTGCTGGCAGTGCTTCATCACACATGCCACACACCACAATGCTCCCTCCAATGATGACCAGATCATAATAATCACCAACCAGATCATCAAATCGGATCAACAAATAGATCAACATCCAGATCAATATCCAGATCAACAAATCGGCGATCCACGTTGGCAGGAGCTTAAGCTACACCGAGCACCCACCCCCTTACCTCAATCCTGAATCATGTGACCACCGCAGCCCTCACAGGCCTCACCGGGGTTTTAAGCATCAATCACCACCATGCCTCATGCAGCCCTTCATGCAGCAACCAAGCCAGGCCATGCTGAACCCTGCTCCTCCACCCCTCGTGGCCCCTCCACTAGGGTCCTGCATGGTGGTGGTGGTGGTGGTGGTGGTGGGGTGGGGTGTAGGTGGGGGTGGTGGGGTGGGGTGGGGGGTAGCAGAGAGGTGGTGTGTGTGGAGGGGGTGTCAGCAGCAGGCCCGGTACCTGGCTGGCTGGCTGCAGGAAGGCGCCAGTGTGGTGGACATCGCATGCAATAGGGAGAAGCCGATACAGCCCATGACCGTGTTGGGCTACCTGGCCGATGCCCTGGCCAGTGGCCTACAGTGCGACATACCCAGGTCAGCCCCTGACCCCCTGACCCCCTGACACCCTGACACCCTGACACCCTTGCCCCCCCAACCCTCCTGGCCCTCTGCCCCCCTTGCCCTGCCCCTCCATCCCCTCCGCCACCCACACCTTCCCCGACCCTCTGCCCACACCTCACCTGCAGGCTGCTGCCCCAGACTCAGCTCACCCGCAGCACCGCCCAGCAGCTGGCCCAGGTGGCCCTGGCCCTGGGCCCAGCACTGGGCAGCGGTCTGGGCTCCATCAAGCGGGCCGCGGCCAGCATGGACCTGAACCTGGAGTTCGGCCAGATCAAGATAGTGCTAGCGCTCATGGCCACGCAGCAGGCCTGGTTCTGCCCACCCGACTATGCAGCCGCGGGGGGCGTTGTTGAGGGGCATGATACCCATGCAGCCAATGGTGGTGGTGGTGGTGGTGGTGGTGGCGGTGGTAGCGGTGGTAGCGGTGGTGGTGGTGGTGGCGACCTTGTGCATGGCATTGAAGGCAGCAGCAGGGCTGCAGCGCCCTGGGTGGGTGGGGCAGCTGTTACGCCTGCACGGACACCTGCTGGGCAGCTGCCATGCAGCAGCAGTGGCTCAGCTGTGGGAGCAGGTAGGGATGCACACAGCTATGCGGCGCCCCACGTGGAACAGAAGGAGGATGAGGAGGCGTTCCTGGATTCCCTGGATGTGGATGCGTTGGAGCAGATGGCTCAGGCTCAGGGCGCTGGGGTAACCACCCCGGGGGGCGGCGCCTATGCAGCTGGGCCGGCAGCGCTCACCCCACCCGGCCACCCTGACCGCCAGCAGCTCCTGCTGCACCCCATGCCATCCCTAGGGGTGGGCCCGGCCCCTCCTGGGCCAGGGGCGGCTGCCCTTGCCTGCAACTCTCAGCCTGCCTCAACCCTGGCTATGCAGGGCCAGCTGCCCAATACTGGCACTTCAGCCGCCGCCACCACCTCAACCTCAGCACAGCCACACAAGGGCTGGGCAAGGCTGGCTGGGGGGCAGCCTGGACAGCAAGCTGTAGGAGGGGTAGGGAAACGCAGCTGGCAGACAGGCCCAGCAGGAGGGGGCCCCAGCCAAGCAGTGGCCAGTGATCTGCCATGGATCAGCCGCAGGCCGGGCGCTAATGCTACTGCTTCGACGCCGCTTGATCCTGGCATCGCGGGCGACCAGACCTGCAGTGACCGGGGTGCCAGCTCCGACGCACCACAGCCGATACCGCTGCACCGGGGCGCAGCATTGGAGGAGCAGGCTCGCGCACCCGGCAGCCAGCCGGCGGAGGGCTCTTTATCTCAAGGCAGTGGACTGCCTGACGGGCGCCCCGTGAAGAAGCGCAGCCTGCCGTCCTCGCTCAGTGGCCTTGGGCAGCCAGTGAGCAGGTCGAGGCAGCTGTGAGACGGTAGCTGCGTTGCCGAACGCTGTCGTGGTTAGCCTGCTCGTACATGCTCCCCCGCAGATATTGTACATGTACTGGGCATCATAAGAGCTAACGAGGATGGTTGAGCTTTGGTCAGATTGTGCTCTCTAAATACGCATACTCCGACATGGGACTTGGTGCAATGTTGCAACAAAGGAAATAGCAATTGTTTGAAACGTTGTAGCCCTTTGATTGTGCACCTAGCCTGAAACCGCGTTGCAGGAAGTCTCGAACCCGTTGAAGGGGAAAGCATCTCTAAGCAGCTTACGACGGCTGACAATGTATGAAAGCCATTATGGTTATCGGAAGATCAGGTGGTTGCATGCCAGGCTGCTTCTCAGTCAGGTGTTCCCAACTTACAAAAAACGACAGGAAACCGACCCTTGGCAGTAGGACGGCTGTAACTCTGCACTCATTGCGCCAAATAATATGCTAGATGATTTACAATGTAGTTAACCCGGCCAGCTACCTTTCACCCATCCAGAATAGTTATCCAGTCAGTAGGCCGTGCACAGCAAAGCATCAAAGTTATTGATTCAAATTTGACCCGTTGCGGAGCATGCAGTCATCGTTGCGACCGCCCGCATCGCTCAGGCTGCTCTACACAAGCATGCGCTTCGGCAGCAGCAGTCGGATCGGAAAGCGGTTGCGGCGATGTGGCACTGAGCCTACCTCTTCCCCATACCTTGAGGGCAATGCCACAGCTCGACCATTCGGACTTACAGCATGCTACTTACTAGGTTAAGCTCCTTTTAGGCATTGTTACACACGCTCATACTCAGATATGTCAATAGCTCAATCAATAGGACCAGGGCCATGCAGTCAGTCGATAGGACCAGGGCCATGCAGTCAGTCGCACAACTCCACACCATGACCGAGTTTGGACTCAGCTCCTCTGAGAGTTACACTCCCCTACATGCCATCCACCTGCGTGCAAAGTTTCATAGCTCAACTGCCACCCCACAGCCCCGTGGCCCTGATTCTGCTTGGAGAACATGATGTCACTTTGAAGATGTCAAACGGATTGAGGCCTGACCTGTTTGTTGTGCGGTTAGTTTTAATAGATGCGCCAATGGGTCAAGAACAAACATTTTGTGGCCATTTTCCTGTGGGTGCAACGGGTGCAACACAGTGGAGGACACAGTGGAGGAGGGGGGGTGTAAGCCGGGTGATACCTTAGTGTGCGCCGACCCAGAAGGTGTATTCGGCGGAAGCGAGCACAAAACAATGTTTCAATCACCCCGTCTAGGCGCCCTGCACGCCCGGCAGGCATCGCGTTGGGTGTCGGCCGGACATTCCATTTGTGCACAACCAGCTCACTACGCTAGGTAGATGGGGTCACAGGGATGCGGCTCACCGTGCCAGGGAGACCCGTCTCGCCGATGTGATTTGTTCGCGGGCACATGTGGCAGTACGCGAGCAGAGCCTCCAATGGCTAGCGCTGATGGTCAGATTACGCGGACTAAACCGCCAATGCCAATGTGATAAACGCTACCGAAAACAGTGCAGTATTGAGAGAGTACTTGCATGAAGATTACCCAACCCCATGTTGGGAACACCTGATTCTCAGTCCACCGTGCGTTGCAGATACTCCAGGACTCCAAAGGCAGGTCGAGCAACCTCACCACTGACGACCTTTATGAAGCAGTCATTCATCACCAATGTCGGCCATTACGTGCAGGCAAACGTAGGCCTGGACGACGCAGGCAAGCTCAAAGGAAGCGGCACAGCTGATACTAAGGCAAAACCATCCTGGCATGAGTAAAATGGAGCAGCCGGTTCAACCAGTTCACCCAATGTGAGAGCTACATTACTCGTAGTTGTCTTAACTAACCAAACGTGCCTTACCAAATGGGACCAAGAGTTGACAAGTGCATGTGGTGATGGGTGTTTTGGGGGGGGGCCAGTGCTGCTCGCCATCGCTAAGTTTATCAGGGAGTGGTTAGGGAGTGGCTAGGAAGTGGCTAGGCAGGGCAACTAGGGGGCCAGGCAATGGCTGGTCAGCGAGTAGGCAGGGAATAGAGCAGCCCCTCCTGCCAAGGCCTCAAACTTCCAGCCAAGCTCCAGCCAAGATGGCCCAGCCAGCGCAAAAAGCCAAGGAGGGCCAGGCAAGTAGTCCAGGTTGACCGTCACCTGCTGCAACCCCACCATCGTGCGCTAGGCAGCTCTGTAGTGCACCCAAATCATGTGCGGCGATCATCAAAACTGCTTGCGGACTGGCAGACAATTCAGACAATTCTGCCCTGCTACAGCTGACCGTTTAGTCATAGGCCCTGTGGTTTCCCCATCGTCCTTTTCCCTCCCGCCTCCCACAAACTCACCCTCGCCACCCTGACTGCAATGCATCATGCGGGCATGGGGAGAGTGCACGGAGGTGCAGCTGTGCAGCCAATGCAGCCAAGGATGGCAGAAGTGGGCACGAGGGTGCTCTTTTGACTGTCTGGGTGCCCTGCCAGTGACTGTGGTGTCAGTGACAGTACTGCCAGTGGCCGCCGCGTCAGAGTCAGTGGTGGAGGCTGGGCAGCTGCAGCTGATGCCAAGCAGGCAGGCAGGTGGGCCTCTTGGCTGGGCAGTTGGACTGGGAGTATGGTCAAAATGGAGAGGTGGTTAGCCTGGCTGCCCTGCTGCCCTGGCCTGGCCGCGCATCCTTCGTGCTGCTGCCGGCAGGTTGATGATGATGAGGCCACTTGGCCTCCAATAGGCTGCCACAGCTGCGACCTGGCACTGCCATCAGGCAGGCCGGGGTAGGGCAGTGGACAGTGGGGGCCAGGTGCCAAGCTGGAGTGCTGCGCCCTCAGTCAGCTGTCTTACCTCCTGCTCTGCTTGCCTCGACCAAATACAGCCTGCTCTATCTGACCCTGCCCTGTCCATCTGGCAGGAGCCACCTGGGAGCAGCAGTGTAGTCCAGCTACTGGCCGCAGTGGTCAAGTACCGCCCAGGTGAAGCACACCACAAGCCCCCGCCTGCCACAGGCCCCACGCCTGCCTTGTCACACTGCTGTCACACTGCGGTCACACTGCTGCCAGATCAGGACCCCATGTTCTGCAGCAGGGTGAGAATCTCCTGCCCCGTCATCAGCCCTCCCCCCGCCAGGTCAGCCAGCTCACTGCTGCCACCGTGCATGAGGCCACCCAAGTAAGGGCGTAGGATGCGTGGGCCGCCCAGGTCGCCCTCCTGCTCATGGCACAGGCAGCGCAAGGCTCCTTTCTCCTCTGCAGCAGCAAACTCTGACCAGGTGCTGCTGCTCAGCAGGTGGCGTACTGCCAAGCTGCGGCAACCAGGCGCACCCGCCTGACCCTTTGCCCCCGGCTGGCCGGCCGGCTGCTGCGTTGCCGCACTGTTGGCCTTGCCGTTTGTGGCCGCAGGCTCTGCGGTGTAACTGAACCCGCCAGCAGCAGAGGCGGCGGCGACAGCGGCTTCGTCGTCGCTGTCGGGGTTGTCAGGATCGTCGTCGTCGTCGTCAAGGCAACTGGCAAGGGCTTTGCAGGCGTCAATCACAAAGCCGATGTCCTGGCTGCGCTGTCCGCTCACAACGCCCATGGCTGTCAAGGCTGCAGACACAAGGTCAGGGTCAGGGTCAGGGTCGGGGTCAGGGTCAGGGTCAGGGTGCTCCACAGCTTCAGCACAGAGAACATCAAGTGGGCCAGCAGACAGGCATGACGCAAAGGAGGTTGCATGATGTGCCAGCAGCCACTGTCACATGGCCAGTGTGCCTAGTGGGCGACAGCGCTGCAAGCTAAGTGAGCAACTGCATACTGTACTGCAGCTGCCTCTGACTGCTGCTCCTGCCACTGCCTCAGTCGCGACTGCCACTGTGGTGGGGCACCTGCAGCTGCCCTGACAAGTGCCCTGGACTCCACAGCTCTGCCCTAGCATTGAGGCTAGCTAATCCTGACCCCAACCCTCACCCTAACCCACCTCTAACCCTTACCCTCACCCTAACTCACTTTTAACCCTCACCCTAACCCACCTCTTACCCTAACCCAACCCTAACCGCTGCCCCGTGGCTTACCCTGGGCTCTACAGCTCTGCCCCTCTAAAGCTACCCACATTTATGGAGTGCCAATGAGCTGCCCTGCCCTGCCCAATATTCCTCACCCCTCCCTTCCCTGCCCTTTCAAGGCTGGCTGTGGTCAAGTACGGACCAGGCCTTCTCATTCGCACCTCTGGCTGCCAGTAGCTCGGGTAAGGGAGGGCACAGCGCCTGCTCCGCAGCTGCCTTGTCCCCCTCTGCCTCCTCCCCTTCCCCCTCCTCCTCCCGCTCACCCTCCCCCTTCTCTTGCTGTTCAGTGACTTTGCCCATTCTCAGCTGACAGCCCAGCCCTGGCTGGAACAGGGGCTGCAGCAGAGGGAGGTGTTGGCTGGCCAGGCTGGCACGCAGCAGGCGCAGGGCCCGGCAGTGCAGGGCGCTGCCCAGGGGCCGGTGGAGGGCCAGGTGCAGCAGGCGGGGCACCAGCTCAGTGGCGGCTAGGCTGCTGTCCAGCGTGGTGTTGTGGGACTCCAGCAGCAGCGCTACGGCCTCCGCCACCCAGACTCGGTGGCTGCCTACGGCTGGCTGCAGAGGGGAGGGCACGGGGCACAGGGGGCAAGGGTGTGGTAGGCAGGCCAGGTGGGCTGGGCTTGGTTGCCAGGTAGACAGGTAGGTAGGTAGGTAGGTGATTGAACATCAACTGACACATGCTAAGGTTACCTGTACATGTAGTGGGTGGGTTGATTGGTAGGTGGACAGCTGAACCATGGCCAACCCAGGCTGGCAGAGACTGGGTTGCGGCTGGCACATGCTACTTTGCATGGTTTGCTAACAGTGCCGGTCTGGCCATGACAGCACAAGAAACGGTGCTGAGTGCTGTCGAGGTGTTGTCAAAACAACTGTTGCTGTTCTCACACAGAATGGTATTACTACAAGTGTTACAGGTGTACAGGCTGTCTCTGCTGTTACAGGCCTTTCAAAATCAAAACTCCAGGTACCGGGTTCTAATCCTGGAAGCCCCCACCTGTGGTTGTGGGTGGTACTGCACCTCCACCTTGCGCGGCTCATGCGCCACAAGCCTGGTCATGACATGCAAGTGCTCCACTGCTGCCTTCACATGTGGCCTGCTGCCGTCCAGGGCATTTGCGCTGCTGCTGAGGCTGCCCACCTCCTGCTTCAGCTGGGAGCAGAGCTGGCGCAGGGGGCCCTGCAGCGCTGCCAGGCTGCCAGGCTCGCTGTCAGCGCCCAGGGCATCACTCAGGTTCACCAGCTGCGGAGCAGAGCAGAGCAGGGTGGGGCCAAGTTGCCAGGACAGCGCCAGCAAGGCAGGGCAGGGAAGGCAGACCGTGGGTTGGTCAGCGGAAAAGCCTTATGGCAGGAGGTAGGCGGGCAGGCAGGCCGGCAGTTGAGAGGAGGGGTGGGCGGGCAGGCCGGTGAGCAGACAGCAGGGCAGGCAAGCAGGGAGGTCTCTCAGCCCAGTGCGAAGACAGATGAAGCTGACCCACCGTGCACCACAGTTCGCCTGGGGCAATGCTGGGTTCCACTGGCTCCTGCCCCAGCTGTACCACCTCCTTCTCGTCCTCCTGCTCGCCCCGCGGCCCTTGGAAGAACTTGCGGAACAGTGGGCCCTTAGTTAGATCCCGCGCGCTGCCTGTGCTGCCGTTGCTGTCTGCCTCGACTGCCTTGACCTTGGCTGAGCCGCTTGCGGCAACGGGGGGCTCAACTACTTGTATCAGCCCAGTCTGGATCTTCAACTGCTTCCGCAACTTTTGCAAGCCTGCCTGCAAAGGAACGAGGGAGGGAGGGAGGAAGAGAGGAGGGAGGGAGGGAAGGAGATGACTGCGGTGCGATGAGAGCCTGGGAGCATCAGCATGTGTTCAGGGCTGCTGTAGGGCTACTCACTAGGATGGTGAGCCCCTGGTCAGTAAAATTGTTTTCTCTCAGGTCAAGCTCTATGAGGTCTGGAGCGCTGCTGCTCATGCCCAGTGTCGCCGCAATGCCCTGCAGCAGAGGCCTTGGGTCAGCTCTGGTTTCCTCTCACGATCATCAGCTGAGGCTTCAGCAGGCCTCACCTGTGCAGCCTCATCTGTTAGCTGATTCTGAGACAGGTTCAGGCTTGTGACAGACTTGTTAGCTTTCAGCTGCTCCATAAGCTACAGACATGAAGGAGACAGGGGTCAGGGATACATGCCACTGGAGGGGGAGGAGCAGCAGGTGGACAGTGCAGCATACCTTTTTGGCTTTAGCGTCTTGTAGCAGGCTACGGCTCAGATCAATCCACATCTCTTCACTGCCTCGCAACGCAGCTAGCGCAGCATTGAACCTGAAATTATTATAGGAGCAAGTCAGCCTCGTGCTGCGGCCGCCGCTGCATAAGCAACAACGTACTTCTTATCCGCATCCTGCTTCTCTTCCTTGCTAGGACCTGCAGAGCTGGGCGTGGGTTGCTGATCCGCGGCACTTGGCTTTTTCCGCCTCGATTTGTTCTTCTTCTTCTGCATTTGCGCTGGAAGGAATGCTCTGGTTCGCTGGCACCCGAGAATGGGCAATGGGTGTCTGAAGTGGGCACCTTCTTCTTTTTGCCAGGGCTTTCATCTGTCTGGCTTGAGCCATAGCTGCAGGTGCTTAAGCTATCTTCTTCGTCACTGCTATCGTCGCCGGTCGCTCCTTCAATTTCGGACTCATTCGCTGCCTCCTGGCTAGGAATAGGCTCTTGCATATCCATGACGCGTCTGACTACAACCCGTTTGTGTTTCTTATGGCATGGGTACCATTCATGTCATCATTTAGAATCATGGTGAGTCGCGGTCAGGGGCTGTGGGCGGAGCTTTCAGAGACATGCTGGTCCAATGCTGGTTCCAGCTCTCTGGTGGTTTGTAGCGCGTTGTGTCCGGGTGTTAAGTCGAGGCAAGACTTGATTGCAGCTGCAGTTAGAAGCCCCTGAGCTGGCAACAACCTGAATACTGCCTCCCTGTAATATTTGACCACCATTGAGCTGATTGCAGTCGCTCAGTCAGTTATAGATGTCAAGTTGCTGGCTTGTTGGTGGTTGGCCATTGGGCGGGCCAGGGATCTGACCACACCGCCCGCTTGCAGTGTCTTATGTGGCTGTTGAGTCTAAGATACTGGAGGTATGTGGTCATTAGGAGGTAACGTGCCACCGAGCTGGGGTGTGCAGCACACAGCCACAGACCAACACCCTTCAGAAAATGTTGAAAAGTGTTGGATCTGCAATGCAGCTGTTTGGATAGCTTGAGCAAGCGGAAAAGGTGAGGTCCTGGCTGTTGGCACTGTGATTTGAGGACCAACCTTGCACATTTGCAACTGCATGTCAGGCGCCCCCAACATTCAAAAAATGACAGTAAACCGACCCCTGGTAGTAGGACGGCTGTAACTCTGCAGTCGCTGCGCCAAATTTAATGCTAGCTGGCTCAGTATGTAGCCAACCCAGCCAGCTACCTTTCACCCATCCAGAATAAACATACACTGAGTAGGCCGTGCACAACAAAGCATCAAAGTTAGTGATTCAAATTTGGGCCGTTGCGGGGCATGCCGTCATCGCTGCGACCGCCTTCGTCGCTTAGGCTGCTCTACATGCGCATGCGCGTCGGCAGCAGCAGTCGGATCGGAAAGCGGTTGCGGCGATGTGGCAATGAGCCCACCTCCCCCCCTTACCTAGAGGGCAATGCCACAGCTCGACCATTGGGACTTACAGCATGCTACTTACTAGGTTACGCTCCTTTTAGACATTGTTACACACGCTCATACTCAGATATGTCAAAAGCACACTTTGGTCTGTGACCGTCAACTCCCTTAGCCGATTTCGGGGTCAGGGCCATGCAGTCAGTCACACAGCTCCACACCATGACCGAGTTTGGACTCGGCTCCTCTGAGAGTTACACTCCCCTACATCCCATCCACCTGCGTGCAACGTTTCATAGCTCAACTGCCACCCCACAGCCCCGTGGCCCTGATTCTACTTGGAGAACATGATGTCACTTTGAAGATGTCAAATTGATAGAGGCCTGGGCTGTTTAACGTGCGGTTTGTTTTGATAGATGCGCCAAGGGGTCAAGAACAAATATTACGTATCGCTTTTTCTATGGGTGCAGCGGGTGCAACACAGTGGAGGACACAGTGGAGGAGGGGGGGGTGTAAGCCGGTGATACCTTCGTGTGCGCCGACCCAAATGGTGTGTTCGGCGAAAGCGAATACGCCCAGATATTTCAATTACCCCGTCAAGGTGCCCTGCACGCCCGGCAGACATCGCGTTGGGTGTTGGCCGGACATTCCATTTGTGCACAACCAGCTCACTACGCTAGGTAGATGGGGCCACAGCGATGCGGCTCACCGTGCCAAGGATACCCGTCTCGCCGCTGTGGTTTGTTCGCGGGCACATGTGGCAGCACGCGAGCAAAGACTCCAATGTCGTGCGCTGATGGTCAGATGACGCGCAGTGATTTGCAGCTACCAATGTGCCAAACGCTATCGAAAACGATGCAGTATTTAGAGAGTACTTGCATGCATATTACCAACCCCATGTTGGGGGCGCCTGACTGCATGTGCACGTGGTGAAATGCCTGGTTTTTGTTCAATCGATAGTGCGCATGCTGATGCCGCGAGTGCTGGTTGCTCTTGCCGATTCGTTTGCCTTCCTACAGTCATCCGCAGGCCTTGTTACCCCTGGCAGCGTTCTGCGGCACCTCACAGCCCGTCAGCTTTACGTCGCAGCCATCGGTTCAGACACCTTGCCAGGCGTGAACATGCAGCAGCACATCCTTTACCCACTGTTGGCTCATGCTGTCACAAGCTATAGCCATGCTGTCAACCAGTCCCAAAGGCTTCTAAGTACTTCATCGCAGAGCACTGCAGCCAAGAGCGTGGCTCGTACCTGCCAGAGTTGTCACCATGGCGTAATGCGGGGCTCATTTGCTTGCCAGGGATGTGACAAGCTCCAGCCCGTGGATGACTCACTGAACTACTTTGAGCTGCTGGGCATGTGAGTTTGGCGCACCATTCAAGATGGCGTACACATGCCAGCCGTGGTCATTAGGTAATGGCCAGTTAGCGTGCCACCACCTTCTCCTGCCGTAGTGTATGCACTGCGTTCCCAGTTTTCGTAATGCAGGCCAAACATGACGTTTGATGTCAGCCTTGCCAAGCTGGATCAGCAGTACAAGCTGCTGCAGTGGAGCCTACACCCAGACAAGGTGGTCAGCCGCAAGCCCGATGAGCAAGTCATCGCTGCGGAGCAGGCTGCCCTAGTCAACCATGCGTACACAGTGCTGAAGAAGCCGCTGTACAGGGCCAACTACTTGGTGCGTTGTGCTCAGGACTCATGGAGGGACACAGCCCTGGAGTGTGCATGTGCAAAAAGAGTTGGGGCTTCTGCTGTGCATGGGCTGCTACCATGTATCAGTTGCCATGCCATGCCACTTGCTGCATCTGGGGTCCCTACCCATGCTTGTGCCTGAGCATCTGCCGCCTGCCCCGCATGGCTATACCATAGGCAGGGCCCATGCAGACGCCATGTTAGTGGTTGTGGTGTGGTGTGAATGTCTAGGTGATGGCCCCTCTTGGGCAGCATACCCCATACCCTCAGCCAGTTCTCCCTGAGGCCGACTGCATGCGACACATGTGGTGACTGCAGCTTGCACAACATGGCATCATGGTCGGCAAACAAGCGGAGGGCACGATTGATGATCAAGAGCTACTTATGGAGGTGGGTGCAGTGTAGGGATGGTTTGACCTGGTATGGTGGCTGCACCTACCTCATCACTTACCTGTGCTTGGACGCATATGACACATCATGGCAGCATGCATGTGAACACCATGCACCTCAATGACCTGCCTGCTGCCACCGCCCTTGCTCAACACCCAAGGGTGCATGGTTATAAGATGCCTTAACTAAGAACTCCATGTGTAGAGCGAGGATGCCAAGCATCTGCTGACAGCTTGGGTACAGAGGCGTCAGTCACTGTACTTGTCATCCATCTCACCACCATCGTCACTTCTAAGCGCATCAAGAGAGCCTATACTGAAGGAGTCTCCAGCTTAGTGTGCTGCATCTCGGCGGGCTTCTATTAGACCGCATATCAGCCAATGCCATGCAAGGTTTGGTGAGAACTCCCGTGGCCAGTGAGCTGAGATGAGGGTGTGCACATGGCCGCAGGTGTTGGAGGCACGAGAGGAAGTGGACAGCACTGAAGACAGCTCCCAGCTGCGTGCACTGCTTGCTGGGAACCGCGACAAGCAGGCCCGTGTTGTAGCTCAGCTGTCTGCTGCCTTCAAAGCCGCTGCTCTGAAGGAGGCAGCCTCCCTTACCACGCAGCTGACATACCTTGTGCGGCTAGAGGAGGACATTGTGGCCAAACTGCCTGACTGTGGGTAAAGGGGGACATCGAAGCTCACTCTAGTATGTAGGCCGGGGCTGTGACGTGCCCACGTAATGTGTTGTGTTGTGCGTTGTGCATGTTGAGCGACAGAGGATGAGATTGAAGGGACAATAGAGGAGCACAAATGAATACTCCAGTGAGGTTGGTTTGGACATGACTGGATGGTGCAGGGATTGTAGCTGAGGGTGGTGGATCTGATGAACTGTTGGCACAACCATGGTGGAGGCGTACTCATCTTCAGTGCAATGGTGCTTGGAAGATGTCAGTTCTCGCTTGAGGGTGTAGATGCAGGCTACAAATGTTGGATTCACTACCAGGCTCCACCTACGAGGTGCTAGGTTCTTATTGTGACATTGAACACATCAGCAGGCATGGTGCAAGTGTTGGAGTCGACTTGATTGAAGCCGTCGGGGGCTGCAGGCGCCAATGAGATTGCTGCAAGGTACAGCTGCTCGTGGGTTCATCGCCCCGTTGAACGCCACACACAAATTAAAATAAGTGCTGAGGCAAACAGGTAAGGATTTTGTGTTGCTAGACGGCAGGCGTGTGCTATGGCGCTGAGCATGATGCGATCGTCAATGCTGAGCTGCACGAGGCCTATGGCGACCCCTTTCAGGCCTGCAATTGGTGCGTGGCAGGCTGGCGTCCCGCTGTTTGGAGTGTCCTTGACAATCCGTGTCCTTGCTGCGTTGCTATCCGCAGCCCCCAGTCGCAGCCTTTCGGTCGTTGTGCACGCCAGGAGTGCTGGCACAGACGACAAGAAGAAAGCCGTGAAGAAGCCAATGGATGCAGCGGTGAAGCGCGACTTGCTAGCTGCAGAGCGCCGCTTGTACAACAGGTCGCGAAGGTCAGCTTGCGGCACACGCGTGAAGAAGGTGGGCTCCAGCAGCGACCATCGTGTCAGCAACTATAGAAACCATGCACTGCAGGGAAGTCAGCTGCAACACATGTGTTCGATTGCATTTGTGCGGCTCCCCATCTCCTACAGGTGTTGAAGGCTGCTGCTACTCTTCTGGCAGCCCCCAGCGTATCTGAGGCGGATGTCACAGCACTGGAAACATTGATTTCAGAAGCCTACAAGGAGGTCGACAAGGCAGTGCAGCGGGGTGTGTACCATGACAACACAGGGGCACGCAAGAAGGCACGAGTAGCACGATGGAAGCGTGTGGTGCTCATGTCAGCTGGCATGTTTGTCCCTGCCCCAGACCACCCAGACTATGGCCGCTACCTCAAGCTGCAAGCAAAGAAGACGCAGGCACAGGCAACAGCATGACACCCCAAGCAGCATGAGCAGCTTCAGCTTTGATGGAGTGCGGTGAAGCAGCACCTGAGGGGATGGGCCAGCGCCACACAGGGTTAGGCAGCAGCAGCAGCAGCGGAGGAGCTAAGGCTGGCATGGCCTGTTTTGGCAAGTGTCAGATGTACCTGAATGTACACATGGAAGTGCCAGAGTATGTCCATGCAGGTATTGTCTCCATGAGCTTCAAGGACATGGCAGCCTAGTCTGTGTCATTACCTTCAGCATTGACATGGAGGTGGCCAGGGCCGTTGTGGCCTTCATCACGTCATTGCTATGAGTGTTGATGTAGTTGGCAGGCCAGATGCCTGTGTAAGGCGGTGATGCTCAGCCAAGCTATCATCCAGCCAACATCTGTCACCCTGCTGCAGCAAACGTCTCTACTCATGACCACAGCATTGAAGCAGCAGAGCATCTTGCGAAGCTCCGCATACCAACACATATAGTTTGTGTGGTATGTGAGGCTACAGTTTACACATTTTGCCACTGTCAACATGCCACTGGCAGCAGCCTTGAGGCCACTGTTGGAGCGCCACATGGACCTGAGCCTAACTAGTGTCACATGCTGCTGAAGTGCATGCTGCACCGTGACGTCGGATGAGCTAACGAGTCCCATAATGGGACTCCCATGTACCAGCATGCAACTCTGCCATGCGGTATGCACTGAGTCGAGGTTTGGTAGCAAATGATGAACCTCACACCTGTGAAGCATACATGGCGAATAGGCATTCTTAAACACCAAGCTCGTTTGCTGATTCGTACACATTACCCATGACAGCAAACATGATGGACCTAGCTCGAGAGACTGTATGCTCGGAGGTTCAGCAGCACGCCTTGATTATTGTGAACCTGAAGTCAACCACCTGCTTCATGGCGGTAGTGTGCCACTGCACCAGAGGGTCCTGCTTGCCACAGTACATCATGGCCTGAGACTTGCCCACAAGCACGGTGAGGTGATCCTTGGCACCATCTGCTGCAGCCCAACGTTCACAACGTCGGCCACAGTGTCTCTGCGCCTATGGGAGCCAACCCCCTGCACTACACCCTTACCCCATCAGGGGCGACTAGCCAGTTTGGCATGACGTATACATGCACTACAATGTAAGATGCAAAATGAAGAAACTGCCATGTAAGCTGACACAGCTGAAGAAGAAGGAGAAGAATAATACTATGCCGGTAATCACAGGGAGGAGCTACCGCCTGGGGCATGGCCTGCTCCCACCATCGCTGACACAGCTTAAACATGGCACACTATAGTGTGCAACAGCAGCCTACTGCTGCTGTGCCTTGGGCGGTTCCAGCCCAGATCAGGGTCGGGGTGCTCCTGGCCGTCAGCTGGCAGCTCAGGCGGGTCGGGCCACGACCACAGTTCATGTGGGTGCCACTTACTCATCTAAATGTGTTGCAAGTTCAGCGCTGCGTTGCAGTCCCAGTCGGCCCACTTGCCTGGCTGTGGTGTTGGGTGGTGGGTTTGCCAGCACCTTGGCCCTCAACCTTGAGCCTTCATTGCAGTCGAACACACTAATTGTGGACCACTACAAAACGGTGTTTTTGTCTGTGTGGAGTTCCCATCGCATGGCATGCTCATGGCCTATACATGGCATACACATGGTCATGGTCGCCTACCACCTACCAAAGGGCACCTCCAAAGGGCACCATAAGGCACAAGAGGCACGGCATATCCATCGGCAACGCGGCATATCCACCCGGGTTATCCACCTGGAGTGGGTTTGCCAGCCTTACCCTTGGCCTGGCCTGTGCCCTCGGTGGGCTTCGGCTGGCAGGGGAATGCTGGCCCAGGCTTGGAGACTGTTGGCTGTGAGGCTGGCCGGCTGTGTGAGGGCTGGCGTGGGACCACTGCCAGGCACTACATCAGGCCCCAAACTGGCTTGTCATGCTGATGTTTCCATGCTGGGTGAAGGAGGCAGTTGTCCACCTGCCTTGGGGGGGGGCTTCCAGCCTGCAGGCCTGGTGGGCTGCTCGTGGTCCAGCTGCTCCTCACATTGCCGCTGACCATTCACTGCTGAGCTGACGCAGCTGATGTGGAACTCACTCATCAGCACCCCCCTGACCCCTCTGCTGGTCTGTACCCTTGGGCCTGCATACCACTTTGCAGCAGGCCCGCAGCACCGCCTCAGCACGCCAGCCAATGCCAATGCCCCGTGCCAATACCATCTGCGGCAAACAGACCGCCAGCTGCTTGACACACTAGTGGCGACCCCATGACACCTCAGCCATCTCCTCCTCCCGTTGCAGTCATGCACACAAGGCACACAGGGTGGATGACATGGTGGCATTAGGTTGGACATGGCAAAACAGGGTCACGGTCAACTATTTCCACTTCATGCCATCCCACCCTGCCATCCTGCCACTCATGCCATCCCACTTCATGCCTTCCACTACATTGCCCACGCTCACCTTCTTGGACTGTTTCTCCAGCGCACACTCCCTGGGTTCCCTGCAGCCCGAGCCGCTGCCGTGCCCACTTGGAGTCCAGGTACATCTCCCACACCGCATCCTAGGTGGCCAGGGTGACAGTGATGTGCTTCAGGTTGGCCTCCAGGGACATGCCAGCTGTACTGGCCGCTGTCAGGTGCTAAAGGTGGATCCGGATGGGTTCCAGCTACAGCTGGGCGTTGTGGCGGGCATTCTTCAGGTCGCTGGCCTGCCGCACCTGGCCCTTGGTCAGCTTCCACCTGGCTAGGCTAGGTCAGTCAGCGGCTGGTCTGTCCCATCATCCCACACCCATGAGGCTGCACTTACTGCTTGTAAGGCGAGGGGGTCAAGCCCCAACCCGGTTTGCATGGCTGGATCGTGGCTGGGTCAAGCTTACACTTTCCACATTCACACTCCACACCCACGCCTATCAGCTCAACAATCCCTGTTTGACATGAAACAAGATGTTGCCTGTGGGTAATCTCACTCATCTACAGTTCAAACTAGGCCCTTGCTGATGCGGGGGAGGGGAGTCCACTGGGGCATGATGCTGTGTGGTCAAATACAAACTGTGGAGTGGAGCTGTGGAGTCAAACACAAACTGCTGCTTGTGTGGCTGCTGCTGCTGCTGCTGCTGCTGCTGCTGTTGAGACACTACTGCTGCTGCCGGGGCTGCTGCTGCTGGGGCCATGCTGCTGCTGGAGGAGCCTACGCTGGAGGAGCTGTGGAGGTTCAACTTATGGTGCCCTTTGGAGGTGCCCTTTGGAGGTGCCCTTTGGAGGTGCGAGAGTGAGTGACATCGCCTCCTGGTTATAAGTCGGTGTGAGCAGGAGCTAGCAGATATGAGCCTAGTGGCGTAATGCCTCCGAGGAAGCGGCCCAGTAGCGCGGAGCCAGAGCTGCATCCGACTGAAAGCCCGCGAAAACGAGGTTCGTCGTAGTCGTGGTGTGGTCCGCTGCAACTGTGCTGTGCGGTGAGCTCCGCGCTGCTCACATCGCTACTGTTCATGCCAGCGCAGGTCCTAGCACCCCTCCAGGCAAACAACGCGAGGAGCGAAGGGCTGAATGGAAGACCCGGCGACGACAGGTACGCACCCGCCCCCGCCTTGTATGCCCCAGGGCAGGGTGGTGCTTGTGAATGAGCACCGCACCAGCCGGGTCAGCTCAGCAGTGAATGGCCAGCAGCCCTGTGAGAGGCAGCTGAACAAACGCAGGGCCACCAGGCCTGCAGGCTGGAAGCCCCCAGCAGGGCAGGTGCACCACCGCCTAGTGCGCCCAGCCTGGAGCCAGCAGCGTAACCAGCCGGTGCGGGGCATGATGTGGTGCCCTGTAGTGGCCCCCCGCAAGCCCCCACAGGCCCCACGCAGCAGCCAGGAAGCCCCACAGCCAGCAGCCTCACAGCCTGGGCCCAGCACTCCCCTGCCAGACAAGCGCAGCAAGCGCACCAAGGCTGAGCCGGCAGCTGAGCCCAACAAGGCCCAGGGCAAGGCTGCCAAAGCCAAGCCAGCACCACAGCCAGGCAGGTGGCTGGACAGGGACTGCAATGCGGCACTGAACATGCAGCGCATTGGGGAGAGCAAGTGGCGGCCGTTGGAGCTGTGCTGGTGGCCAGAGCAGGGGAAGCAGCCAGCCAAGGGCAAGGAGTACCCTGGCCTGGGGTACAAGCGGGTGCGAGACAAGCCACCCACAGCCCAGCAGCAGCAGCCCGCTGTGGCACAGTACTGTGTGCCCCCCCCCCCCATTTGAGCTGTCATCAGCTTTCAATTAGTGCATGTTTTGTCATGCCAACTCTATGTCATAGCCCTTACAGGTCAGGCAATGCTGTAGGTGGTAGGCGACCATGACCATGAGTATGCCATGTATAGGCCATGAGCATGCCATGTGATGGGAACTCCACACAGATAAAACACTGTTTTGTAGTGGTCCACAATTAGTGTGTTCGACTGCAATGAAGGCTCAAGGTTGAGGGCCAAGGTGTTGGAGGAGCCTACTTGATCTTTGAAGAGAGGGCGGTGCTACCTTGGAAGGCCGCCAATTGCTCTAGGTTTGCAACATGGTCAGGAACCCAGTAGCCAGAACAGTGGCAAGACTGGTGGGGAAGTCTGATCCTGCTCCTGTAGCCCGATCACGAGCATGAATGGCTGGCGCCCTCTGATGACTTGCGATGACAGGGTTGCCACTTACATTGCTTGGTTGCAACTTTGAAAATCTGTATGGGGCTGCTAGTTTCTGACTACTCTCTGATGCAGGACATGGAGGCTGGGGCGCATTGGTAGGCAGAAAGGTGGCAGCTGCCTGCTGTCGCAGCCGTATTATGGGGTTGCAGCATGTGCCTTGTCTGATGCCGCTGCCTGTTCTGACAGGGCATGGGTCTGCATACGGGGTAATGTCTAGAGTGACATGAGCAGAGCTTGAAGGAGTATGTCAGCGAGGTGGGCAAAGTCATATCTGATAGGTGTAGGGTTGGTGGATGAGGGATGATTAGATGACGTTTGATGTCAGCCTTGCCAAGCTGGATCAGCAGTACAAGCTGCTGCAGTGGAGCCTACACCCAGACAAGGTGGTCAGCCGCAAGCCCGATGAGCAAGTCATCGCTGCGGAGCAGGCTGCCCTAGTCAACCATGCGTACACAGTGCTGAAGAAGCCGCTGTACAGGGCCAACTACTTGGTGCGTTGTGCTCAGGACTCATGGAGGGACACAGCCCTGGAGTGTGCATGTGCAAAAAGAGTTGGGGCTTCTGCTGTGCATGGGCTGCTACCATGTATCAGTTGCCATGCCATGCCACTTGCTGCATCTGGGGTCCCTACCCATGCTTGTGCCTGAGCATCTGCCGCCTGCCCCGCATGGCTATACCATAGGCAGGGCCCATGCAGACGCCATGTTAGTGGTTGTGGTGTGGTGTGAATGTCTAGGTGATGGCCCCTCTTGGGCAGCATACCCCATACCCTCAGCCAGTTCTCCCTGAGGCCGACTGCATGCGACACATGTGGTGACTGCAGCTTGCACAACATGGCATCATGGTCGGCAAACAAGCGGAGGGCACGATTGATGATCAAGAGCTACTTATGGAGGTGGGTGCAGTGTAGGGATGGTTTGACCTGGTATGGTGGCTGCACCTACCTCATCACTTACCTGTGCTTGGACGCATATGACACATCATGGCAGCATGCATGTGAACACCATGCACCTCAATGACCTGCCTGCTGCCACCGCCCTTGCTCAACACCCAAGGGTGCATGGTTATAAGATGCCTTAACTAAGAACTCCATGTGTAGAGCGAGGATGCCAAGCATCTGCTGACAGCTTGGGTACAGAGGCGTCAGTCACTGTACTTGTCATCCATCTCACCACCATCGTCACTTCTAAGCGCATCAAGAGAGCCTATACTGAAGGAGTCTCCAGCTTAGTGTGCTGCATCTCGGCGGGCTTCTATTAGACCGCATATCAGCCAATGCCATGCAAGGTTTGGTGAGAACTCCCGTGGCCAGTGAGCTGAGATGAGGGTGTGCACATGGCCGCAGGTGTTGGAGGCACGAGAGGAAGTGGACAGCACTGAAGACAGCTCCCAGCTGCGTGCACTGCTTGCTGGGAACCGCGACAAGCAGGCCCGTGTTGTAGCTCAGCTGTCTGCTGCCTTCAAAGCCGCTGCTCTGAAGGAGGCAGCCTCCCTTACCACGCAGCTGACATACCTTGTGCGGCTAGAGGAGGACATTGTGGCCAAACTGCCTGACTGTGGGTAAAGGGGGACATCGAAGCTCACTCTAGTATGTAGGCCGGGGCTGTGACGTGCCCACGTAATGTGTTGTGTTGTGCGTTGTGCATGTTGAGCGACAGAGGATGAGATTGAAGGGACAATAGAGGAGCACAAATGAATACTCCAGTGAGGTTGGTTTGGACATGACTGGATGGTGCAGGGATTGTAGCTGAGGGTGGTGGATCTGATGAACTGTTGGCACAACCATGGTGGAGGCGTACTCATCTTCAGTGCAATGGTGCTTGGAAGATGTCAGTTCCCGCTTGAGGGTGTAGATGCAGGCTACAAATGTTGGATTCACTACCAGGCTCCACCTACGAGGTGCTAGGTTCTTATTGTGACATTGAACACATCAGCAGGTATGGTGCAAGTGTTGGAGTCGATTTGATTGAAACCGTCGGGGGCTGCAGGCGCCAATGAGATTGCTGCAAGGTACAGCTGCTCGTGGGTTCATCGCCCCGTTGAACGCCACACACAAATTAAAATAAGTGCTGAGGCAAACAGGTAAGGATTTTGTGTTGCTAGACGGCAGGCGTGTGCTATGGCGCTGAGCATGATGCGATCGTCAATGCTGAGCTGCACGAGGCCTATGGCGACCCCTTTCAGGCCTGCAATTGGTGCGTGGCAGGCTGGCGTCCCGCTGTTTGGAGTGTCCTTGACAATCCGTGTCCTTGCTGCATTGCTACCCGTAGCCCCCAGTCGCAGCCTCGCGGTCGTTGTGCACGCCAGGAGTGCTGGCACAGACGACAAGAAGAAAGCCGTGAAGAAGCCAATGGATGCAGCGGTGAAGCGCGACTTGCTAGCTGCAGAGCGCCGCTTGTACAACAGGTCGCGAAGGTCAGCTTGCGGCACACGCGTGAAGAAGGTGGGCTCCAGCAGCGACCATCGTGTCAGCAACTATAGAAACCATGCACTGCAGGGAAGTCAGCTGCAACACATGTGTTCGATTGCATTTGTGCGGCTCCCCATCCCCTACAGGTGTTGAAGGCTGCTGCTACTCTTCTGGCAGCCCCCAGCGTATCTGAGGCGGATGTCACAGCACTGGAAACATTGATTTCAGAAGCCTACAAGGAGGTCGACAAGGCAGTGCAGCGGGGTGTGTACCATGACAACACAGGGGCACGCAAGAAGGCACGAGTAGCACGATGGAAGCGTGTGGTGCTCATGTCAGCTGGCATGTTTGTCCCTGCCCCAGACCACCCAGACTATGGCCGCTACCTCAAGCTGCAAGCAAAGAAGACGCAGGCACAGGCAACAGCATGACACCCCAAGCAGCATGAGCAGCTTCAGCTTTGATGGAGTGCGGTGAAGCAGCACCTGAGGGGATGGGCCAGCGCCACACAGGGTTAGGCAGCAGCAGCAGCAGCGGAGGAGCTAAGGCTGGCATGGCCTGTTTTGGCAAGTGTCAGATGTACCTGAGTGTACACATGGGAGTGCCAGAGTATGTCCATGCAGGTATTGTCTCCATGAGCTTCAAGGACATGGCAGCCTAGTCTGTGTCATTACCTTCAGCATTGACATGGAGGTGGCCAGGGCCGTTGTGGCCTTCATCACGTCATTGCTATGGGTGCTGATGTGGTTGGCAGGCCAGATGCCTGTGTAAGGCCGCTGTGCTCAGCCAAGCTACCGTCTAGCCAACATCTGTCACCCTGCTGCAGCAAACGTCTCTACTCATGACCACAGCATTGAAGCAGCAGAGCATCTTGCGAAGCTCCGCATACCAACACATATAGTTTGTGTGGTATGTGAGGCTACAGTTTACACATTTTGCCACTGTCAACATGCCACTGGCAGCAGCCTTGAGGCCACTGTTGGAGCGCCACATGGACCTGAGCCTAACTAGTGTCACATTTCTAGGTCGTTGACATAGTTCATGCAACGCCATGACGCCTGCCAATGAGCCCCAAGCTTACACCAAAAACCACCAAGTACCAGCACGCATCCCTGTAGTGCCTTAAACAGTGTGTCGAGGTTTGGTAGGAAAGATAAATCCCACAAATGTGAGGCATACATAGTAGCATACATGACAGCAAACATAATGCTAGAAAGGGGCGCAGCAAGGGAACAGCAACAAATCAACAGCAGAGCTGTAGATTAAGATAGTCTGCGCACTACTGTGCCAGGACGGTCCTGGCATCAACATATTTAGTGTGGATTAAGTTCGTCACATTATCAAGGCCAGGAAGCTGATCCGGCTGCCCCATTGCTCTGGCCTATGGGGTTGCTCACTTGCGCAACCCTGTGCGGCCGTTGTTGACGAGGTCAACCACGCAGTATTCGCCAGGGCATTCGTCGTATTCAATATGCCTCCATGTTAGCTCATGTATTTCTCCATGTATGTTATCATCCATGTGTGTGTCTGCCCCGTCCCGCGCTTCGTTCAGCGCCGCTCGCCGCAACTAGACGAGGGACCGTGAATGACGGAAGCTCTCTAGCGCAGCTGCTGCGGCCCTGCTTTTGCGCATTCAATGGCGGGGCAGAGCGAATTGGACAGGTTTGCGCTCGTCGGGCTTATTCATGCGCCTTCCTACTTGGCTTCCCTGACAAGGCCGCTCCTGTTTGTGCGCCAGATGGATCGAGCAGCTAAAGAAATGCGAGCCGCTGAAGGAACATGAAGTGAAACAGCTGTGCCAAAAGGCTTTGGAGGTGCTGGTGGAGGAGTCAAATGTGCAGCGCGTGGACTCTCCCGTTACTGTCTGTGAGTGCGGAGTTAGCCTTTGTGCTGGCCCGACCCGCGCGGTGTTCACACTGTTCTGACCCCCATGGCTATTAGGTGGCGACATCCATGGCCAGTTCTACGACGTGATGGAGCTGTTCCAGGTTGGGGGAGACTGCCCCCAGACTAACTACCTGTTTATGGGTGATTTTGTCGACCGTGGCTTCTACTCAGTGGAAACTTTCCTGCTTCTACTTGCCCTCAAAGTGAGCTAGTGACATGCATTAGAGGAGCAGGGATTGGGAGGTGGCTATGTCTGGTGACAATAGTGTGAAGCCAGCCACTGCAGGCACATGTGATGGTGCCCTACACATGCACAGGTGCGGTACCCGGATAGGATGACACTCATACGAGGCAACCATGAGAGTCGGCAGATCACCCAGGTGTGATCTGTGCAGGTCACTCAGCCCTTTACGCAGCAACCTGCTGTGTGGCCGTGCATTGTGGCAGCGTGTGTGTCTGTATGATTGTGTGCAGGTGTATGGATTCTATGATGAGTGCCTGCGCAAGTATGGCTCTGTCAATGTTTGGCGCTACTGTACTGATGTGTTCGACTATTTAAGGTGCAGCAGGGCTTCAGCCAGGCATGAGCAGGCCTACATCATGGTCGCAGCAAGGCCACAGCCAGGCCACAGCAAGGCCACAGCAGACCTACAGCCAGGCCACAGCAAGGTGACAGCAACTGCCTGTACAGGCACTGCATGGAGTGCAGTCACGCTTGACCCTGTCACTGTTTTGCAGCTTATCTGCTGTGATTGACAACCGCATCTTCTGTGTGCATGGCGGCCTTTCCCCAGCCATCCAAACCCTAGATCAGGTGGGCAGCGGCCTTGACAGCCAGTGACAGGCAGGCGATCTATCTCGCATGCTGCAGCTCTGCTGGTCAGGCAAGGCAAGGCTGAGTTGCCCACCACATGCTCTGCTGCTGCTCTTACACAGCACTGCAGCACCACAGTGGTTGCTAGCAGTGTGTGATTGTGATGCACACTGGCAAGGACCATGTGTTACTGCGGATATTGCTGTTGGTGATGATGATGACAGTGGACAGGCTATGTCAGTGCACACTGGCTGCCCTCAGGCGTGCAGCTGCGGCTGCGGTGCAGATCCGCACCATAGACCGGAAGCAGGAGGTGCCCCATGACGGTGCAATGTGTGACCTGCTGTGGTCTGACCCGGAGGAGATTGATGGGTGGGGTCTAAGGTGAGGCTCCTGGGAGGCTGACCTGCATGGAGGCAATGGACAACAAAACTCGCCACGCACCCAGCTGTGTGTGGCATGGTCAACATGCATGACATGGTCTACATGCATGACATGGCCAACATGCATGACATGGTCTACATGCATGACATGGCCAACATGCATGACATGGTCTACATGCATGACATGGCCAACATGCATGACATGGTCTACATGCATGACATGGTCTACATGGATACACATGCTTATATGTTGGGGGTATGGTTGTTGGGTTAGGGTAGGGTCAGTGTCCATGCACTGGCTTATGTGTGCATTGTGGGCATTTCCCTTCCAAACTCTTCATTGGCATGAAACCAGCCATGCGCCGCCATCATCGTGCTGACACCACCGTTAGATATGTCAGAGGTGCCTGCTGTTGCCCAGCAACGCTTCATACACACTGCACCTGTACCCATGCTGCCATGCCTGCTGACCAGTGCTGCCATGCCTGCTGACTAGTGCTGCCATGCCTACTGACCTGCCCAGTGCTGCCATGCCTACTGACCTGCCCAGTGCTGCCATGCCTACTGACCTGCCCAGTGCTGCCATGCCTTCTGACCTGACCAGTGCTGCCATGCCTACTGACCTGCCCAGTGCTGCCATGCCTGCTGACCTGACCAGTGCTGCCATGCCTGCTGACCTGCCCAGTGCTGCCATGCCTGCTGACCTGCCCAGTGCTGCCATGCCTGCAGCCCTCGTGGTGCTGGCTACTTGTTTGGCCAGGAGGTGACGCTGGGGTTCAACAACGCCAACAAGATTGAGCTGATTGCCCGCGCCCACCAGCTGGTCATGGAGGGCTACAAGAGCATGTTTCACGACCAGCTGGTCACGGTGTGGAGCGCACCAAACTACTGCTACCGCTGCGGCAACGTTGCTGCCATCTTAGAGCTGGATGAGCACCTGAACAAAAACTTTAAGGTGCGGACCTTGCCAGCATGGCCAAACCAGGCAAGGTGCGGCCTTCTGGGAGCATGGCCAGGCAAGGCAAGGTCTGGGTGCTGGCTCCCAGTCAGGCTAGGTGGCTGCAGGAGGTGACTGCCATGCCCCGTACTGATATGATATCTTGGGACTTTGCTGTTATGGGGATGACTGGCCTCACCCACATGGAGACCCTATTAAGACACTGCTGTGTACACTTTGGTGGTAGCTCCTGGTGATGAAATGTGATTGTTAAAAGTGATACAAAATGAAAACTTTGTCAAACAAATGGTGGGTTCAAATTGGTTATGCAAGCTTTAGGTGAAGCAGCCATCACATGTTGGACCGCAATGTCGGACCCTTTCAATCCCACGGGATGGCAGCAACAGTAGTATGGCAGCGGTGAGGCAGTCTTCATGGTAGTCAGTCATGACTTGGACATCACCGCAGCGACAATAGCCGCAGCATGGTGTACCCACTTCATCAGTGGCTTTCCATCAGTGCTTCGTGACGTCCCCACATGTGTGTTCAGCGCCAGCTGGTGTGTGTTCTGCGCCACCTGATGTGTTACCTGTGTGGCCCTGGCGGCCTGTGTGCCTCAGGTGTTTGAGGCAGCGCCGCAGGAAGTCCGTGGCGCTCAAGCCAAGCGTGCCAGTGTGGAATACTTCCTGGTGAGATCTGCCCTCCACCTCCACCTCCTCAATGTACTGACTCATCCCATTGCCTAGTCCCAGTGCCTACTCACTGATGGCAGCTTACTTAGGCTGACTCATGACAGGCCGACCCATGACTGCAGCACTCATGCCAGGCTGGCAGCCTGTCAGGTGGTAGGCGAGAGCAGAACGCCCGCAGGCATTCAACCTCAGGCTCGTGAGGTTCTGTAACCACCTGCTGTTGCAAACATCATCAGCATCCACCATCACCTACAATCCACCAGCGTCCAGGGCCCCATGCACTGTTGCGCGTGCTCATACATACAGGACATCTGCATGCTGTCGCCGCAACCTTTGTTTGTCTCTGTCACAATCTCTAGTGCTGCATGGTGTGTCTCAATGTGCTGCACAACTGTCTGCTACCAACACCTTAGAAAAAGGCCTGCAGCACCACGTGGCACCTTTGACAATGACTGAAACAGATGGGTGTGCCACTCCGCAGTGACGTACCGTCCATGTCTCAGCCAGTGAGGCTGACGTCCCAATCCTGCCCTCCCTCTTGCTGGCCTCGTCGGGCCACCAAGGCCAGTGGATTCCAAATAGCTCCGGCACATGTGCTGAAGGCGCCAAAGGCCTGGGCTGCTTGCTCGTGGCCACATTGCATCCTTTCTCGAACCTGGCTTTGCAGCTGGGCATGCATGCTTAGCTGTCATAATTGAGATAGTGTACAGGGCAGGTGTCTGCAGGGCTGCGCTGTGCTTTACCAGGATGGTGTTTTTTGTTTCGTTGGATGATGAAAGGAGGCGCTGCTGCTTACTGGCAGTTGGCGAGGAAGGGAGGTTGTGTGCAACGTAGTGCGCGAGCATTACCTTGTGTCGGCATGCACTTTTCAGCATGTCTCTAACACGTGGCAGGTTGTAGCTGACCATCATCCTTCGCCCTTGCCCAGTGCATTGTAGCTCGGTAGCTTGTAGCTTAGTGAAGGATAGCACAACGCGGTGGCCCCGCCTATCTTTACATAGCACAGACACGTTGAATGACTGCTGTGCATGCTAAGCAATGCATGGCCAGCGTGACCAACTGTCATAACAACATGACAAAGCAGCCGTAAATCTGTATCGAAGACACCAAGCACCTCTATCAACGCATGACAGGATGACCAAGCTGCTGTGTGCAGACGTCGCACAGCTCCTTTCCCAGTCCTGCATCGCCGTTGATTGTGTTCACAAATGGCATCATGATCAGCTGCGACAGGACAAAGCTCTGCCTCCCTGTTCGTCACCCATGTAATGGTTTGACACAATGCCAGTGACCATCAGCCTAGTATGGTTGCTGGGCCTAACCCCCGAGATGTGAAGGACGCGCTAGTGTACAGCTTGTCTCACTAGCCTTGCCTGGATGCTGTGCTGTCATGCTTCAACCTGTGGAGCTTGCGCATGGTGAGCTAATGGACTCTAAGCCCATCAATTGAATGTCACATGGCACGTGCCCATCGTATGTACGATGAAACTGACTGACAGTCCTCAGCTAGAAACACAGTCTATGCCGCCAAGGTGAGGTGTGAGCTTGTGTGTCCTGTCGTCCAGTGTAGGTTCGCTATTGCTACAATCACATACTATACTGCGTGCAAGCCATTGCTGCTTAGCTCGCCACCCAACACCTGCTGCCGCATTGTACTTACCAGAGCGGCAGCCAGAGTGTGGCGACCCCGGCGCCGCCTACACATACTGCCAGCAGGGCTCTCAGGAAACGTAACATAGTGCCATGCATGCGCCCCAACGTGGTGCAGTCCTCGCAGCTCGCCTTAACCATCTGCAGTGGCTGTGAGGTGAAGTGAGGTCCAAGAGAGGTTGCATTGGTCTGCTGGTCCACACACAGGCTGCCTGCAGTGTGGGCACCGGGCAGCATGCAGGCTTGACAAACAGCTCAAGGCACTTCCTGACCAGGTCCCTTTCATGGCCTAAACAGGCAAAGGGAGTAGAGAAGCGAGCAAAGAAGTTGATGAGAAGCTGACATTGGGAAGATGTTGATGATGATGATGGTTTTAACAACGCTGCCACCGTCAGCTTGGTATGGCTGCTTGACCACCAGCAACTTGGCGTGAAAACAAGAGCTGGAGCTTAGAGGGGGGCAGGTGAGCCATGTTACATGACTTGCCGTGAAGAAGGCGCGATAAGGGAGCTGCTTTGTGGCGCAGCCTGTACGATTTGGCGGGGTCAAGCCGGCTTACCAATCAAAGGTCCCACGCGTCGGCAACTGATTCTGACCCCTCTTAATGCCAGGCGCGCCTCTGACTCGTGCAAAGTCCCACAGCCGTGCGGGCGGCTTGGGTCACTATGGTTTTCTTCATAACGCGATCCAAACGCGGTGACTGCCGGCAACAGCATGTGTGCGGCGTGCTGCCTGCATCCAAGATTAGATGCAACCCACTGTACATATTCAAATATGCTGGGAGTGCGGAGTCCGGGGGCCCGCCCGCTCACCCCCGCCCGCCAAGCCAGCTCGTGGCGTCGACTTGCAGCAGCGCAACCATTAGGCCAAGAATGCCCTGCATCTGAAGGGGGGCGTAAGCCACAATGGTGCAGCAGCTCTGCGCCTGAGAGGACTTGCGAGACCACCGCGAGCGGATGGCTGGTTGACTGGAAACGACTCGAAGGAAATGGTTGGTGTCCGTGGGGAAGCTGAGAAGCTAGGGTGCCCGCTTGTCAGGTAAAAGTCACACATGCCTAAGTTTCCTGTCCAATTTATGTCGGGCTAAGCGCAGAGCCAAGATTGGTACAACCGCAACAGAACTACACACAACCTCATAACAGACTTTCGAAGCGTGGTTGGAAGCGATCGGTGCTGTTTGTTTTCTGACAGTCTCCCTCATGCTGCATCTGGGCCGGCTCCGGTTCCGGCTCCGGCTTGGCTCCGGCTACCCTCGCCTCCCGGACAGATGCGTCGTGGTGACGGGGCGCAGGACCGCTTCCAAAGCTTGAACAAAGCCTGAACATTCTTTGGAGCGACAACAGCTTTCTATGTAATATCGCATCTCGCTGCAGTCAGCCTGCGCGGCAGTCCTGCTGCCCTACTTGCGCGCGACAGGACAAGTCATGTCGACACAGCAGCGATGCATCTTGCTCGCTTGTCACGGTATGTCCCGCACTCCCCTGGATTTGCTGCACCTGTGCCTTGTCCTCCGTGTCGCACAACTTTCGTTTTCGCGTACTGCTATCATCGTGTTGCATCGTCGTCTTGGACTCCTGGGCTGCTTCGTGCGACGCGCCCTGCTGTGCGCTTGTCGCAACCGTCTCAGTCTCTGGTTGATGACAATCAACGCATTCGTTCCCGGCAACTACGATCATGCTGCTGGGCTGTTGCCGCTCGTCACCGGTACCTGGCCTGATTGTGTGTGCCGGGGCTGGACCTTCGACACTCCCTGGAGCTGCACTCAGCGCCTGAAGTCCAGCCTCCTCACGATCCTGCTCCGCAATGGCAGCCTGAACACATCCCAACACATCCACGGCCAGGGTATGCAAGTAAGGGTAGGGTAGGGTAGGGTAGGGTAGGGTAGGGTAGGGTAGGGTAGGGTAGGGTAGGGTAGGGTAGGGTAGGGTAGGGTAGGGTAGGGTAGGGTAGGGTAGGGTAGGGTAGGGTAGGGTAGGGTAGGGTAGGGTAGGGTAGGGTAGGGTAGGGTAGGGTAGGGTAGGGTAGGGTAGGGTAGGGTAGGGTACTGATGTGGGGGGCAGATGTGGCCATGTGCTAGGAAGCAGCCCCGCACTCCCCCACCCATCATCATGCTCATCACCGTGCTGTGGTGTGGGCTCTTCCCCTCCCTCTCCCCCTCCCCTCCCCTTTCCCCATCCCCTCTTAACACTTTCCCTCCCCCATCCCCTCCCATGCCTAGCCACCCGTGGCCGGCCGCATCTCACCAGGCGGGCCTCCTCACGGGCCATGCGTTCCAGCGCCCGGGCACTGATGGCCGGCACCGGGGCAGTGCGGCCGCTGGCAGCGATCAGCTCCCTCAACTCCCGCACAAGCTCCAAGCAAGCCTGCAGGGGACATGGTCGGACAGCGCTGCCTGTACAGATCCACCCAAAATGAGATGTGCTGCTTGTGCTGCAGCCAATTGTTGCCGCGAGCCCACACACCCACACACAGCCAGGCTGCCCACACACCCACACACACATACAGCTACACTGAGCTCATACCTACACAGAGAGTTGCTCTAATCCGACCTTCCTTTGCAGATAGACCTCATCACACACAGCACGCAACCATGACGCGACCTGACCACCACACTAGCAACGACCTGACGATGCGATGCGCGGCAAAGAAACGTGGGCTTTCAGTGAGGGAAGCAAAGCACATGACAAACGGGATGTCCAGGACTGTGCGACTTTGCGAGCAAGCTGAGAGCTGGTGAGCTGGGTGCAGGTGGTGTCAGCAGCAACTGCGTCCAGCAGTCACTCCAGTGTCTCTCTCTCTCTGTACTGCCAGCACACAAGTCCCAGGCCCACTCCAGCAACCCCTTGCCCGGCCCCGCCCCACCCCAGCCCAACCCTAACCCCAGCCCACAAGTACCTTGCACATCAACCCATCAACACCCTTGCCTGGCCCTGCCCACCTGGGCCGCCCCACCCCAGCCTGGTCAGCAGCCTCCCTCACCTGGATGTCCCTGCTCCCCCTATTCAGCCGCTCCCTGAGCTCAGTGTACTCGGCCAGCCAGCCCCCCAGCAGCTTGTGGATGTGGCCTCGCACCATGCGGGCTGGCACCGGGTGCTGCACCACCAGGCCCAGGTACTCCTCACACAGCCTCACACCCTCCAGGGCGGTGTACTCGCCCTGAGGTGGAGGCAGGGGAGCAGGGGCTGGGGGAGGGGGCAAGGGGCAGGGGCTGGGGGGAGGGGCCAAGGGGCAGGGGCTGGGGGGAGGGGCCAAGGGGCAGGGGCTGGGGGGAGGGGCCAAGGGGCAGGGCTGGCTGAGGTGGACAGCTGTGGCGGGGTGCTGGTGAGGGCGGGGCTGGGGGCGGCAGGAGAGCAGGCAGCTGGGAGCCAGTGGCACAGAGGGTGACCCCTCAGTGTGGTGCTGGCTGCATGGTGATGCTGAGGCACTGTGTGAGGCACTGGTGCATGGCATGTGCATGGCGTGTGCGCTGCCACTGCGCCACTGCCCCTGGTAGTATTGGAGGCAGCGGCAGTGGCAATGCGACCACATTGACCGGCTGCCTAGCTCCTCTACCAGAGGCATGTGTGGGTAGTGGTGCTGCCAAGTGCAGCTACTGTTATGCCAGGCTGTTGGGAGGGGGTCTGGCCACCCCACCCCCTTCCACACCCCACACCCCCTTAGCACCCTCACCCACCCCTGCCACCCTCACCCACCCCTGCCACCCTCACCCACCCCTGCCACCCTCACTCAGCCCTGCCACCCTGACTCACACGGACTCACCCCTGGCAGCAGGCGCTGGGGGCTGAACAATGCCGGGTCTTCCAGGAGGGACTCAGCTGAGAGCACGCCGTCACAGCCTGTGTACTCCAGGCACTGGAGAGCATCTCTCAGGTGGCGGATGTTGCCGTTAGCCAGCACTGGGATGCTCAACGCCTGCCACAGCCCAGCAGCACCAGCGGTGAAGCCAGCAGCAGCAGTGGGCAGTAAAAGCTTCATTCAAAGAAGCAGCATCACCAACAGCAGCATTCAGCCGGCTGAGTTGCAGCGGCAAGCAGCAGCCCAGGAGCGCCCTGGAGGAGCAGCAGCCCAGGAGGAGCAGCATCCCAGGAGCCCAGCAGCCTAGGAGGAGCAGCCCAGGAGGAGCAGCATCCATCTGGGCAGCAGTCAGTGGCCTTGGGGCAGGGGTGAAAGCAAGGACTGGACAACAAAGAAAGTTCGCTAGCCCCGTCCCGCTCTTAGCCGACTGGGGTTAAACTGGGACTGGAACCTGTTGGACTGCTGCTGATGACACTGAGGGACTGGTGCTGACGCAGAGGCGGGGCACCTGCTTGACCGCCCGGATCTGGTCCCAGTCGGCCCGTGTCCTGCTGTTGTCTTTCTGCTCCCGAGTGCGGCCGTGGACTGCCAGCAGGCAGCAGCCCGACCGCTCCACCATGCGGGCGTAGGCAAGCGTGTCCTCCAGCTTGGGAAACACCCGGATCTTGCAACTGACAGGCACTTTGCTGGCCTGCAGCAAACAAGGGCAGGCACTTTGCTGGCCTGCAGCAAACAAGGGCAGGGGCGGTGAGTGCGACAAGTTGTGGCAGGGTTGCAGGTTGGGGTAGGTTGGGGAAGTTTCATGAAGGTAGAGGTTGAGGCTCAGGGGTACGATAGGCTAAGTCAGGACAGGGGCAGGGTGTACTGGGCATGGGCTGCTGGTCTCCCTGGTCGGTTGGTCTGAGAGGATGTCACACTCACCTGGCCCTGACATGGCCCTGACCAGCACTTGCCACAGCCCAGCACATCACACCATGTCACACCTGCGCCAGGCGAGTGACCAGCTTCTCCACAAGTGGCAGGTCGTCCATCAAGAATGACCCATAGTTGCCGCGCCTGCGTGAGCGCCCGCTCCTCATTGTCATCAGCAGCACCAGTTGTGTGCAGGGCACCAAAGGGGGGCCGCAGAAGCACTGCTTGCAGCGCTGCCCTGCTGACTCACCATGCCGTGCTGCCCGCCCTGCTGCCCCGCCCTGGCTTGACCCCATAGCAGCGCCCTCACTCAGGAACTACCCCTACTGCCCTTTAAAGACCTGAAAATGGCTCACTTTGCTGCCCTTGTTGCTGGCATATCAAAACTTTAAACACCGTCCTGGTGAAGCCACCGCTGCACCGTGGCTCGATCCATGCAAGCAACAAGCTGACTGTGCAATGGAGGGGCATGCTTTGGGCCATGTGCATTGGAGGCCACCTCCATGTTCATGACTCTGTGAGACCGAGTCGTGAGCACCCTGCGGTGCTCGACAAAGCCACAGATGTCCCAAAATGGAGTGTAAGTGGAGGGCACACATGACCCGACACAGACAAAACACCACCCTTAGTGAGGGGACCTGCTTCTGCCTCTGCAGGCTGATGAGGGAGGTGCTGACCTCTGCACCGCCATGGCAGTGGTCATGACATCAAGAGCAGTAGGCTGCCAACCAGCAGGGACAGCTGGGTGCAGTGCTGACAATGTCAAGGTCCCAAGGTCAAGCCCTCTTGTGCATGCATCTTGTTGGCAGTTAGCCATGTGCTTGTAGGAATGAAAAGCAGGTGCATTTGAGGGGCCAAGTAGTGCCTGGCTGCTTACTTGGCGATGCGCTGTGGGCAGCCAAAGTTGATGTCCACTGCGTCTGCATGCTCTGCCGCCAAGCTGGCAGCAGTGACCAGAAAGTCAGGGTTATTGGCGCAGAATTGCACCAGCAGGGGCCTGTCTGCTGCGCAAGTGGTCAACACCTCCTGCCTGCATGCAGACAGCATGGCATCACCCTTTTCTCCTGGTCTCCCCGCCAATGCTGCCTGGCTGCAAACCTGCCTGGCTGAGTAGCTGCCCGGCTGGCCACCTGACTGCATGTACCTGTACTTTGGGTCCTCGCAGAACAGACGTGCGTGCAGCATGGGCGTATAAGCACATGTGGCGCCGTACTTGCGACATAGCATGCGAAATGGCAGCTCGGACTGCGATAGGGCGGCATGTGGCGAGAATGTAGGGGAGGGTCACAAGAGCGAGAGGGGACATCAATCTGTACCTGGTCAACCATCGGAGCGACGTGAAACTTTGGGGAACCCATCTTCCTGAAGAACTCCCAGGCCTTGTCCATGTGCGGCACGCTCTGTCCAACATTTGCTTGCGCCGACATCAGTACTTTGCTACTCCTGTTGTTGAGGCGTTCAGAGCAAGGGTTGCTTTAAAGCATGCAGCTGTACTGTGTGTGTGTGAGTACACGAACTGCTAAGAGGTGTGCGACGATGAACATGTCGCCGTAGCGACCCACAACAAAGACAATCATGCACACGCACATTTATCACCATTACCATCATCATCATTCATGTAACAGCTGAGTAAACTGCAATCTTGCGCAGCAATGGTTTGCCGGAGCCTCTGGTGTTGCACTCTGCAGCAGCTTCCTAAGCTTATCTGCTCACGATCGCACTTGTCCCATAACGGTTGTTCTCGCACACCGTGAGCCTGGACGATGCTGGTGAGGGCGAGCGGCAAATGGCAAAGGTAATTGCAAGGGCTTCGGCACATACGAGGAACGACAGTCAACGACAGCCACAAACATCCCTGCCGCCTCCACCTAGCCACACTGAACCTTACCTACCCTCTGAAACCCTCAGAATCCCCACCAACATACTGCCAGCCAGGCCTCCCTAACATGGGGTTAGTAACGTTCATGCACACACTCTCTCATTACTGCATCGTTTTCAATAGCGTTCATCACATTGGTAGCTGCAATTCAATGCGCGTCATGTGGCCATCAGCACAAGCCATTGCAGTCTTTGCTCGCGGGCTGCAACATGCGCCTGCGAACATATCACAACGGCGAGACGGGTGGTCTTGGGATGGTGAGCCACATCCCTGTGACCCCGTCTACCTGATGCAGTGAGCTGGTTGTGCACAAGTGGAATGTCTGGCAAACACCCAACGCGATGCCTGCCGGGCGTGCAGGGCACCTCATTGAGTGACATGTTCACCAGGCAGGTTCAAGGCCACGGCATGCAACAACCCACCATGCCCGCTCCCCCTCCACCCATCAATGCAGGAGCCCACCTCATTGAGCCTGCCCACCCCCTCCCAGCCCTCCCCCTCGCCCCCTCCCCAAGCCCACCCCCTCCTAGCCCACCCCTCCCAGCCCACCCCTCCCAGAGCACCACTGTGAGGCGGCAGTTGCGCGTGGTAGCCAAGTACTTGAAGAGCAAGACCCTTGGTGAGGCTGGGTTGGGTTGTGCTGGGCTGGGCCGGGCCCAACCGCACCCGCCAATTGCCTCCAAATCCGGATTCGAGTGCTGCTCGTCACGTCAATGCCACACTGGGATGCACCAATGCACCAAGGCACACCCATGACGTGTTGCCGTGCAGCCATGTCATCGTATCATGTACAGGCTGAGCTATACTGGGCAACATGTAACTTGGCTTTTAGATGTACAGTATTGAACTTAATGAGCAACAGGGATGCCTCACACTTTCACACTGTGTTCATGTTAGCTAGGTATCGAAATGTGTGACAACATGTAAAAACCTCAGTTGGGGGACCACTCCTGGCAGGCAACTGCAAGGTGGGCACTAGGGTAGAGCAAGTTGTGGTGGTTTGCCCTCCTGCCCGCCTGCCCTGCTGCCCGCCTGCCCTGCTGCCCTGCTGCCCTGCTGCCCGCCTGCCCCAATATGGCTTGCCACCACGCACCTGAACAGCCAGTGCAAACTGCACTGCTGACTGTGCCGTGTCTAAGGCAATGGTGTAGGAGTCGCCCTCATACGCGCTCTCATACCTGGGCAACCAGTCCCGCAGCATTGGCCCGCAGCGTTGCGTAATACGTAACGATCGGAACCAAAAGCTTGTTTTCTAGGCCTGTTTTTCCGTTACCAAACTCAAAATGATTTTTGGCATCAGAAAATGCTGCGATATTTGTTTTTCGTAACCAGTCAGGACCAGCTGCGTAACCAGCCATGTGATGGTTCTGGACCCATTCGTGACCAGCATCAGCTTGGCTGTTTGAAAAAAAAAACCTGGTGCACTCTCATACCTAGGCAAAGCAGCCAGCCCCGCAGAACCGCACCCTTGCAACCCTAGTGGTGTGCTAATTGTCAACAGTTGGGGTGCATGCGCTCGGTCATACGGGTGACAGGCCAGCGAGCTCAACTCAATCATAAGCTGTTGTCATGAGGGTGCTGCAAGTTGGATCTACTCACACAAAATGATAGAGAGCGACTCACAATTTGGACACTGAGTTTGATGCTTCCCCAAGCACGGCTTACTGGCTAGACAGCGTGATATTTGGCACTGTGAATGCCGGCACAGCACCAGGGATCGGTTTCCTATTGATTGTGGGCTTGGAGACTCGATACTTGTACTCGATACTTGTACATGGAGTATAGCCAAGTCCGCATGCCCATGACACATCACTCAATGCGCCCACACCATAATTGTGTCAGTTCTGGATACGGTACTCCCAGCACCAGCAGTTCACATGAATGGGGTATGAGGTGATCACTATTGCGTGGCAAGGCTAATATGGGCAAAGGGCAAGGCCTGCTGCACTGGTTGCAGGCTACGAACCGTAATGCTAAGCTCCGCCTTATTTCGCACCCAAGTCAGCATCCCTGAGGCAAGGCCCAAGCCCCTCCCCCCTCAGCAAGGCCACACATGTCCAGGGTCACAAGGCTGCCGACAAGGGTTAGTGCTATTAGACCTCTGAGGAAGAAAAGCTCACCACTCAGCAAGCAGGCAGGCAAGCTCCCCCTGAGGCTCCCAAGTGTATATCGCAGTGAGGGAGGTATGCAGGTGCATGCCTTGGCACACTAGCACCACAAACCTACTTTGTCAAGGTCAGCAGAGCAGGCACACTGTCTCACGCTGTTCAACCTGAATCGCTAACGTTGGCCTCTGGGCTGCTGAGGTAAGTGCCCGGATCGCTAGGACGCTTTCTTAGAGTGATGGGAGTAGAGGAAACCTATTGTCCCAGCTGCAGCCACCTCCCCTGCCATCGGACCCCCCCGCTACTGGCACCAGTGCCCAGGACCAGGACCCTGCGGGGCCGCCACAGGATCCCCGCCCCATGTCCCCCCTGTTGCTGTGCCCCCTAGCCTGAGGCACGCCCATCATCAGAAGCTGGGCACTCGCAGGTTCGAGACGGAGCGAGACGTGAAGGTGAGGGGTGGGGTGGAGGTAGGCGCCGGCACCAGGCTGCTACCTGTGTCATTGAAGGTCACATGCTTCAAGGACATCAAGCCCTGCAGTTGCCAGCCAGCACAAGTCACGCGGCGTGGGTGAACACCCAGCCAGGCAAGGGTGTCTGTGGGTTGGCCCGGAGAAGGCTGGCTGGCTGGTACACAGCAAGTCAACAAGGCGGTCAGGCCAGCAGGAGAGGTGGCTGACCGGCTGGCGGTTAGGCAGACAAGTGCCCCTGTTCTGCAGCTCAGTGAGGGATGTTGGCTCAGCAATCAGGGCTGGCTACAGGCTGCGGTCAGGCAGGCAAGTGCCCCTATGCTGCAGCCCAAGGAGTCAGGCCTGTGGGCACAGCGCACCTGGATGCCCTTGAGCTGGTGCTGGCCCACATCCACCGCGATGATCTGATCTGGCACTGCGCGGGCGGTCCAGGAGTAGCCCAGCCCTGATGGTGGTGCTGGTGCAGGGGTGTGCTGCTGGTATGTGGGCGATGGGGTGCCACCCCCCTCCACCAGGACCTTGTGCAGGTTGATGCCCGGCTGCGCCTGCTGCCAGGCTGCGTCAGAGACCCACACCTGAGGAGGTAGGGCAGGCAGGGCCTGGCAGGATGGGGCAGTGCTGTTGTGTTCATCGCATTTGCCAGGAAGTGGGCCACGCAGCATGCCATTGAGGTAGAGGTGGGCTGTCAATGCTGGATGGTTGCATGGTGCTGAGCCCAATAATGGCATGTTGATCACTCCCTGGATGGAGCATGAAGTGGGACTGTGGCTCTGCGCCAGGTTCTGACTGTGACTGTGACTCTGACTCCGGAGCCGGAGTCACAGTCTGCCTTGGAGCCAGAGCCTGAGCCTGAGCCTGAGAGAGCCTGGCCTGTCCCGCCCTGCCCTGACCTGGCCTGCCCTGGCCTGCCCCGCCCCGCCCTGACCTGACCTGGCGGGGCCTGGCCTGGCCTGGCCTGGCCTGGCCTGGCCTGGCCTGGCCTGGCCTGGCCTGGCCTGCCCCGCCCTGACCCGACCTAGCCTTACCAGACCTGGGGAGGTCCCAGGTGGAAAACAGGCTTCCAATACAGCGCGCACCCAGCGCCTACCTGACCAGTGGTGGCCAGCGCACTGATGCGTGCAGCTCGGTTCATCACCTGGCCAGCAGCAGCACATGGCAGGACATGGCCACGGTGCAGGCTACAGGCCACCACGCTGTGAGCTGGAAAGGTGTCATCATGTGAGTGTTTGCTGTAGCATGAGGTACCCTGGCAGGCAGAGTTCCAATGTCCACAGCACTACGTGCACCTCTTGCTACTGACATGCACCTGGGCTAGGCACAACAAAGGCCCCTGTGAGCCGCTGGCCACACCACAACTGTGACTCTGCCCTATGGCTAGGAGGCAGTGCACACCACGAGGGGTGCATAGACATCCTTGAGCTCCTGGCTGTGCTGGCTGTGCTGTTGGTGCTGGCTGTGCTGCATGTTCCTTGTTGTGCTTGCCCACCCCTCGCGCAACCGCACCTTGCCGCGGAATTCCATGCGTGCGCTGAGGCTGCTCACGCTGCTCTTCACGCTGCCCACGTCGATCCCACACTGGGATGCACCAAGGCACACCCATGACTCAGTGTTGCCATGCAGACATGCCAGTTCATGAGGCTACAGGCTGAGCTGCACTGGGCAACCAATGACATTTTGCAAACAATCATCAGCTGCAGGGGAGGAACAGCGAACAACCAGCATGGGCAACTGGGGTCACCGGCCCTCAGCATATGCAAAGCGCGCTGGCCCAATAGCATGGAGCTGGTTGTATTGTGTGCGGTTAGGTCCGAGATGCAGGTGCCAGGGGGCGCTTTCTGCAGGGAGGGGCATGCTTTGGGTCATGTGCATTGGGGGTCACCTCCATGTCAATCACTCTGATAAAATGAGTCCTAAAGGCTGAGGACGTCAAGCGCCGCCGCCTGCTGGGAAGAAGCAGGCTTTGTTGCAAGACAGCCAGGGCCCAGCACTCCCCCACCAGCCCTGGCAATTGAGCCTACCCAGCCCACCGAGGGCAAAGGCAAAGCCAAGGGCAAGGCTGCCATAGCCAAGCCAGGACAACAACCAAGCAGGTGGCTGGACAGGGACTGCAGTGCAGCGCTGAACATGCAGCACATTGGGGAGAGCCTGAGCTGACAGCCAAGGGCAAGGAGTACCCTGAGCTGGTATACAAGCGGCTGCAAGACCGGCCACCCAAGGCCCAGCAGCAGCAGCAGCAGCAGCCTGTGGCACAGTAGTGTGTGTCCCCATATGAGCTGTCATGAGCTTACAATCAGTGCATGTTTGCCATGCCAACTCCAGGCTGTAGCCCTGTCACAGGGGTCAGGCAATAGTGTAGGTGGGAGGCTCTCATGCCATGTGCATGGGAACACGACTCCACCCAGACAAACACTACCCCTAATGAGGGGACCTGCTTCTGTCTCTGCAGGCTGATGAGGGAGGTGCTGGGGTCTGGATCTGTCATCCGAGTCTGTTACCAGGGTGCAGTACAAACACTCCAAAGGTATGTATATGGTATTGGTATACAACATCACCCGCACAGTCGTGGGATCACTACTAGCTACTAATTGCAAGTACTAACTACTAATTACTAATTGCAACCAAGGCAAAACAAGCTATTGTGGTGTATGTGTATGCAGTAGGTCTGCCTCAGCAGTGGAGGGTGCCAGAGGGTCCAGAGGGGTCGAGGTTCCACAGGAGGGGTGCAGGGTTGAGTGAGGTGAGGGTATGACAGGTATAAAGCAGTAAAAGGTGGAATGAGTGATGGAGTGAGGTGTCAAGGGTAATGGGAAGGAGAGAAAGAAATGATGGAGGGCCATCCTCAGAGCAGAAGTGGGGCAGGAGCTACAGTAAGGTGGCAGCGGCATGTTTGGATGTAGGTGCATGAAAGGGATAGGACAGGGTGCCATGATTTTGGCTAGAAGGTGGGTAGAACAAGCCACAGGTGTGACCTACAGGCAAAGGGTGAAAGAAAGCGAAGGGTGAGGGGTGAAGGTGGGTCCCAACACACCTTCAAGCGCAGGCCGCGCATGAGCACCAGGAGCTGTGTCTGAACCGCTCCCACTGAGCGACTCTGCGACTCTGCGACTGAGCGCGTCAGCTTAGCCAGCTGGTGACTGCCTTGGGGACCTCTCTTGCGGTTGGCAGGCTGGGTGGCCTGCGGGGCAGGGCCTCGAGCAGCAGTGGAGGTGGCAGCAGCAGCTGCAGAGGCAATGGGAGTGGTGAAAGGAATGCTGCGTGACTGTGGGTGGGGTGGGAGACCGCCTTGGCCTGGCCTGGTTTAGCCTGGGTCAGAATGTGTCCAGGGTAGGGCATGGCGCATGGCATGACGCACATTGGGAAGTGGCCTCCCTGGAACACTGACATGCTCCTCCTGTATTACAGCATGATGTGGGATGTGGAGGGGGGTTACGTTTTCATGCTGTCCACGCTCCCGCAGTGCCTGGTGGTGCCCGACATTGAGATGCTTCTGATCATGGTCCGTGAAAGTGAGCCGTGAAATCTCTAAGTTGCCTGGAGCAGTCGCAGTCTTATCACAGCGCATCATTTAGTGTGCTGTCAATGAGTGCTGTGAATGATTTCTACACCGCTTGCGTCAGCTCAGCAGTAAATGTTCAGCAAGGGCACCAAGGGCACAGGCCAGGCCAAGGGCCAGGCTGTCTAACCTGGAACCGCCCAAGGCACAGCAGCAGTAGCCTGCTGTTGCACACTAGGCAAGTGGGTAGATCATGCTTGCTGTCATGGGTAATGTGTACGAACCAGCAACCGAGCTTGGTGTTTAAGACTGCCTATTCGCCATGTATGCCAAGGGCAAGGCTACTAAAGCCAAGCCAGCACCACAGCCAGGCAGTTGGGTAGACTGGGACTGCAATGCTGCACTGAACTTGCAGCGCATAGGGAAGAGCAAGTGGCGCCTACCAATGGCCTGGCCTACCTGAGCTGCAAGCCTAGGGATCCCATCACTCAGGCAGTGCATCAGTACTCATTGCCCGCTGGGCAATGGAAGCGCAGCCGGTGTCAGTGCTGCTGGTGTGTCAGTGCAGGGGTGTCAGATCTGGTGTCACTTGCTGCAGACAGGGCAGCGCACCACTGGGATGTTCATGGCCACCTGCTCCCCCAATTCATGCGCCAGCAGCTCTTCGGGCCAGTCTGCTGCAAGACATGACCGCATAAGGCTCAGCGCCCACCTGCACACCTCAACAGTGGAAACCATGCAGCTGTACCGCATGCATGGTGGCTCAGCGCAGCAGCTAGAGGAGGTCGATGCGGTGACCCCACTACGCTTTAGAGCAAGTTATTCTGCTCAGCATTGCGCCGGGGATTTGGCCCTTGCAGCCTCGAAGCTCGCCGGCCTAGCTGACTGGTATGCCTTAGAAGCCTGTGGCTGCCACGCGCCAGCAGGTGTAGCCAACAACTGAGAAGGGTGAGCCCATCGGAAGACCTCGTGGCTGATGGTTTCGTGGTGCAAATGTGCCGTGATAGTAATCATATGATACGTTTGGGGGGGACTGGTGGGAGGGTAGCAAGGGCATGCAGGGTAGCAAGGGTAGCAAGGTCATTTGTTTTGTTTGCGGGGTCCGCAAATGCTAAGGTATAGTACGTTACATGCAACAATAGAAGCAGCAGCGCTGATTGACACCCACGTAGTGAGGCCCTGGCCAGACCTCTTGAAACGCACCTGATGGCGCAGCTGGGCCTGAGCGCGGCCACCAGCAGCAGCCCCTCCGTCACCTCCACGAGGTATCCAGCGGTGTCAGAGCAGGCCAGTAGGCTGCGGCCCAGGTCGAAGTACACGCGCAGCGCCTTGCGGCACACTCGGGCGTCCCAGGCCATCAGCGTTGCTGTCCCCACCTGCAGCCGGGCAGGTGGCGTTGCGCGCTGCTTGTTTGTGGCCACCAGACCAGGCCACCAGACCAGACCAGGAAGCCCCCAGCAGGGCAGATGGACCACTGCCTGCTGCGCCCAGCCTGGAGCCAGCAGCGTGACCAGCCGGTGCGGGGCATGATGTGGTGCCCAGTAATGGCCTCCTGCATCCTGCCACAGCCCCCATGCAGCCTGGAGCCTCACAGACAGCAGCCTCAGAGCCAGGGCCCAGCACTCCCCCACCAGCCAAGCGCAGCAAGCGCACCAAGACTGAGCAGGTAGCTGAGCCTACCCAGCCCACCAAGGGCAAAGGCAAGGGCAAGGCTGCTGAAGCCAAGCCAGCAACACAGCCGGGCAGGGTGGCTGGACAAGGACTGCAATGCAGCGCTGCACATGCAACGCATTGGGGAGAGCAGGTGGCGCCCGCTGGAGCTGTGCTGGTGGCGAGACCAGGCAGCTCTGCCAGCCAAGGGCAAGGAGTACCCTGAGCTGGGGTACAAGTGGCTACGAGAGCAGCCACCCAAGGCCCAGCAGCAGCAACAGCCTGTGGCACAGTAGTGTGGTTCTTCTCACAATTAGTGCATGTTCGCATGCCAACTCTAGGCTATAGCCATGTCACAGGGGTCAGGCATTAGTGTAGTTGGGAGGCTCTCATGCCATGTGCATGGCTACACAACTCCACACAGGCAAAACACCACCCCTAGTGAGGGGACCTGCTTCTGCCTCTGTAGGCTGATGATGGAGGTGCTGGGGTCTGAATGTGTCATCTGAGTCTGTAACCAGGGTGCAGTACAAAAACTCCAGGTGGAGCGGGTGGAGGTGGCATGTGGAGGTGGTCTGCTGTTGGCTACACACCAGCGCACTATTTCTGGCTCCAGCACACACCAATACTTCTCCATCCACAGGCTATGGACGTGTGGCAATGATGCACCTAGTTATTCCTGCTCAAGGGACAGGGCATGGTGCACTCACCACATTCATGAACGTGATGGTGGCTTGCTCGCAAGGCGCAGCCAGGCAGCCGCTGACGGTCTCTGTCACTGACCTGCACAGCATTGTGGCTGAGGGCTGGAGAAACAACAATAACATAGAATACCACTCATTACAACGAACAAAACAAGACAATAAAGAGAATACTCTGGTGAAACCCAGTACCGTACTCTCCCGATCGATTCCCTATCCCGAATCGTTTTTTGTCCTTCGGGAAACCGGGAAAGAGTAAACAATGTATTTTTTGGGTCCTTCGGGAAGTATGTAAACAATTAGTTGACCTTGACGAAAGTGCTAGCAATGGGCCAATATGTGGTCCGGGGCATCAGTGCCGCCGACGCATCTGATAAGCGGCACGGAGCGATCGTCAAGCGGCAGTGGTTAAGAAGCGACTACCTAATAGTGCTCGCAAGCTGTCTAACTTTGGGCCTTCTCCTGGCCACAACCCTGCCGCTCACCCTGCCTAACACACCTCCTGCTCTCGCATGCACCGGCAAGGCGCATGAGACTGGTTGCAACCTGCTAAGATTCAGCCCATCCGGCAAGGGGGAGGCAAGCCAGAATGGGGCAAAGGCTAGGGCTGTGGGCCAGGCTAGGGCGGCAAGCAGGGTGGCTGCTTTGCCCCGGGCAAGGTCGAGGGAGGTGGGTCAGGCTAGGGCAAAGGCTGGGGTCACAGGACAGACAAGGGTGGCAACCAGGCTGGCAACCATGTGGAGGGGGGAGGCATCACATCATACATCATAACACATCACAAGGGCAGCCGGCCAAGGCGGGGTGCCTGCGCCAAAGCAGTAGCATGGGTGGCTGCAGGAGCACGCAAGTTTGAATGCTTCGAGGCAGATATGCCGCCACTGCCAGCAGCGGCAGGAGGACCACGGCTTCATGAGCGAGGTTTAGTGCCCCATGTGACATGGTCAGGTGATAAGGCCACTAGACAGAGAGACCACGACCAAAAGTTGACCAATGTCGATCATATGATTTTGATGCGAGATTAATGGGGTGGGATACTTGATTATTTCTATGCACGAAGACGTTCTCAAAAATGACTTTGGACGACCTTTGGCCATCGGGGAACTTGAAACAAAGAAAAATATGGCTCGGGAATAATATTTTAATTATAGTTTCCGAGGCTTCGGGAATCGATCGGGAGAGTACGGTATGCAGATAGGGAATACTTTCCGCCTGAGGAGGGCCTGCTCCCCCCACCTACCATGCAGGAATGCAGGAATCAGCACCACCACCAGCACCCTCACCACCTGCCTACAACTACTGAATGCATACAGGCTCTATTGGCACTTGACGGAACTGGCTCTGCTTGCTGCTGCTCACCATCATTGCCAGTAGCAGCATAGCAGCTGGTTGTCCCATCCCATCCCATCTGATCCCATCCCCTCCCCTCCCCTCCCCTCCCCTCCCCTCCCCTCCCCTCCCCTCCCCTCCCCTCCCCTCCCCTCCCCTCCCCTCCCCTCCCCTCCCACCCCACCCCACCCCACCCCACCCCACCCCACCCCTCCCCTCCCCTCCCCTCCCCTCCCCTCCCCTCCCCTCCCCTCCCCTCCCCTCCCCTCCCCTCCCCTCCCCTCCCCTCCCCTCCCCTCCCCTCCCCTCCCCTCCCCTCCCCTCCCCTCCCCTCCCCTCCCCTCCCCTCCCCTCCCCTCCCCTCCCCTCCCCTCCCCTCCCCTCCCCTCCCCTCCCCTCCCCTCCCCTCCCCTCCCCTCCCCTCCCCTCCCCTCCCCTCCCCTCCCCTCCCCTCCCCTCCCCTCCCCTCCCCTCCCTCCCCTCCCCTCCCCTCCCCTCCCCTCCCCTCCCCTCCCCTCCCCTCCCCTCCCCTCCCCTCCCCTCCCCTCCCCTCCCCTCCCCTCCCTCCCAACCCCGCACCTCACTGGCCCCAGGAAGGCAATCCGCAGGATGAGGCTGCGCGAGAAGCAGTTGAATATGTCCTCAGGCGCCTTGCCCTCCTTCAAAACGTGCTGCCCGGCATGCATCACCACCAGGTCCTCGCGCAGGGCCAGCGACCCCAGCTGCAGCATGAGCACACACGGTGATGTGCTTCCAGCCGGGTGGCGCATGTGCCCTGTGGCATAGATGGTATTGATTGCTGTTGCTGCCACCACTGTGCGATGCTGACCCTGATGCAAGTGGTGGTGTGGTGGTGGCATGGAGGGGGATGGTGATGGTGGTAGTGGAGGGCAATGGTCACCAATGCAAAGAAGGTGGCAGTACTGCTGGCAGTAGACCTGTGCTGTGGTTGTTCTAGTGGTGGTGGTGCTCTTGCTGATTGTAATGGGGTTGGTGGCAGAGAGAGAGGGAGGCAAAGGTGAGAGAGAGAGATATGTCAGTCCCCAGGGATCAAACAGGGGCAGGCCCTAGCCCAAGCCAGACTCTGGAACACGTCCATGTGAATGAAACAGCCATGCAGCACTTGCCTCAGCAAAGGTGGCCTCGCTGATGAGCACCTGGCCACCCTGCGCACAGTCTTGCACAGCTTTGGCAGCTGCCAGGATGGCGCCAGAGTAGCGCTGGCGGCCGGTGCCGGCATCACGGGCCACATCGCTGGGGTCGTGCACGCCTGTGTGCATCCCCATGCGCACTCTACGGCCAGCAGGGCAGCAGCATGCCTCCACCAGCAGCTATCCCAGCTGCAGTGCCTGGTCAGGCAGCTCCCTTGGAATAGGGTAGCTGGGCAACAGGTGAGGGTAAGGAAGGGGTGCGGGGTGAGGCTGCTCCCCTGCCCTGATCTCACCTTAGGCCCCTGAAGAGCAGCAGGCTGCCCGCAGTCCCACTAGGAACCACAGCTGTTGAGCGCAGCAGGTGCTGGTGCAGGGTCAGTGGCGCAGCATCACAAAAGGCACCGTGGTCAGACTCAGAGACGCCATTGCTCCCAGGCCAGCCTTTGAGCAGGGCCGAGGGCTGCATGCTCCAGGCAGCTGGGGATGTGCCATCGTACTGCCATCTACTGTTGCTGGTTAGGAAAGCTTCAGCTGCGGAGAAGAGGTCTGCCTCATCAAGTGTGGTGTTGGTTGATGCGCTGAGGTAGTTGGAGGTGCACGCATCTCCAGCCTGTCCTGCCTGGCCTGATGGCACTGTGAATGGCCCTGAGAGCCCACAGCCTGTCGAGGGTGCAGACACCATGGCTGGCTTCAGGGTTGCAGGGCTCACAAGGGCTGTGGGTGAGGCATACAGGGTGTGCTGGGCTGCCTGGTTGGGCAAGGCTGTAGCAGAAGAGGGCTGCTGGGGCTCATTCCTTGGCCCTAGCTCCAGGCTTTGGGTGCTGCGATTAAAATACATGTCTTGGGAAGGCCTCAGCCGGCGCAGGTAGGAAGTCACGGTGGGTTGCTCAGGTCTGCTGGCAAGGCTTAGCCTCATGGCCAGGGGCATGCTTGCAAACGTGGATGAGCCAGCAGCTAGTGCAGCGGGATGGAAGGCTGGAAGCTGGGAGGAGGCTGCTGCGGGCAGCACGATGAAGGGCCGGCACAACTCCGCCTGCACATTGCCAGGCGTGACGCGCCCACAGCACCAGCAGCCAGTCGAGGAGGGGTTGAAGGTGTTGGGTCATGCAGTGCCCAGTTGAGCCAATGTGGCGATGATGATGTTGACAATGGTTGGCTGTAGCATTAAAGCAGCCTGACTGGCAAAGGGATAACTAAACCCTACAATGCTCGACTCGTAGAAAGAGTTAGCGGCTGGGTGCTGGGTGTCGCTTGTGTCACAGCCATAGGCAGTTTGAGTGGCGGCCCTGGCTCCCAGTCCACTCATCAAGAGCTACCCCACGGACACTGCTAGCCCCCACCACGCTGGGGCAGTGCTCACCTGTTCCAGCAGCTGCAACGGCCAGTCCACGGTCAGCAGTGCCTTCTGTGCATCAGCAAGGCAGCACAGCCCCCCGTTCGTGCCCTCACTCCTCTGCTTGTATATCTCTAGGAGTGAGCAGTGCATGGGATCACTGCTCCATGCAGGTGCCCATGGAACGTCTATACCACCTAGAGATCCTCTTCCTCAGTGGGCACACTTGCAAGCTTGCACTACACCCTTGTCATCGCTTGCTCGCCTACCTGCCCGCCTGCTTCTTAATCAATGGTGCTGCTTTTCTTTGTGGCTTTGTACATGTGCGCAAAACATATAACTTTGTTGGGGAGGGGTCGATAACGCAATGCTGATTGACACCCATGTGCACACAAATCCAATACAAGCTCAGTGAGCACACCGTGAAAATGAAAATTCATGAGGACCTAGCTGCGCAATGACTCTGAAGAAGCAAAAGGGCACTGCCAAGCAAACCCAGTGCCCGGCAAGACGCCTGCGATACCAAGATTTGTCATGGTGCGCTCCACTCCAATTGTGTGAGCGCTGCGCTGTGTGAGCAGACATCGCTGCTGTTAATGCCATCGAAAGTTCTCGTTCGCCACAAGGCAAGCAACGAGAGAAGTGGAGGGAGCAGTGGAAATTGATCAGTAGTGATGTGGCACAGTAGTGTGTGTCTCCATATGAGCTGTCATCAGCTTACAATGCGTGCATGTTTGCCATGCCAACTCTGGGCTATAGCCCTGTCACAGCGGTCAGGCAATAGTGTAGGTGGAAGGCCGCCATGCCATGTGGGGGAGGTGCTGGCTGTGCAATACTAGTAGGCAGGGCGACAACAACACCATCAGCACAGGAGTAGGTGCCCAGCATGATGCTAGTAAAAAGGCGATATCACAGAACTAGAACAACACCCATGATGCTGCGGTGGGATGGAGCCCAGTGCCACGACATGCTGAAGACTTGCTATCCTGCTGCCCGCCTGCCATGCTATCTTGCTGCCCGCCAGTCCTGCTGCCCGCCTGCCTTGCTGTCCGCCTGCCCCGCTTTCCGCCTACCACAGTACACTGCGCCCCAGTACGGCTTGCCACCACGCACCTGAACAGCCAGTGCAAACTGCACTGCTGACTGCGCTGTGTGAAAGGCAATGGTGTAGGAGTCGCCCTCATACGCGCTCTCATACCTGGGCAAGGCAGCCAGTCCCGCAGCATTGGCACCCTTGCAACCTGGTTGTGGTGTGCGTGCTGTCCACGGATTGGTTGATGTGCTTGATCTTATCGGTGATAGGCTGTTGTTGTGAGGGTGCTGCTGGGAGGATTATAAATGGCTGCAATCTGGTTTAGACCATATTCATATACTTTGAGTGTGGGGCGGAGCATTGCCAGCCCTCTCCAACAAGAGACGCTGGCCTCTGCCGGACCCTGAACCTGACTGGAGGGGCCTATGAGGCTGCCTCACCCTTTCCAAACTGCTGCCTGTGACGTCATCACTGCATTGTGCAGTGCCAGGGCAGTGTCCATAATCTCCGCGCTAAACTGTTCCCTGCACAGCATCAGCGGCCAGCAGCACATTTGTAGAAACACGGTGAGGAGCGCAGCTGGGAATTGGGCATGGGTGGTCGGTACTTAGATTTAAGAAAACCCTCACCACAGCTTGGTGCTGTCCTGGATGTCCGTCACAATCAGCGTGGTGTGCGGTCCAGCAAGGGGCGGCAGCAGCTTGCCCAGCATAGACTTGTGCTGAGCTGCTCGCAGCTTGGCCACCAGCAGCAGGCCCAGCACAAGCAGCAGCATGCACCCCAGCCCGAGGCCTATGCCAAGGCCCAAGGCTTCCTTCATATGCTCAATCTCAAGCTCCCAAGCAACCTCTTTCAGGGGCGTAGAGGGAGCGAAGTTGATGAGCCGCCTGCGCACAAAGAGGACCCACTGAGAAGAACTGGCCCAAGCAACAGGCTGGTGGGAATCATGGGGTAATCAAACAGGTCTGCAGTCAAGCAGGTCTGCAGGCAAACAGGTCTGCAGGCAAAGGGGGCTGAGTGTGGAACTACACTGGGTGACCCTGACAGCAGTATATATCTTGGTTTAAGCACCTGATGCACACCATCCCAGAGCAGTACAAGGGCACACAGGGCAGTACAGGGTAGTACCATGGCAATGCAAGGGCAGCACCAGGTGGGGGCACACCATGGGAGGCAGGTATGGGAGGCCCTGCTCATGACCATACGAGGTATGGTCAGGGCGCTGGGTGCTTGGCAGCACGAGGGCAGTAGCACCCACCAGTATGAGGTGCGCAGGCTGTCCAGGGTGTATCCAGGCTGACTGTCAGGAGCCCAGGCGGCTTGCAGGGCCTGCGCCACAAGCTCTGGCCTCTGACCCGCGGTCAGATTGACGGTGGCATTGACCAGGGAGGCCAACACATGTGCACTGCAGCGCGAGCCAGCGGCCTGGTGGGGGAGGTGCTGGGGTCAGGCAGCTGTGCGGGAGGGCAGGGGGGCCTGCAATGTGATCCTGACACCTGACAGGGCCCTCCATGATGGACAGGGCTGCCCAAACCATGACTAGCTGTGCAGCCCAACCCAGGGCAAACACAGCCATATCAGCAATCACCCTGCACAGCCATCTGCTCATGCCCAGGATTAGAGCTGGGTAAAATGGGCACCATAGCTGGGTAAGGTGGACACCATAGCTGGGTAAGGTGGACACCATGGCACCCTAGCTTACTTCCCCAGGCCGCATGATGGTGCATGATGGTGCTGGTGGGGTCCAGGTGTTGCAGCTGCCGGGACAGCTGCGAGTGGGAGATCAGGCTAGCAAGATCAGCGCATGTTGCGGAGTAGCTGTGAAGGGAAGGGCAGGCAGGTTAGGGAAGCTATCTAGCAGCTTCCTATTTGCCACAGGTTAAGCAACACGAGAAGCAGAGGGAGCAGCGGAAAACTGAGCAGCGCCTGGCAGGTGGCTTGACAGGGACTGCACTGCAGCGCTGAACATGCAGCACATTGGGGAGAGCAGGTGGCGCCCACTGGAGCTGTGCTGGTGGCCAGACCTGCCTGAGCTGATAACCAAGGGCAAGGAGTAACCTAAGCTGGGGTACAAGCAGCTGCGAGACCGGCCACCCAAGGCCCAGCAGCAGCAGCAGCCTGTGGCACAGTAGTGTGTGTCCCCCTTTGAGCTGTCATGAGCTTATAATCAGTGCATGTTTGCCATGTCAACTCTAGGCTATAGCCCTGTCACAGGGGTCAGGTTATAGTGTAGGTGGAAGCTCCATGCCATTTGCATGAGACCATAACTGCTCAGACAAAACACCACCTCTGAGGAGGGGACCTGCTTCTGCCTCTGCGGGCTGATCAGGAAGGTGCTGGCTGGGTCAGGCCAGTGTTTTCAAGACAGTTGCAGGCAAACCCCAACTGAAGGAGCAGAAGATGGCAGTCATTGAGGGAGGCAGGAAGTACAGCACATGCATGAGGGCAGGAGGCAGTGGAACCGACAATGGCTGCCAAGGCAATGCGGGCTCCTGATGAGGGTGCTGATGCCTGTTGAGTACATGGGCTACAAGAAACTGCCAAACCATCCGCCCAAGGCCCAGGAGCGTGTTGTATCAGCTTACACAAGAGCGTATTTGTCTTGTCAGCGTCTTTTGTGCCTCTCCAATGGGGTTCAGTGGTACAGTCAGGCATTCAGATAACAGCCTGCCTTGTGGGGCCGAGTTGCTAACTTGTGGAGCCGAGTGCTGCACCCACGTTGACAGTCGTAGGTGCGACCCCACATTGCCATTGTCATTCTGGAACCGAATGGTTGCCAGCAGCCCTTCAATGTCCTGCAACGAGGCACATCATCATGGGCAAGAGCGCAACAATGAAACCCCATAAAGCTCAATGGCTGGGCAGTGCTGCTCCCAGGAGCAGGGCATCCTAAATAAACCTGACACAAAACCAGTCTGGCTGGGTTTGAACTTGTGACCCAGCCATCAGATGCAAGAGGTGTGCAGGCTAGGTGGCTGAATGAGCCGCTGACCCAGCCTGTCAACCCACCTGGGGGTGGTAGCCAGCAGCCTCCCAGGTACTGACTTGGGGACACATCCAACTGGCTGGAGCGCATGGGAACAAAGAAGGATGAGGGTTGGAGGTTTTGCTGGGCCTGTGGCAGGCAGTGTGGGCTCACCTTGCCAACATGGAGATGCATGGCCTTGGGAAGTGGATGCCATGGGCACCCAACAGGGGGCTATGCTAACATTCTAACAAAGTTTAGGGGTGACATGCAAGGCATGGTTCAGTACAAGTGGTTGTGCTCCTGCAACTGACAACTGTCTAGGCTTGCCATGTCATTATAAACACCATGCAGGCAGCATGCTGTGCGCAGTTCTGGACCTGGGCCTATGCAAGAAGATGAACACGAGGAAAGGCGTAGGGAGGGGTGGAAGGCTAGGGGAGGGCTATGCAGTAGGACGTTGTTACCTGTACACTTGGGGCCATGGTGTAGGCCATGAACTGGTACACCGCCTGCAGGTCCTGGCTGCTCAGCCCCTTGCGAGCGGCCAGCAGGTACCCCAAGGGCCCTGTGTAGGGTGCCTGAGGTAGCAGCCCCAGGATGCAGCCGCACGGGCAGCAGCAGCATGAGCAAACATGATCATTGTCAGCAGCATCTACTGAACTGATGCGCTGGCTGCAGACTGGTAGCCCCTATTGCACACCTATAGGTGTAGGCCATGAACTGGTACACCTATCGCTGGTGTAGGCCATGAACTGGTACACCTATCGCATGCATGCATGCTTGCCATCTCCATGGGCGCCTGCCGCATCTGTGCAGATATCAGGCAGCAGGTGGTCAGTCTGTGCATCTTACCCTGTTGATGTAGCGGGTAGAGTTGGCCGGCCCGGCCACTGCTTGAGCATAAGGGCAGAGCTGAGGGGTGCAGGGCTGCATGGTGTTGGTGGCGCGGTCCAGTACTTGCTCACTGCCCGGCAGGGGCAGCGACCCCACGTTGCCCGCAAAGGGTGAGGTGCGGAGGGCCATCAGCTGCAGGGGAGGAAGAGAGGGCGAGGGGAGTACCCAGGGCCAACATGGCATGCGTCAAGTGACTTAACCCGCTATGGTTCTCAGCGAACAACCAGCATGGGCAACAGGCGCTGGGGTCATTGGCCCTCGGCATATGCAAAGCATGCTGGCCTATAGCTGTTGGTGCCATCGCAGGTGCTTATTTGCCACAAAGCGCAAGCAACACGAGAAGCAGAGGGAGCAGTGGGAAAATGAGCAGCGCCAGGTAAGGGGCCTATCCTGCATACATTGTGTTTCAGCCTCAATCAAGCTCTGACTGTGCTAATCATGCTGGGCTGCAGGTGATCAAAGCTTGGGGGCGCTGTGCTGTGGGTCTGCAACAAGACAAAGCGGAAGCTCATGGTGCACCTCCAGCAGAGGGTGCACCTTCACTCCCAGCTTCGTGTTATTGCCTCCCTTTTTGTTCATCGCATCTTCCTCAGCTGCCTGCTTGGCCACCCCACGCAGGCTTACACCAGCGCCACCACACCTCCAGCAAAGCAGGTTCCCATGGCACCTGATGCAGCCCATCTACCCCTGTGTGCCCTTGCCCACCCTTGCTTTCATGCCATCATGCCCATTCAGAGCAACTTGTCAAGCTGTACACCAAGGCAGCCAGGCTGGAGCGGGTTGGAGGCGCAGCTTTTGATCAAGGAATACCCTGAGCTGGGGTACAAGCGGCTGCAAGATTGGCGACTCAAGTCCCAGCAGCAGCAACAGCCTGTGGCACAGTAGTGTGTGTCTCCATATGAGCTGTCATCAGCTCACAATTCGTGCATGTTTGCCATGTCAACTCCAGGCTATAGCCCTGTCACAGGGGTCAGGCAATAGTGTAGGTGGAAGCTCCATGCCATGTGCATGGGAACATAACTCTACACAGAAAAACACCACCCCTAGTGAGGGACCTGCTTCTGCCTCTGCGGGCTGATGATGGAGGTGCTGGGGTCTGAATGTGTCATTTGAGTCTGTTACCAGGGTGCAGTGCAAACACTCCGAAGGCAATGACTGCGTCGACAGTGACTGCTGAGACATTGCAGGCTCAAAGCATATCATCGCGCCTGACAAGTGTTTGATGGCAGTTTAGGGAAGGGACAGGGACAAACATGATTAGAGGGGAGCTTTCGTGCAGCTCCAAGCAGCCTGCCCTGGAACGGAGTCCTTTGCTCTGCAGCTTGAGAGCAAGGCCAAGGGGCAGTCAAATCAGTGTTGGGAGTTGGTCATGCAGCTGGTCATGTAGTTGATCATGCAGCTGGTCAGATTGTCACCAGTCAGAGGTTTGGTTGAGTTGGTGGTGAATCAAGCGAGGTAATGAAGATTGGGAGGTGGTGGCGGGTAGACTAATGCACATGTTAGGGACCGCTAGTAGAGCCCTGACCTGCCCTGGGCAAGGCCTCCAAGTTTCTCCCATGCAGCATGACTAACCCACACAACAGGCAGCACTGTCAACGCCCCTCGTGCATGTTCATCATGTCAACAAAGCTCATGTTTGGGCGACACTAACTTTGTTCATTCGGATTACTAGGATCCTTCTATATATAAACCCCAGGGCCAGATTGCCTCACTGACCCTTGAAGGTGTTGGCGCACCTTTGCTTTGAATGCCAGCTCAATGGTAAGGGCGCACGGCCCTTGGAGCAAGGCTGGTGTCGACTGCAAAGCAGGGCACATAGCAGTTGCTGCAAGCGGCTAGTGCTCCTTGACTCTGCCTCATCAGAGCTCACATGGCGCCTATTGATGCTGCGAGTTGTGCATATGAATGCATGGGTCATGAGTCTGGGCCACGCAGCTGTCAGGGGGGCCCCTGGATGATGGTAGGCAGAAATGGTAGGCAGACAGCATCACACAGGGTCAACTTGCCGGCAGCATGCCTGCTCATGCACCAGGGCGAGTAGGTCCTGCCTGAAAAGAGGACTCGATCTTATCTTGCGATGCAGGAACCTGAAGATAACCAGCTACTGCAACCCCAACCACTGCCCCTGGCCCAGGCCCTGCGCTCACCAAGGATTTCTTATGGTACCGGATGAGGCGCTGCCACAAGCTGAGGGCACGGATCATGGCACTGCTGTTGGCCAGGGGTGTCATTGTCGCAGGGTCGTACACCATGCCCTGGGACGCGCCCTTGTACTGCACCCCGCTGCCGAACACGTCACCCAGATCAAAGGCTGTACAGGGGCAGGCACACGTCCCTTTCCAGCCACAGCAGCAAAGTTGGTGGTACCCGTGCATCGATGCAGGAGGTGCCATAACACATTGAGTTGGCTGGTGTGTATGTGTTGCAGCAATGCTGGCAGGCAATTGCTGTGGGACACTGAGGATGACGACAATGATGGCGGCAGCAGGATAGCAGGCCCAAACTCATGTGCCAGGCACACAGCAGTGCAGCTGAAGCTGAAATGGGGTTGTGTACAGGGTATTGTTCTCTAAGCTCAAGCCACAGCCTCATGTGTTGCCCAACCTTCAGCAAAGCCACTGGATGAGCATAACCCCCACAGCCTTTGTGTTTGGTTGGTGGCGGCATCCCAGTAGGGTGTGCCATTGACCCTGGTGGCAAACTCCAGCAGCTCTTCATATGTGTGGGGGAGTGATACATTGAGGCGGGCCACCACATCCCGCCGGTACAGCATACTGCAGGTAAGGAGAGCGTGGCATTCCCAGCCTGCTGACTGAGACACACCAGTCAGGAGCAGCGGAGGCAGTTGCAGCACAGTCTTATTCAGACCAGGCAGGCAGGCAGGCAGGCAGGCAGGCAGGCAGGCAGGCAGGCAGGCAGGCAGGCAGGCAGGCAGGCAGGCAGGCAGGCAGGCAGGTGCGCTGCAGCTGCTGCCCTGCTGCTGCTACTGCTGCCCTGCTGCTGCTACAGCTGCCCTGCTGCTGCTGCTGCTGTTAGTTTTGGTGGGGTGCCCAGTGGTCTGTCCCGGGAAAGTGCCATCTTCGTGGGGTTGGCAGTCATCAAGGGTGCGACCGAGGATGCTTCAATATGATTGTAGCGGAGTGAGATTACCCACAGGCCGACATGTTGTTCCTTGTTGAATGAGTTTTGTTGGTCTGATTCAGACCATGCTTGGGAGTTGATCATGCAGCTGGTGATTGTCACCAGTCAGAGGTTTTAGGGGCCTATAAAGGAGGTGTAAGCGGAATACAAGGTCATGTTGTTTGGTAAACTCAATTGTAATGGATGGTCAAGTCTAAGATAATGCAGCCATACACACCGAGGCGCAACAGAGGTGTGCATGGCCGTGAAGACAAGGACGTGTCCATTGATTTTGCATTATGACCGCGATTGAGGCGGATATCTGGTATATCTGGCCATGCTTGTGCAAGTGTGCAATGTGGGGTCCCCAACCTCATCCTCATTTCCACAGTCCTACATGACTACGCCTATGTGAGAATGTCTGCATCGTCGCGGACTTGTACATTTACTTCTAGTTATGTACTTAGCGTGCCAGTTAATCACTATAGATCTGAGGTGTATGCAAAGTACAGGATCATGTAAGATCGCATAACCCGGGTAAGATCGCATAACCCAGTATATATAGCAGTGTGGCAGCGTTGAAGCACCCCCATGGAGCTATGCCAAGGTGGCGTGCGCAGGCAACCTTAGTGTGGTTGATGCGGAGACAAGTGGATATACACGCCTTACAGCAGCCTATGGACCTCACAGTGGCCCAGCTTACTCACACAGGAACTTGTGGGACGAATGGCATGCCCAACACCTCTCCACCAAAGTTTGAGTTTATCTTGCGATGCAGGAACCTGCAAAGTGAGGTCATTAATAGCAGCACCAGCACCTGGTGGTCCATCAGCTGGTGGAGCTGGTGTGCTGGGCAACAGTGAGGTGGTGGGCATCCATGCAGTGTGACAGCAATGCTGATGTTGCTGCCAATGGTGACTCACTGCACATCCTCCCATTGCAGAGTGTTGTCAGCCGTCACCAAGGCTGTCAGGTCTTGAAGGGCACCCATGGACGCCAATGTGACAAAGTTCACCGGGTCCAACCTGTGGCAGTCAGAACAACAACACCTTTGTTACCTCTCGTCACGATGCCGCTGCCTGTCACCACACACTGAGCCCAAGAGAAGCCAGTGTGACAAAGTAGAACGACACACGCACCCTCACATTTGCCCCTTACCCAGGTGTTGGTTGTAAGACCTTCAACTTGCTTTGGCACTCTCTGACCCTACCCTAGCATTGCAAGTGTAGGGGAATGCATGGTCACCTGGCACAGATGCACGACTGCAGGTGCTACACCTCTAACGGTGCACCACCTGGCACCTGGCAGGGTACAAGAGTTAAGAGCTGCCAAGATGGTGCATTGAGTCATGAAAGCCCTATGTCGCTTGGAAGGGTCACAGACGTCTCAAAGCACAGCACCTAGCGGCGCAATGACTCTGAAGAAGCGGAAGGGCATAGCCAAGCAAAACCAGCACTTGGCAAAACGCTCGTGACACCAAGATTTGTCATGGTGCGGTCCGCTCCAAATGTGTCAGCTCCAGGCTATGTGAGTAGACATCGCTGCTGTTGGTGCCATCATAGGTTCTTATTTGCCACAAGGCAAGCAACAAGAGAAGCAGAGGGAGCAGTGGAAATCTGAGCAGTGCCAGGTAAGGAGCCTATCCCGCATACATTGTGTTATAGCCTAACTCAAGCTCTGACTGTGCTAATCATGCTGGGCTGCAGGTGATCAAAGCGCTTGGGGGCGCTGTGCTGTGGGGCTGCAAGAAGACAAAGCGGAAGCTCATGGTGCACCTCCAGCAGAGGGTGCACCTTCACTCCCAGCTTCGTGTTATTGCCTCCCCTTTTGTTCATCGCATCTTCCTCAGCTGCCTGCTTGGCCACCCCACGCAGGCTTACACCAGCTGTGCGGCCCCCGGGTCAGCTCAGCAGTGAATGGGCAGCAGCCCTGTGAGAGCCAGCTACACCAGTGCAGGGCCACCAGGCATGCAGGCTGGAAGCCCCTAGCAGGGCAGGTGCACCACCGCCTAGTGCGCCCAGCCTGGAGCCAGCAGCGTGACTAGCAGGTGTGGGGCATGATGTGGTGCCCAGTAATGGCCTCCTGCATCCTGCCACAGCCCCCATGCAGCCAGCAGCCTTGAAGCCAGGGCCCAGTACTCCCCCTCAAGCCAAGTGCAACAAGCGCACCAAGGCTGAGCAGGTAGCTGAGCCTACCCAGCCCACCAAGGGCAAAAGCAAGGCCAAGGGCAAGGCTGCTGAAGCCAAGCCAGCAACACAGCCGGGCAGGGTGGCTGGACAGGGACTGCAATGCAGCGCTGCACATGCAACGCATTGGGGAGAGCAGGTGGCGCCCGCTGGAGCTGTGCTGGTGGCCAGGCCAGGCAGCTCTGCCAGCCAAGGGCAAGGAGTACCCTGAGCTGGGGTACAAGCGGCTGCGAGAGCAGCCACCCAAGGCCCAGCAGCAATAAGAGTCTATGCCTTTTGAAAGCTGTTTCTGGTGACTGGTAGCATGTGGCCATCAATAGGGGGTCAGGCAACAGAACAGGGGGTAGGCATTTCATGCCTTGCAACATTTCTGTGGACACTCTCCCAGGACCTCGTCTTAGGAGATCTGACTATAGGGCGCTCACAAGAGCATGTCAAACGTCCTGGTGCCCTGCTCCGCCTGGAAAATAACCTGCAGGAGCAGGAGCAGGGCATCCTATGTAACCCTGGCCTTGATGTAGCGGCTACTAGGAGCTCATGAGATGACAATGTGCACTGGGTTTAGAGATTATATGCGCATCACACCTGACCCATGGTGGGCCCATGCGCATGGCGTGCAGGATGGGGCAGGCATGCATGGTAGGCAGCAGCTGATTGCCAAAACAGTGGGTTGCCTTCCAGTTGGCTGAGAGGCCAGGAGCCAGCTGATAGTGTTCGACCGGACAAGAGCACCCTACCCTGCTGCCACTGTGCTGACCTCTTTTATCATATCTGCTTGGTTTGCAAAAATAGTGATGGCGACAAGGATGCCAGTGACATTGTAGAAGCTTGCGCTCGATTGCTCCAAGATTGCAGCAATAGGCAGTCGGTCTCTCCAGATGTACAACCGATACGTCTGCATCACGGTCATGACAGTGGACAACACTCTTACCAATCGAAGTCTCGGGCACACAGAACAAGCATTGTCGCTCACCCAACCAGCTTCGTGCCATTCAAGAGCAGATTTGCTAAGTATTGAGATGCATGCACCCACCCTTAGTGGAACAAATGAGGTGTTGCCAATGCAGCTTAGGAAGTTGCTGCCCCAAGATTGGGCTAGCAGCTGGGCTTGGGTCACGTTCAACACCTCCTGATTAGCCCGCAATTGCAGCCAGTCACTGCGCAGGTGGTGGGCAGAAGCCAATCATTATTGTGCGCGTGGTAAAATGGCCAGGCACTTTGCTTTCACTATGCGCTTACCTAATGCTTTTCTGCTGCAAAGACACGCAGTCCATCCTCGGCTCTGGGCACAGGCTGGCGGCGTCGTTCGAAGGCGGCGCCTGGCTATGTGCTAGTTGTAGGTTACAAAGCAAGGAAAAAGAAAGCAATGCGGATAGAAAGGGTGCTCTGGTTTGACGTAACACTGTGCCAGCTCTCTGTAATGATGACATTGATGCCTGTCGTACAGTACGAGTTAGGAATGGACACGCCGTCGTGACTTGCATGTTCATGTGCATGATCAAATGCCGAAGACGTATTACTGGGTCATCAAGACAGCTCCAGTTGAATGTGACCAAAGGAGGGGACCATAGGTTGTGACAAATCATAGTGCAGGGCTACTCAGTGTTGACAATCACCAAGACATCAGCATCGGCGCAGCTGGACGGCATGTGTAAGCACCGTGGTCCACGGTCCGTGGACCAAAGGACATGTCTTAATGGTGATGTCTGATATCGCTTTAGCGACACAACCAAGCAGCCCTTCCAGCCAGAGTGAGCAGCAAGACCTGTTGGCCCATACCAGCAATAGCCCACCTCCCACCCCTTCCCACCCACTTGCCAACGTGGTGGCCTTGTGTGGCGTCATGTCCCTCCTAGAGCCTGGACACATGCTTCATGCCCATGTTGCAAATGGGCAAGGCCAAGCAGCTGTACCAGGCTGGCAGTTCTGACGCATGCTGGCAAGCCTACTCCTCCAGAGTTAGCCCAGAAGGCAGCAAGTAACAGGTTGAAAGGCACAACCATAGTTTACTCACAAGGGGTAATTTGGCTGTGTGAAATAGAGCTCCCACACACATGAATACTTTGCGTAGGAATCGTTGCCTGAGTCAGGCGTTCCCAACTACCTGAAAACCACCCCCCTGTGATACGAAGCCCGTATCTCAGGCCCTGACCCCTGTACGTATCTCAGGCCCTGACCCCTGTTACAAAGCTATAGCCTAAAGTTAAGCGCTGCTGCAAGCTACAGGTGAGCCCAGTCTCGTGCTCCTGGCGTTAAAACAACAAATAAGTGACAGTGAGCAGCTGGTACTTTATCCGCAGTATCTTGTGCCGGCATAGCCTTCAGCGCTAGATGCCCCGTTTGCCAGGAGACGCACAGCGCTACACTACAGCCAATGCATCAAGTGCTGCCACGATCGGTGCACAGTTAGAGGAGGTCTTGCAATGCAATGACGAATATAAAGTCCATGCTGGGACCGGCTCAGAGAAAGCCTCGGGATGCCGTCACGCACCATCGCGAACCCACTGGTCTACTGACTACCAACTGAACTTAATCAGACTTGATTGCACCAAAAATGGCATGTACGAAAGCCCAAGACGAGGTGAACCCGACCATGCCCATGGCAAAGTAGGTGCTGGTGACCGCGATGGTCATGTAGCAAACATAGATGAGCACAGGGAGGAAGCCGTCCAAGGTGGCCAGCGTGGACAACAGAAAACCCAGCGCATAAATGGCAAAGTAGATCGCCACACTCCCTCCCCGGCGGAACGAGCTCCACCTGCAGCAGCAAGCCACCAGAACTTGGTGCCATGTGGTGCTCAATACACGGCACTGGAGTGGGCATCCATGCTAAGGCACCGTGAGGCCTGGCATGCCTGCATCAAGCGAGCCTGTACTGGGTAGTGCCATTTCATGTGCTGCAGCAATCCCTGGCCATAAGCAATTGGACCGCGCATCAGCAATTGCCCTGAAATGAAGCTAGGTGCAGAAGCATGTGTTGGCATCATAGAGCATGGCATGCATCCTCAATGTGTGACTGGCTGTGTGCCCAGATTAGGCTGTTGCAGCAGAGTCTCTAGGCGGCTGCCATGCAGTTGTGTTTATAGCGATAGTGATACTCATAAGCAGGTAGGGGGCCAGCCTGTCTTATCTTCCCGCTGGCACAACTGTGCTGCGTTGACACAAGTGGGTGTCGGTGTGGTTGAGGCACATACATGAGCGTGGATACGGGTGGCTTGGGGCGTATGTGTGCATGGGTGGGTGTGGAGGTCAGCCATGCGTGTGGGTGGGTGTAGAGGCCAGCGGCCCACTGACCACCACTGGTAGTCCTCTGCACACAGCTGGACGTAGGTGCACAGCACTGAGATCTCTGCGTTGATCACCAGGGTCAGGGCGCCGATGAGGAAAACAAAGCCAAAGAGGTAGTAGAAGTAGCCCAGCCAGAGGGACGTCATTGCAAAGTACAGCTCGATGAACATGGTGCCAAATGGCAGGATGCCGGCGGCAAAAAGGAGGAGGGTAGGGTGGGCTGCCAGGGGAGGGGGCGGCACGTGGCGGGGGATCTGGTTGGTCTTGACTGGGTTGTCGCGGATGGGCAGTCGCAGGGCCAGGTAGCCGCCTACGAAGGTGAGTGGGATGGAGACCAGGAACCACACGGCCACGATGCCAAAGTACATGCCCACTGGCACGGCCCCCAGGGAGCCTGCGGCCACACACCACCAGGGGCGCGTCTCTGCTTTGCAGGCACAGCAAGCTGGCGTTGACACAGCTGGGCTGGGTGGGGTTGGTGGTGATGGTGGTGATGGTGATGATGATGATGATGAGAACAACAGATGATGCCGATGGTGATGACAACGAGGGTGGTGGTGGTGGTGGTGGTGGTGATGATGGCCGAGATGGTCAGTATGGTGGTGACGAGGACATGGAGGGTACCCCAGCCATGCCGCGCATGGGACCTTCTTGACAAGCACCTGATGACTCCACTAGCTTCCCATCTCTCATGATTGCCTAGCACAGCCGTCAGCCCCACCATACAGTACAGCATCACACTAAATTACATGTCACACTCCCACGCCATGCCGCACTGTTCAATCACGCTGACTTGCATGTGTCCTCATCACATCAGCTGCCCATAGCATTAGATGTTGCAATGGCACCCTTCACCCCTCACTTGCCTGTACTGTGGATTGCCAGGTTCAGCAGCGTGAAGATGCCCATGATGATGCCTGGGTAGTACACCGCCACCATGCCACACACACTGTGCCAGCCATTGTAGGAGCGCTCCATGGCGCCCCAGCAGTAGACTGCCGCTGCACCGGCCAGCAGGGCCAGCAGGACGTACAGCACCATGGTGGTGGTGAGCAGGGCGCCTCGTGCAGCAGGGGACAGGAAGCCAAGCGAGGCCAGCAGCATGCTGACTGCGCTGGTGGCCAGGATTTGAACCCCAGATCCAACCTGCGGCCGAAGGGGGGTCAGAGGGGGTGTAAGGAAGGTGTGAGGCGGGTGTGAGGTAGGTGCAAGGCAGATGTGAGGGAGGTGTGAGGGAGGTGTGAAGGGGGTGCAAGGAAGGTGTGAGGGAGGTGTTGCTGGGTGACTGCTGTCACTTCACAAACATAACAATGAGGGGCCCATAGCTGACTAGTTTCTGCGTGGTGGCTGGCGTGCTCGCCTACAGGCTCAAGCAGCAGGCAGAGTGTGAGATGCGGAATGGGTCCAGCAAGAGAAAGCCTGACCCTGACTACAGGGGGAAAGGTAGGCAAGGCGGGTGCTAGTCATGCAGTGGCACCTGAACCTTCCTGCCCTGCTTGCCAGCAGGTGCTACGCAGCCAGGCGTGGCCAATGCACCATGGCGTGCAATGCCCTCTAATGAGAGACAATTTGGGCAGAGATCTGCTGGCACCCTTGCAGGGTCCAATCCCACTATGCTACCACTAGACTCAAACTTGTCAAGTAGTTGCTGGGTGGCAGACACACCTGCACAGCCAGGGTCTTGCTCTTCAGTGGCGCCCGGAACACATCGCCAGTGACCAGCTTCCAGCCGGACTCCTCGCGGGCGTCCATGTTGCCGCCCTCAATCACCAGCTGCTCGTACTTGGCCAGGTCACGGCGCACGGTACGCACCAAGATGAGGGCCACAATCACGGCCATGACCAGCACCACCAGCAGGCTGGTGGCGATGCTGAACCAGTGGACCTGCAGGAGGGAGGGCGCCTCACATTCAGGCTGGCTGCACCGCCTGTACTCAACCAACTTGGGGTAAACAGACTCTACCAACTTCATTTTGTTAAACCCTTGATCAAGCCACCCTCCTGTCTATCAATTTAAAACCTGCAACATGGCAGTTGCTGGTGTCCAAGCTACGTGCGTGGCAGCTGAGGCGGTCGGCGCAGCCAAGGCAACCAAGCCAGCTAAGGCAACCAAGGCAGCCAAGGCAAGCAAGCCAGCCAAGGCAACCAAGCCAGCCAAGGCAACCAAGCCAGCTGAGAGCAGCCAGGCTAAGCAGCCAGAACAGAACAAAGCAGTCAGGGCAGGGTGAGTGTAGCCACCCACCTTGCCCCCCGGCATGCGGAGGTAGGCGTCCCAGCGTGACGTCCACTTGATCCTACTGTCCAGCCAGTAGACGTCATATGAGTACACGATGCGCGCGCCCTCCACCACCTCCTGGGGGGCCACGTGGCTGTCATCCCCAAGCCCACAGATGATGTCCTCCAGCGGCTCTCCCGCCTTGCGGGCAATGCTGCACGGTGACACCTCGAACCCAACCACCATGTAATAAGGTTCATCCGCCCCAGGCTGTGCGGTGGGCGTGCCGTCGTCGCCGCCTGCTGCTGCGGCTGGAGTGTCCTGCAGACGCCTCCGCTGGGCCAGGTGGCTGCGGGGGAGCGTGTCCAGCTGTGCCTGGAGGCTTGCAGGGGAGGAGCTGGAGGCGGAGTGGAGGAGGGATGAGAGCTTACGAGCGCGGCGGGTGTCGATGCCATCCATCAGGCTTGGGTGCGCCTGGGCGGCGGTGTATTCGCCGTGGGTCATGTACACCAGGATGTTGAACACCAGGTGGTTGTTGATGTAGTACTTGCCGCCCTCCTTGTAACCCAGCTCAAAGCCAGGCCGTACGTACTCCTGGTCCTGTGCCACAGCAGGTAAGGACGGCTCAAGGTCAGGTCAACTCTACAAGTCAGACAATCAGATGAGGTGGTGCGAGGAGCGACAGGTCACCCCATTCGCTAGGGTGTAGGGTTAGCCTTGTGTTATCTGGGCTTACACAACCAACCATACATATGTCAGTGTTGGTGCGAGGAGCAGCTGGCTGTCCTACCCCATCCTCTGGGGAAGGCTGGCCTGATGAGTTGTGCCGCTTCAATGGCGGGTTGCTGGGGTGCTAGCCAGTGGCAAGGGGCTCGATACAAGCAGCTGCCATGTGCGCCAGTATGCGACTTGGCCTCGTAGAAGAGGCAGTGGTGGGTGGCCTTGGTGCCTGGCAAAGGTTCCCTTGTGTTGGGGGTGCAGTGCAAGCAGCAGACATGTTGAGATGTGGTGTGTGTCTTGTCTTGTGCAATCAGTCAGCTTGGCCCGCAGTCAGCCTTGCTCTGTGGCAGCCTCTGTGGCACTAGCCGCACCTCATCCAGCAGGTCGTACACAGTGACGGGCAGGTTGTCTAGCGCCATGTTGATGCGGTAGTGCTTGTCGATCTTCTGCTTCAAGACCTGCATGCTTTGTTGCAAGGAGTGGTGTTGCCTGCATGCCTGTTGCACCTTGGAATCTCATGAAAGCCAATTGAGCGTGGCAGTGGCTGTGGCTCAAAAGCACGCTTGAGCAGACGCTGGAGCTGTATTTGGTCAATGTGGGTGCGCTGCCAGCATCACTCCAATCGCTGTCTGCTGTGCACCCCGTGTGTACCCAGTGCATGATATGTCCATATGCGACCCAGCCGAGCCAAATAGCCAGCTGTACCCCTGAGGCCCCTCCTGCACTACTGCCCCTGAGGCCCCTCCCCTGCCCTGGTGCCCAGCCTTCTGTTCGGTCCAGGCGGTTTGCTAGACCAGGACCTGTCCATGAGGTGTCCCTTCTGCTCAGGTTCAGGCTGCCTGCCGGGTTGGTGAGGAGATTGCTGGTGTGGGCTCTCACCTTCACGTCTCTTGCTGTCAGGGGAGGTGCGGCATCAGAGGGTTTGCAAGCCAGCAGCCCCGTTTGCTTGACCTGCACACAGTGACTCCAGCCAGTGCCCTGTATGCTCACTATGTTGCTGCTGCTGTCCCACCAGCAACGTAATCTCGCTAGGGGTGGTGATTTGTCAGCGTGGAGCTATGTTCCCTTGCACATGGCATGGGCACCTTCCACCTTGGGGGGTGCTGGGGGGGTGGCTCTTGCGCCCTATGGTGCCCTTTGGAGGTGCCCTTTGGAAGTGCCCTTTGGAGGTGCCCTTTGGAGGTGCCCTTTGGAAGTGCCCTTTGGAGGTGCGAGAGTGAGTGACATCGCCTCCTGGTTACAAGTCGGTGTGAGCAGGAGCTAGCAGATATGAGCCTAGTGGCGCAATGCCTCCGAGGAAGCGGCCCAGTAGCGCGGAGCCAGAGCTGCATCCGACTGAAAGCCCACAAAAACGAGGTTTGTCGTATTCGCAGTGTGGTCTGCTGCAACTGTGCTGTGCGGTGAGCTCCGTGCTGCTCACATCGTTGCTGTTCATGCCAGCGCAGGTCCTAGCACCCCTCCAGGCAAACAACGCGTGGAGCGAAGGGCTGAATGGAAGACCCGGCGACGACAGGTACGCACCCGCCCCCGCCTTGTATGCCCCCGCACTGTTTGTGTCCCCGCATTGTGTCTTGGCCTGTCAATGTTGCCTGTCAAAGTGCGGATTGTGCTTGGCCGCAGGTCATCAAGGTCACGGGTGGCGCTGTGCTGCGCGGGTGCAAGAAAACCCGACGCAAGCTGAAGGCACATTTCCAGCTGCGGGCCGAGATCCATTCTCAGCTCCGCGTAACCGCCTCCCTTTTTGTGTTGCGGATCTTTCTAACTTGCTTGGTGGGCTACCCCACCCCCGGGTACCGCAGCGCCCCTATCCCTCCAGCCGTGCAGCCTCCCCGTGCACAGGATGCTGCCCCCTTACCCCCACTCCCCCTGGGTGTCCCTGCCCAGCCAGCAGCCATGGGCATGGACTAGGATCCTGAGCCTGAGGCTGAGGCTGAGGCTGAGCCAGAGCGAGAGCCTGCCCCAGCACCACCCACGCTGCGGCCACCCAGTGCCCTCCTTGCTGCCCGCCACCCCCCACCAGCAGCACCCACTGGGCCACCCATGCCACTTGCCAGCGAAGATCCCGTGATGCTGCAGAAGCTGCAGGTGTTTTGTGAGTACTTTGCCAACTCCAACAAGCTGACGCCCAACAACCAGCTGCAGCGCTGCCCTGGGCGCCCAAAGCAGAAGCTCCACTTCATCCTCAAGCCTGCCTTTGACGACCCCAGCTACCAGGAGCTCCTGGCCAAGCTGCAGCAGCTGGGCAGCACCAACCTGACTGGTGACCACAACACCGTCAGCCGTCACTCCATGCAGCTAGCTGTCGCCATGCAGCAGGACTACTCCAACCCAGGCAAGAGGTGGCCTCTGGACCTGGGCCTTGACATAGACCTGACCTGACCCTTATCATGACATGACCTGACCTGACCATGACCAAGACCTGACCTGACCATGACCTGACCTGAGCTGACCTAAACCTGACCCGACCTGCCTGCAGAGCGCATTGTCAAGCTGTACGCCAAGGCTGCGAGGGCCAGGCTGGAGTGGTGAGGAGGCGTTGCTCTTCATCAAGCTGACGTGTGGGTACAGCCTCAACTCTGACAGCCCAGAGCAGCAGTCCTCAGACCTGGACAAGGCACATGTCAAGGACCTGAAGGAGGAGGCTGCCAAGCAGCGGAGACTGTTGGCCCTGGAGGAGGGAGACTCCTTGCAGGACACCATACCCCTGCCCTGCCGCATGCGCCATGCGGTGCATGTGTGCAGATGCCTGGAGCAGTAGCAGCAGCCACCCACCCCACCCGTGCCAGGCAAGCCAAAGCATGGCGGGCATAGGGTGGGGCCCCGGGTCCTGACCTGCCCACCCCCCTTCACCCTCACCCCCTTGGCCAGGGTGGGGGTGCACTTCATCAAGATGGACAGCAGGGTGCTCCTCGGGGTGTGCCAGCAGCTGGGGCTGACGAGGGAGACAGAGGATAAGTTTACCGCAGAGCCCGCCCGTACCCAGCATTGGAACAGGTGGTTCAGCACAGGGAAGCTGGCCAACCAGGGGTTTGAGTTCGAGAGGACAGTAGAGACAGATGGCGACAGTGTGTGTGTGCACTACACCCGCCCCCTCCCAACCCCTCCTGCGCCACCCTCAGCAGCAGGCCCCTCCAACACCAACAGCAGCCCAGTGGCAGCTGAACAAACGCAGGGTCGCCAGGCCTGCAGGCTGGAAGCCCCCAGCAGGGCAGGTGCACCACCGCCTACTGCGCCCAGCCTGGAGCCAGCAGCGTGACCAGCCGGTGCGGGGCATGATGTGGTGCCCTGTAGTGGCCCCCCGCAAGCCCCCACAGGCCCCACGCAGCAGTCGGAAAGCCCCACAGCCAGCAGCCTCAGAGCCTGGGCCCAGCACTCCCTTGCCAGCTAAGCGCAGCAAGCGCACCAAGGCTGAGCCGGCAGCTGAGCCCAACAAGGCCCAGGGCAAGGCAGCCAAAGCCAAGCCAGCACCACAGCCAGGCAGGTGGCTGGACAGGGACTGCAATGCGGCACTGAACATGCAGCGCGTTGGGGAGAGCAAGTGGCGGCCGCTGGAGCTGTGCTGGTGGCCAGAGCAGGGGAAGCTGCCAGCCAAGGGCAAGGAGTACCCTGGCCTGGGGTACAAGCGGGTGCGAGACAAGCCACCCACAGCCCAGCAGCAGCAGCCTGCTGTGGCACAGTACTGTGTGCCCCCCCCCCCCATTTGAGCTGTCATCACCTTTCAATTAGTGCATGTTTTGTCATGCCAACTCTACGTCATAGCCCTAACGGGTCAGGCAATGCTGTAGGTGGTAGGCGACCATGACCATGTGTATGCCATGTACAGGCCATGAGCATGCCATGCGATGGGAACTCCACACAGACAAAAAAACCGTTTTGTAGTGGTCCACAATAATTGTGTTCGACTGCAATGAAGGCTCAAGGTTGAGGGCCAAGGTGCTGTAGCACCAGAGATGGGTGTATGGGTGCATGGCTACAGGTATGGGTGCATGGCCCTACCCCATGACCACTGTCATGCCTGACATGGCAAGCTGCATGTGAGCGACAACAAGCACCAACTGCTGCCCGTGCCTTCATTGTGAAGTTGTAGGGTGAGTTTTTCAGACGTAGCCCCTGGAGGATTGTGCCGGGGTTTGCACTGTTCCCAACTTTGTGGACGCCTGCGGGAAGCAACAGTGGAGATGTGTGCCTGGGTCTTTAATACGTACATCACCTACCCTGCTGTTGCCTTGCTCCACGCAGCTGGATAGCCTGCACAGACCTTCTGGGGGTTTGCAAAATGGCAGGCTGTAATAGTCGTAGGGCAACTCCGTGTCAAACGACGTAAGGGAGTTGACGTGTGCTGCGCCGCAAACGCACGCACCCAAATGATCAGCATCTGCAACATGGGGGAAACACGTACCTTCTGCGCAACTCACCATTCAGCACGGCGCCAACACGGAACTCTTGCGGATATGTCCCGGGGACATAGTATGCGGATACGCATGCGATCGATGCCACCACCAGCGCCACAGCTGATTTGTGTTTAGCGTACACCATTGCTCCGCCTAGCTCAGCTATTGTGCGTCGATCCCATAAGATGCAGTACAGTAGCTGCAGGATGGACCAATTGACCAATTCGAATTGAGTCTGACGCATGGAACAAATGTTCAGTCCTGCTGCCACCACTGTCCTAATCGTGAGCGGGTAAGATGAGGCACAATATTGAGGCCGCCCGCTACAAGCCTAGCAGTAACACCAGGCATCATAGTGCGTGCTGGGTACTGGGTGCTGGGTACTGGGTGCTGGGTACTGGGTACTGGGTGCTGGGCATCATAGTGCGTGCTGGGTAAGTGCAAGGAGTAACCTGAGCCTGAGTGCCTGAGTGCAAGGAGTAATCTGAGGAGTAACCTGAGGGTCACGCGGTTGCGAGACCGGCCACCCATGTCCCAGCAGCAGGAGCAGCAGCAGCCTGTGGCACAGTAGTGTGTGTGCCCATTTCAGCTGTCATCAGCTCACAATCAATGCATGTTTGCCATGCAAACTCTAGGCTACAGCCCCTGTCACGGGGGTCAGACAATAGTGAAGGTAAAAGGCGCCCATGCCATGTGCAAGGGAACATAGCTCCACGCTGACAAATCATTACCCCTAGACAGAGGACCTGACTTGGGCTTTGTGGCATGTTAAGGGAGGTGCTGTGATCTTTGCATACAGCAGATAACGGGCTCACGGCTTGAACGGTGCAAGACATGTTCTTCAGATACATTTTCCCTAATCTACTTGAGACAGGTTGGTGCCTGTGGAGAAATTCCCTGGACTACTGGTAACATGGCTTTATTGGGTGCACCCTTGATGACTACAAACCCTGACCTTGGTGGCACGTCCCGTTCCTAATGACCACCGAGCATGTCACCGAAGCTAACAGCCGAATAATGCTTGGCTTAGCTTATGTACCTACTAGGCCCTATGGGTGGGATTGCGGGCATAGCCATCATTGCTCCACCGGTGAGAATGTACACCGCCACCCCGTTACCCGGCTTTGGTGCTGCCGGGACACCCGCTGCATCCCCTTCACCACCTGCAGGCAGACATGCCAGGTCATGGCAGCTCAGGCCATGTGACATGTCTGGTGTCACGTCATGTCAGATGTGGGGCAGGCCCTGCCACGCCAGTCTGCTCAGTGTGTATCTGGGAGGACGCCCTGGCCCCCACTAGCACCTATGCCTACTGTCCTCCTGTCACCGCTTCCTCCCCACACCTGAATGCCTGCCAGCTTGCATTTGCTCGGCTGATGCCTCGCATTAAAAGTCGTCCAGCTTCTTATGCACGCGTGACGTTGTGTAATGTGTGTTGAGGGCGTTGTTGCGATATGGCCCTAGGAAGAAGGTGGAGGTGAAGTGCATGGAGCCGCCAGCGTACACATCAGGCAGCTCCAGGGGGGTGGGTGCCCTCCGCCCTATGTCATGGGCTGTGGTGGAATAGAACGGGTGCTGCACCTTGGATTGGTTCCTGCAGCCAGTGGGCGAGCTGGATGGGCCCTCCGGGTTGGCATGAGTAAGTCCACACCTCCTGGCCTGCCCACAGTGGCTTTACACTGAGCAGTCTGCAGGCTCAGCCCACAACGCCTGCTGGTGCCTGATGCTGGGTGCTTTTGACACGATGACGCTGAGGTGATGGGAGGGGCATGCTAAGGGCGATGTGCATTGCATGCCACCTCCATGTTCAACACATGAAAATGAGCTGTGAGCACCCTAGATTGCTTGGAAAAGTCAGAGACGTCTCCAAGCATAACACCCAACGACGCAATGAATTGGAGGGAACGGAAAGGCACCGCCAAGCAAAACGCCCTGGCAGTATGCCCCACCCTGCTGACCCCTGCTTACTGCATGTTTTGTCATGCCAACTCTAAAGCACTTTAGCAGATATATCCTAAACACACAGACAACTATGCATACACTATACATATCTGTCTGGGTGTTAAGGTGTCTCTGCTAAAGTGCTATTTAAGTTTTTTTTTCAAAATTTTATACATCACAACGGTGACCTGCTTACCTGTGTGTGCTGAGTGTGTGGAAGCGCTGAGGCACACCCTCTGGCAGTTTGTTGCCCAGAAACGGCATATCCAGGGGCAGGCTGGTGCTGCTCTTGGCCTGGTGCGCTGCGGCCTGAGCGGCTAGCATGTCGTCCACAATGACGTCAAACCTGGAAGCAGGCAGGGTGTGGTACACCTAGAGGACTGAGGGTCACGGTGCCGGATGAGGGAGTGTGAGGCAGGACGCTTTGGTCAATTTGCATGCAGGCAGGTGCCTGGTAAATCCTAAAACGTCCAGCAGCCTGAACACAGGTGCTGAGCAGGAGAGTGGGGAGCACAGCCAGCGCCTAGCCAAGGTCCCTGCCAGGACAATGGCTGCGCTTCTTGCTTTTGTACTGGCTGAGGTTGCCGCGACAGTACAGGAAGCTTTCACCATGCAGGCAAGAAACACGTGCGTGTGCATGGGGCCTCTGGCACTGCACTGGCTTGGCGATGCGTGCCAGGGCTTGCCAGGGTGACCTGCAAGATGCCGAGCAGGAGAGTGCCACAGCCTGCCTGGGCATGAGAGCGGCGCACTGTAAGCTGTCTCCGCTGATGACTCCGCTGAGGTCTCAGCTGAGGTCTCCCCTGCAGGTCTCAACTGTCAGCAGCTAACCAGCAGCTAAGGACGCGTCAGCAAATGCAACGGCTGTCAAAGGACAGCGCACTGCGCATTGCTGCCCAGCACATAGCCCCGCACTTGTTGTCCAACACACCGTGCGCATTGCTGCCCCGCACATAGCCCCGCACTTGTTGTCCAATACACCCTGGTTGCCCCGCACTCTAAGCAAGCCCCGCACATCGCACACAGCCCCCACAAGTTGCCCTGGTTGCACTTGTTGCCCCGCACATTGCCCCGCACACTAAGCATACACCGTGGCCCTATGTGCTTGCAGGTATCGCCAAAAGCAGCAACGATTAATAAACTTGCAGCCACAATGGAGCTTCCTCGTGGAGAGTCCATCCCTACCCGAGCCCTGGAGCCATGGCACACTCTAGGGCTCTTAGCTAGTTCACTAGTGTTTACTAGTGCAACGGGCTGATATCATTTTAAGCGTTAAGCTGTTAGTTTTGATGATGTGCCCAGTGGTCAGGGGGTTTGCCCCAGGAACGTGCCATCGACTTGGGGTTTGTGTTCATCAAGGGTGCGACCGAGGATGCTACAACTTGATTGTAGTAGCTGAGTGAGATTACCCACAGCCCAACATGTTGTTCCTTGTTGAATGAGTTTTGTTGGCCTGGGCATGAGAGTGGGAGTTATCCAACTGCACACAGCAAAGGCTGGGAGATGGTGGAGTTCCCAGTCCGTGGCACACGCTGCCATGGCGTTGGCCTGAGACTGGTGCCCTAGCGGTACTCAACTGCTGTGCGTGCTTCAGGCTAGTCCAGGTGCATGCAGCAACATGTTGGTGCATGCAGGGTGATGACTATGGCCTGTCCACGTACACAGACACATGGTGATGTAGCTCTACAACTGCTCTGCTGCCAGGGCTGCAGTTCATGCAGCCGGAATATCGTTGAGCCCTTCACTTGCCTGTGCCCACGGCTGAACACAAGCAATTGAGAAGACATGGCATGGCTAGCGTGTCTCAACTTAGTGTGTGTGGTGCACCGTCATGTTCAGTACCCAGCCTGCTGGCCAAGTGCTTGACCATGTCATGCTGCACACAGCATCCTGTCCAGGCAGCAGCAATGGGCATTCGCACCACACAAGGACACCCACCGCAGCAGCCAGCGCTTCAGGGGCGACGCCTGCGCCAACAGCTGCTCCACGTCTGCATCGGTCTGAGGAATCACCCCTGGGGCCAGCACCACAGCAGGCAGGTGAGGCAGGGCGAGGGCATAGGTGTCAAGTGCGCACAGCCTGGGTGCCGCTGCCACTCTGAGCCTGAGCCTGAGCCTAAGCTCAACCCTAACCCTAAGCCTAACGTTTATAGGGACTGCTGCCCACTGCTTGTGTGTATGTGCTCATGGTCTGCATGCTGTCAGCCAGCTATTGGTTGGGGTCAGGGTCATTGCTTAGGGGGTGTGGGACCCCAACCCTTTACCCAACCCCAACTCCTGCCGTGTGGGGACAGGGTTAGGGTTAGGCGAGGGGTGACCCCAACCCTCAGCCTGACCCCACAGCTGGCAGGGCCCCTCACCCTAACCCTTACCCTAACCCCAGTGGGCTGTGCTGCGTGTGTCCATACTGCACAGGGCCTCACCACAGGCCTGGCCTCTCAAGGTGACCTCAGTCAGGGCCCTGGCTGCTGGCCCCTGCTTGGCCTCCTTGTGCTGCTCATCCTGCACCACACCACACCGCACCAGCGCCACCACACACCACAGGCCTTCCACATCAGTGCCACCACACACCACAGGCCTTGCGCTAGCGCACCAGGATGCAGGCCAAGCTGACTACAGAATAACTCGGAGCACTTGAGTCTGCTGGGGAGCTGGTGCTGCCGCATAGAACTCAGTCAGTCAGTCTGTTTCTCCTGGCTCCCAGTCACACAGTGTGACTGATCACTGGTACTTGTTGAGCAGGTGTCTAGCCTGGAAGCATCACCCACCCAGAACCGCCTGTAAGCCATCAGATGCCATCAAACCGAACTGCAGTCTGAGACAAACATCCCAGGCCAGGAGCACGATGCGCTTGGGCAGCGCACTGTCTCCGCAGCAGCCTCCGCTGAGGTCTCCTCTCTCAGAACCCATCCGTCAAGACCTAACTAGTAGCTAAGGACGTGTCCTCAAATGCAACGGCTGTCAAAGGACAGCGCACAGTGTGACAGCGGACAATATAAAAAGCTCCGTTTGCCACAGATTGCCATCTTACTTGGAGCAGGCGTGGCGGCCTGCTCTGATTACTGCTCGGGCCCCAAGCTGCCACCGCGGGTTAAGGTAAGCACCAGCAGCAGCCCCGCACTATAGCAGCAGCCCCGCACTATAGCAGCAGCCCCGCACTATAGCAGCAGCCCCGCACTATAGCAGCAGCCCCGCACTATAGCAGCAGCCCCGCAACCATTGCTTGTGCTTGTGTTCGCAGATCGACGCGCTAATTCGTGACCGCGCAGTAAACAATGGTACACGGCCCCGTAGAACACGGCCCCGCAAACGGCCAGGCACCTCTCTGAAAGGTAAGCCCCTTGCCCTTGTTGCCCCGCACACAGCCCCGCACTTGTTGTCCAACACACCGTGCGCATTGTTGCCCCGCACATAGCACTTGTTGCCCCGCACATAGCACTTGTTGCCACCGTGCGCATTGTTGCCCCGCACATAGCACTTGTTGCCCCGCACATAGCCCCGCACACTAAGCATATACCGTGGCCCTATGTGCTTGCAGGTATCGCCAAAAGCAGCAGCGATTAATAAACTTGTAGCCACAATGGAGCTTCCTAGTGGAGCAGTCCATCACTACCCGAGCCCTAGAGCCATGGCGCACTCTAGGGCTCTTAGCTAGTTCACTGGTGTTTGCTAGTGCAACGGGCTGATATCCTTTTAAGTTAATCCTGTTAGTTATGATGATGTGCCCAGTGGTCAGGGGGTTTGCCCCAGGAACGTGCCATCGACTTGGGGTTTGTGTTCATCAAGGGTGCGACCGAGGATGCTACAACGTGTTTGTAGTAGCTGAGTGAGATTATCCACAGGCCGACATGTTGTTCCTTGTTGAATGAGTTTTGTTGGCCTGATCACTGGTCACGGGAGTTGCAAGCACAGGAGTTGCAAGCACAGGAGTTGCAAGCACAGGAGGCCAAGCTTCATAGGTGGTGCTGCCAGGTGGCTTGAGGCGCACGCCTGTTTTTTACCTAGAGGGTGCTGCTTTGCTTTGTGGGTTTGTACATGTGCGCGCAACAACAATACAACCAACGTGCTGACTGGGCATGGTTTGGGCCATGCGCATTGAAGCATATGATAAGGTGCGCCAGGAGCTGCTAGTACAATGCCCAATGCCAAACACCGCCAAATGGTGGCTGTTTGCCCCCTAGCGGGTCAGGCAACAGGACAGCAGTTAGGCATCCACAGCCTTAGGGGCATTGCTGTGGATCTATGGATCTGTGCCAGGTGGATGGTAGCAGTTGGCTGGCTGACACCAGGGTGACAGAACAGGGGGCCGGCAGCTTCAGCCTTGGGAGCATCATGGTGGGCACTGTGGGTTCTTGGCCTTTTTTTGGTGGTGAAACCAGCGCCTGGACACTGGCCCCTGCATGCCTTGGCCGCTGCGCTTCACAAACTAATCCGCACAAGAAGTCTGCCTGATGCCTCCCCTGGCCCTTGGCAGTGAGAGGCGGCAGGGACCCATAGGCCACGCTCACTCGCATTGCCCTAGCCCTGACAGCGCTGCAACAATGCTGACAGTGTTTGCTAATGCCAACTTGCACGCCATGGAATGTGATGATGATACTGGTTTTGATGATGACGACACCAACACTGCTGCTGTTGCTGATGATGATGATGACTCACTTGCATGAACTGCAGGAAGTGGCTGGCATATTCCAGGCCACGAGCACTGATGCATTCACAGCACATGTCCACCTCCAGACAATACACAGGTTTGCCCTGCAAGCAAGCGGAGGCAGAGGCCCACAGCCACACAGCCGTTGAGGTGCCTCTGATAGCTAGGACCTGCTAAGCCACAGGAAGGAGGCCCACAGCCACACAGCCGTTGAGGTGCCTGCAGGTAGCTCTCAGTCAGCAAGTCCCCCCTGAGGTCATGGAAGCTGGGTGAGGTCATGAAAGGGGATGAGGACGGGGAGCCAGGGGCTACTGGACCTGATGCTACTTCAAGCAAGTGGCCGCTGAGGCATGGCCTTGGCCTTGGCCTGGCTGCAGCACCTGGTGGGGTGGAGGAGGGCAGATGTCGCTAGCACATGCGCTGAAGCCCTCCTGGAGCAGGCACTGGCTGCACCTGCCCTGGAGCTGACTAGCGTCACCTGAAGCGTCCTTGGCCAGGTGCCACCAGGTCCCACTGGCTAGCCCCCCTAGGGGACCCTAGCCCCTTTGGGTCAGGCAACAGCGCAACGGACTGGAGGCCACCTGGGACACTGGCTGTGCAGCTAGTCAGCTGGCAGCACCGCAGGCCACTGTCTGCCAGGACCCCATTGGGATAGGTACACATGGGGTGGGACAGGCAGGGCTGCGTCGGCATGGCTGGCTGTGGCTCAGTGTGCCTAAACCTCAACTTGTGTGTATGGATGGCTGAACATGGTGGCAAATTGACATGCTCAGGCTGGCGGTCGCCGCAGAGCGCTGCCCCGCCCCAGCCCCATGCACCGCTCCTGTGTGTCTGGGCTCACCTGCCCCAGCAGCAGCGCCTTCACCACCGCGCCCAGCTGTAGGGTGCCAGGGGGGAAGGGCGAGCCATGGCCTTGCGCCCCTGCGGCCTGCCGCAGGCCCTCCAGGCTGGACTTGTGTAGCAGTGTGAGGGGGGTCAGGATGCAAGTGTGCAGCCCATCTGATGCGCCCTGGGGCTGCAGCTCAATGCCTGCCACTCGAGGGTTCAGGCAGGCGCCGGTCGCTGTGCTGCTGCCCTGCTGGTCCAGCTGCACCTCGTACTGCCCCTGCAGGCTGTGGCCCGGCGGGGGGCGGCAGTACACGATGCTGTCCTTGCCTGCAATGCACAGTGCAAGGGGTGCAGGTGAAGGGTGCAGCATCAGCAGCACCACTGCCACTGCCACTGGCAGCAGCAGCTGCCTTTCCTGTAGAAATGTTGTTCATGTTGAACCTTGGCTCATACCATAGCTGAGTGTCTTGACATTAGGGTTTGCCACATGCTGCCACCATGCTGCCACCATGTTGCTGGTGAGCGTCTGTGGCCATGCACCATGCTGGGGCCGGCTATGCCACAGGGTGCATGCGCAGCGTGTGATGTGCCGCCTTGCAGGACTAGGCAGCCCAGCCAGCACCCCAGGCACCTCAACCTCTGTGTCAATGCCTGCATTGCTGCGACCAGCTGGTTGCCCGCCTTGCCTCGCACAATGGTCCGCTCCACCAGCTGTTGGAGCGGCAGCTGTGGACCCCAGAAGACATTCAGGCTGCAGTGCAATACAGGTGAAGGGGGTCATGGGTTGTGGTTGCTTGAGTGCTTGGGATACAGGCGGAACAGGATGCTGTGGTGAGGGAAGTGTGCGTTGGGGGCAGGTGGCAGCCCAGCAAGGGTTTTCAGCTGGCCTCTGGCCTACAGCCCCTCCACCCATCATTCCCCATCATTCTCATGCGCGGCCCAGTTCATGTTGAGCAGCCGCTTCCCTCACTAGCCCAGCGTCTCTTTGCCCAGCCCATCTCCACGCGGAGGCCGCCCCATCATACTCACCTAGCCACCACAACCCAGCCAGTGCCGATGTTTGGGATGTGCTCTAATGCATGGGCCAGGTCTAGGAGCGGCTGGCTGGGCTGGCGGCTGACACCAGTGCAGATGAGGTTGGTGGCAGGGAAGCCGCCCAAGGACGCTTGCTTCTCCGCAGCCCAGTCAAGGTAATGGTCGTGCGTTTCTGGGCTGGTGACGATATACACCTGCAGCCACCGCACCAGGCAGCCCGGCACCTGAGGGAATGATCTAGGAGGGTCACACCGCCACGCTCCCTTCACACCTGCCTGTGAAACACTTCACCAGCGAACAGAAATCAAGCGAGCAGCACTTGGAAACGTATGGACACCAGCCAAAGCTCCTACCATGCCAAGCTTCCCCATGCAGCCACTAGACTGGGACCCTCAATCTCAACGTCTTCTCAACAGGCCGCCACTCCTTCTGCCTGGGCTTTAATAAGCCAACTCCTGGCCTTGCTGGCATGTGCCACAATCGTACCTTGGATGCAAGTGGCTGCAGACGAGGGCAGGGGCCCAAGGCCTTGAGCCAATAGTTCACCAATAGCTCCCCATTGATGTTGCACAGGCCAGGGCTGACGCCTGCAGCTCAGGTTGGCAGTGGCCAGGGACCCTTAGCTCAAGCCAGGTTGCTTGCCCATGCTGCTGCAACCATGGTGTGAACAGCACAGTAGTGTGCACAGCGGCAGCGTGCGCGGAAGGTGGCACAGGTGGTGCCTTGCACATCAGGCAGCTCCCACGAGTGTGCAATCTTTAGCGCTGTTATTGTGCAATTGCGCACACCCCAGGTTTGGCAGAAACCCTTCACAAGGATTTTTGCTCTTTTGTTGTAAAATGCGAGACATGGCAAACATAAATAAATGATACAATGTTAGCTAGCACTGTCTTGCTGCCGTCCCCCTGGTCATGCCTGTGCATTGCTTTATTCCGTACCATGCTCTCCGATGGCTGTGCCGAGAAGGACAAGCTTGACCTGGACCAACAAGCAGATGCGACATGTTGAGGTAGTCACACATCATGCCAGCAGCTGCTGCACTGTGATGCACGCTGGCATAGACGGGCTGCCCGTTCTAATGCAATACACTGCTTGGGAGAAAATGTGCGACGACACTTTTGCTGAAGACTGACGCACCGTGGACGCCATCCAGCGAGATTGGTGCTACAGTTTGCTGCGCGTGTCCGATGTGAAGGGTGAGGATTTGCACGCGTGGCAAGTACAGCTGTGAACACGGTGTTGTTGCGGATGCTGCTCTTAGCCGTGAAGGTGTTTTCGCATGGTTGTGGACCCATGTGCAAGCCCATTGTTGATGGTCACCCCCACCATTGAAGCCGCCCTGACTGTACTCTGCCTTGTAGATGACGTAAGGCACGCTGCTGCTACATGCATAACAGCGTTAGAGCCGCCGTCCCTGAAACCTTTCCAATCAACATGCTCACAGCTTGAATCACACTGTAGCAAAGGCTGAAGGGGGCGGCTTTGCAGGCGACTTTGCAGGTGACATGTAGCACGCCGCTGCATGGAGCTGACATCGTTAAGGCAGCCGTCCGTAGAGCCTTCCCGACCAACATGATTGCAGTCTTAACTACACCGTAGCAGATTGCCAACACGCACGCCCATGACATACATTGCCCGCATGCCCCGTCCATGATCATAAAGGTACATAACACACACACCTGAGTTTATGGCTTCGGCGCAGTGATTGTGGCGATGGCCGACTACTACAGAGAGGCCCGCCAGGCCAAGAGAGCACTCAAAGACACTGCCGGTACGCGGTTGCGAAAGCTGTGTGGCAGTATGCGTGCGTGTACAACTTTGCAACTCGCTGTGTATAATATAGATAACAACAAGCGAGCTCGGGAGAAGCGCCGTGAGCTTGGTATTGAGCGCGGCGAAGACCTTGTTGAGCATCCGCTAAACTTTCTCACGGTTGAGGGACGCGGTGTCAAACTATACAAAAATGCGGAACAGCACGCTGCCGTTGAGAGGAATGAGGGCCTCATTCCTTGGAATGACGACCCCGAGAACCTCATAGACAGGTGATAACAACGGCCTGGTACCGCAAGCAATGCATCCATGGGTAACACCATGACAACCACTTCTGTCTGATCATGCACACCCTGTGCAGGTTTGACGCCAGGTCGTTGCTAGACTTCTATCGTGACCCCATCGCGACTAGCGTGGTCCGTCCTAAGACTAGCCAAGAAGAGAAACTTCATGAGGTGACCCAGCCATCTTGCCAGCAGCCTGCAAGGCATGCATATGGAGCCTGCTTGACTCAGAGCAGTCATCACCACCAGCAAGCGCCCTTGAGCTGCTTTCACATATCCTCCCCAGCAGCCTCAGCAGCCCCAACAGCATCAGCAACCCCAACAGCAACAGAAGCCTCAGCAGCCTTAGCAGCCTTAGCAGCCTTAGCAACCTCAGTAGCCAAGTAATCCAGTCAGCCTCTGCAGACCTGGTATGCCTTCATGCCCCCAACAATCTCAGCACTAACGGTGGAGGAGGCAGTGCTGCCACCCACAGCACCTTGGCCCTCAACCTTGAGCCTTCATTGCAGTCGAACACACTGATTGTGGACCACTGCAAAACAGTGTTTTTGTCTGTGTGGAGTTCCTATCGCATGGCATGCTCATGGCCTATACATGGCATACACATGGTCATGGTCGCCTACCACCTACAGCATTGCCTGACCCGTTAGGGCTATGACATAGAGTTGGCATGACAAAACATGCACTAATTGAAAGCTGATGACAGCTCAACTGGGGGGGGGGGGGGCACACACTACTGTGCCACAGGGGGCTGCTGCTGCTGGGCTGTGTGTGGCTTGTCTCGCACCCGCTTGTAACCTAGGCCAGGGTACTCCTTGCCCTTGGCTGGCAGCTTCCCCTGCTCTGGCCACCAGCACAGCTCCAGCGGCCACCACTTGCTCTCCCCAATGCGCTGCATGTTCAGTGCCGCATTGCAGTCCCTGTCCAGCCACCTGCCTGGCTGTGGTGCTGGCTTGGCTTTGGCAGCCTTGCCCTGGGCCTTGTTGGGCTCAGCTGCCGGCTCAGCCTTGGTGCGCTTGCTGCGCTTGGCTGGCAAGGGAGTGCTGGGCCCAGGCTCTGAGGCTGCTGGCTGTGGGGCTTCCTGGCTGCTGCGTGGGGCCTGTGGGGGCTTGCGGGGGGCCACTACAGGGCACCACATCATGCCCCGCACCGGCTGGTCACGCTGCTGGCTCCAGGCTGGGCGCAGTAGGCGGTGGTGCACCTGCCCTGCTGGGGGCTTCCAGCCTGCAGGCCCGGCGACCCTGCGTTTGTTCAGCTGCCTCTCACAGGGCTGCTAGGCCCTTGCCAACGCGGGGCAGTCCCAACTCATGGGCCACTACTGCTGCTGCACCTGGGGCTGCCACTGGGCTGCTGTTGGTGTTGGAGGGGCCTGCTGCTGAGAGTGGCGCAGGAGGGGTTGGGAGGGGGCGGGTGTAGTGCACACACACACTCTCGCCATCTGTCTCTGCTGTCCTCTCAAACTCAAACCCCTGGTTGGCCAGCTTCCCCGTGCTGAACCACCTGTTCCAATGCTGGGTACGGGCTGGCTCTGCGGTAAACACATCCCCTGTCTCCCTCGTCAGCCCCAGCTGCAGGCACACCCCGTGGAGCACCCTGCTGTCCATCAGCTTGGCCAGCAGCTCCTGGTAGCTGGGGTCATCATAGGCGGGCGTGAGGATGAAGTGGAGCTTCTGCTCTGGGCGCCCAGGGCAACGCTGCAGCTGGTTGTAGGGCGTCAGCTTGTTGGAGTTGGCAAAGTACTCACAAAACACCTGCAGCTTCTGCAGCATCACGGGATCTTCGCTGGCAAGTGGCATGGGTGGCCCAGTGCGTGCTGCTGGTGGGGGGTGGCGGGCAGCAAGGCGGGCAATGGGTGGCCGCAGCGTGGGTGGTGGTGCTGGGGCAGGCTCTCGCTCTGGCTCAGGCTCTGGCTCAGCCTCAGCCTCAGGATCCCAGTCCATGCCCATGGCTGCTGGCTGGGCAGGGACACGCAGGGGGAGTGGGGGTAAGGGGGCAGCATCCTGTGCACGGGGAGGCTGCACTACTGGAGGGATAGGGGCGCTGCAGTACTTGGGGGTGGGGTAGCCCACCAGGCAGGTCAGAAAGATCCGAACACAAAAAGGGAGGCGGTTACGCGGAGCTGAGAATAAATCTCGGCCTGCAGTTGGAAATGTGCCTTCAGCTTGCGTCGGGTTTTCTTGCACCCGCGCAGCACAGCGCCACCCGTGACCTTGATGACCTGCGGCCAAGCACAATCCGCACTTTGACAGGCAACATTGACAGGCCAAGACACAATGCGGGGACACAAACAGTGCGGGGGCATACAAGGCGGGGGCGGGTGCGTACCTGTCGTCGCCGGGTCTTCCATTCAGCCCTTCGCTCCACGCGTTGTTTGCCTGGAGGGGTGCTAGGACCTGCGCTGGCATGAACAGCAACGATGTGAGCAGCACGGAGCTCACCGCACAGCACAGTTGCAGCAGACCACACTGCGAATACGACAAACCTCGTTTTTGTGGGCTTTCAGTCGGATGCAGCTCTGGCTCCGCGCTACTGGGCCGCTTCCTCGGAGGCATTGCGCCACTAGGCTCATATCTGCTAGCTCCTGCTCACACCGACTTGTAACCAGGAGGCGATGTCACTCACTCTCGCACCTCCAAAGGGCACCTCCAAAGGGCACTTCCAAAGGGATATCAGCAGGGTGGCGGCCTGCTAAACCAGGGCTGTGTGCAATGCCTGGTCTGCCCCATGTGCCCCTGCCCATGCCCTACCTGCCCCTGCCCATGCCCCATGTGCCCCTGCCCATGCCCCATGTGCCTTTGCCCATGCCCCATGTGCCCCTGCCCCTGCCCTATGTGCCCATGCCCCATGTGCCCCAGCCCATGCCCTATATGCCTCTGCCCATGCCCCATGTGCCCCTGCCCATGCCCCATATGCCTCTGCCCATGCCCCATGTGCCCATGCCCATGCCCCATATGCCTCTGCCCATGCCCCATGTGCCCCTGCCCATGCCCCATATGCCTCTGCCCATGCCCCATGTGCCCCTGCCCATGCCCCATGTGCCCCTCATGCAGTTGGTGCTATTTGAGAGCTACCGCGACCTCATCCGCCTCACCGCCCGGGGCCTGGGGGAGGAGGCCGGACTGCAGGCAGCCCATGAGGAGAACCTGGAGGCGAGGACACAGGCAAGCCGGGCTGGGCCGGGGGGTGGCCTGGTTGCTTCACCCTCTGGCCACCCCTGGCTACCTTGGCCACGTGCTGCTGCTGTCAGTTTGGCCTCCAGCCCTAGGCCCAAGGGCAGGCTGCATGAGCAGCTTGGTGAAGCAGCCATGCCAGCTGTTCAGCTAGTCAGGTAGGCAGGCATGGGCAGAGCTAGCCCTGAGGTGGAACCAGGCTGGGCGCTGGCCTGGGTATGAGTCCAGGTGGGCAGTGGCTGCTGCCCTGGGCAGAATAGATCCTGGCATGAGTTCAGTCGTGGGTAGCACTGGCATGTGTTCAGGCGGGGCTGGCACCTTATTTAGTTCAATGCAGAGCCAGGTTGGAGCCAAGTTGAAACCCAGGCCTAGGGCTGGGCATGGCTGCAGCCAGGCTGAGCCTGCTTGGCTGCAGTAGGGTGCAGGGCCCACAGGGCTGGGGTCTCTCCGCCTGCACGTGCTGCTGCCTGGGGCGGTTCCTAGGCGCAGGGAGAAAGCCGCAGGGGGAGGTGAGTAGGGGCAGGTGATAGGAAACATCCTCACGGCGAGTGGTAGCGGGTCTGGGTAGGGCAGTAAGCCCGTGTCCTGTCAGGCCCATGCTGCATGCTCCCTGCATTGCTGCCAGTGTGATGTGCTACCAGTCGAGTACGCTGCCAACCCTGTGCACTGCGGGATGTACTGTCAGATGTAATGCCAGGTATATGTGGAGGTCTCTAGTGCGGGG